>JAXIVJ010000350.1:50000-97500 GCA_036785665.1 Chirona hameri | reverse complement strand
ATATACATATATACATATATACATATATACATATATACATATATACATATATACATATATACATATATACATATATACATATATACATATATACATATATACATATATACATATATACATATATACATATATACATATATACATATATACATATATACATATATACATATATACATATATACATATATACATATATACATATATACATATATACATATATACATATATACATATATACATATATACATATATACATATATACATATATACATATATACATATATACATATATACATATATACATATATACATATATACATATATACATATATACATATATACATATATACATATATACATATATACATATATACATATATACATATATACATATATACATATATACATATATACATATATACATATATACATATATACATATATACATATATACATATATACATATATACATATATACATATATACATATATACATATATACATATATACATATATACATATATACATATATACATATATACATATATACATATATACATATATACATATATACATATATACATATATACATATATACATATATACATATATACATATATACATATATACATATATACATATATACATATATACATATATACATATATACATATATACATATATACATATATACATATATACATATATACATATATACATATATACATATATACATATATACATATATACATATATACATATATACATATATACATATATACATATATACATATATACATATATACATATATACATATATACATATATACATATATACATATATACATATATACATATATACATATATACATATATACATATATACATATATACATATATACATATATACATATATACATATATACATATATACATATATACATATATACATATATACATATATACATATATACATATATACATATATACATATATACATATATACATATATACATATATACATATATACATATATACATATATACATATATACATATATACATATATACATATATACATATATACATATATACATATATACATATATACATATATACATATATACATATATACATATATACATATATACATATATACATATATACATATATACATATATACATATATACATATATACATATATACATATATACATATATACATATATACATATATACATATATACATATATACATATATACATATATACATATATACATATATACATATATACATATATACATATATACATATATACATATATACATATATACATATATACATATATACATATATACATATATACATATATACATATATACATATATACATATATACATATATACATATATACATATATACATATATACATATATACATATATACATATATACATATATACATATATACATATATACATATATACATATATACATATATACATATATACATATATACATATATACATATATACATATATACATATATACATATATACATATATACATATATACATATATACATATATACATATATACATATATACATATATACATATATACATATATACATATATACATATATACATATATACATATATACATATATACATATATACATATATACATATATACATATATACATATATACATATATACATATATACATATATACATATATACATATATACATATATACATATATACATATATACATATATACATATATACATATATACATATATACATATATACATATATACATATATACATATATACATATATACATATATACATATATACATATATACATATATACATATATACATATATACATATATACATATATACATATATACATATATACATATATACATATATACATATATACATATATACATATATACATATATACATATATACATAACATATATACATATATACATATATACATATATACATATATACATATATACATATATACATATATACATATATACATATATACATATATACATATATACATATATACATATATACATATATACATATATACATATATACATATATACATATATACATATATACATATATACATATATACATATATACATATATACATATATACATATATACATATATACATATATACATATATACATATATACATATATACATATATACATATATACATATATACATATATACATATATACATATATACATATATACATATATACATATATACATATATACATATATACATATATACATATATACATATATACATATATACATATATACATATATACATATATACATATATACATATATACATATATACATATATACATATATACATATATACATATATACATATATACATATATACATATATACATATATACATATATACATATATACATATATACATATATACATATATACATATATACATATATACATATATACATATATACATATATACATATATACATATATACATATATACATATATACATATATACATATATACATATATACATATATACATATATACATATATACATATATACATATATACATATATACATATATACATATATACATATATACATATATACATATATACATATATACATATATACATATATACATATATACATATATACATATATACATATATACATATATACATATATACATATATACATATATACATATATACATATATACATATATACATATATACATATATACATATATACATATATACATATATACATATATACATATATACATATATACATATATACATATATACATATATACATATATACATATATACATATATACATATATACATATATACATATATACATATATACATATATACATATATACATATATACATATATACATATATACATATATACATATATACATATATACATATATACATATATACATATATACATATATACATATATACATATATACATATATACATATATACATATATACATATATACATATATACATATATACATATATACATATATACATATATACATATATACATATATACATATATACATATATACATATATACATATATACATATATACATATATACATATATACATATATACATATATACATATATACATATATACATATATACATATATACATATATACATATATACATATATACATATATACATATATACATATATACATATATACATATATACATATATACATATATACATATATACATATATACATATATACATATATACATATATACATATATACATATATACATATATACATATATACATATATACATATATACATATATACATATATACATATATACATATATACATATATACATATATACATATATACATATATACATATATACATATATACATATATACATATATACATATATACATATATACATATATACATATATACATATATACATATATACATATATACATATATACATATATACATATATACATATATACATATATACATATATACATATATACATATATACATATATACATATATACATATATACATATATACATATATACATATATACATATATACATATATACATATATACATATATACATATATACATATATACATATATACATATATACATATATACATATATACATATATACATATATACATATATACATATATACATATATACATATATACATATATACATATATACATATATACATATATACATATATACATATATACATATATACATATATACATATATACATATATACATATATACATATATACATATATACATATATACATATATACATATATACATATATACATATATACATATATACATATATACATATATACATATATACATATATACATATATACATATATACATATATACATATATACATATATACATATATACATATATACATATATACATATATACATATATATATATATATATATATATATATATATATATATATATATATATATATATATATATATATATATATATATATATATATATATATATATATATATATATATATATATATATATATACATATATACATATATACATATATACATATATACATATATACATATATACATATATACATATATACATATATACATATCTACATATCTACATATATACATATCTACATATCTACATATATACATATATACATATATACATATATACATATATACATATATACATATATACATATATACATATATACATATATACATATATACATATATACATATATACATATATACATATATACATATATACATATATACATATATACATATATACATATATACATATATACATATATACATACATACATATATACATATATACATATATACATATATACATATATACATATATACATATATACATATCTACATATCTACATATATACATATATACATATATACATATATACATATATACATATATACATATATACATATATACATATATACATATATACATATATACATATATACATATATACATATATACATATATACATATATACATATATACATATATACATATATACATATATACATATATACATATATACATATATACATATATACATATATACATATATACATATATACATATATACATATATACATATATACATATATACATATATACATATATACATATATACATATATACATATATACATATATACATATATACATATATACATATATACATATATACATATATACATATATACATATATACATATATACATATATACATATATACATATATACATATATACATATATACATATATACATATATACATATATACATATATACATATATACATATATACATATATACATATATACATATATACATATATACATATATACATATATACATATATACATATATACATATATACATATATATATATATATATATATATATATATATATATATATATATATATATATATATATATATATATATATATATATATATATATATATATATATATATATATATATATATATATATATATATATATATATATATATATATATATATATATATATATATATATATATATATATATATATATATATATATATATACATATATACATATATACATATATACATATATACATATATACATATCTACATATCTACATATCTACATATATACATATCTACATATATACATATATACATATATACATATATACATATATACATATATACATATATACATATATACATATATACATATATACATATATACATATATACATATATACATATATACATATATACATATATACATATATACATATATACATATATACATATATACATATATACATATATACATATATACATATATACATATATACATATATACATATATACATATATACATATATACATATATACATATATACATATATACATATATACATATATACATATATACATGTATACATGTATACATATATACATATATACATATATACATATATACATATATACATATATACATATATACATATATACATATATACATATATACATATATACATATATACATATATACATATATACATATATACATATATACATATATACATATATACATATATACATATATACATATATACATATATACATATATACATATATACATATATACATATATACATATATACATATATACATATATACATATATACATATATACATATATACATATATACATATATACATATATACATATATACATATATACATATATACATATATACATATATACATATATACATATATACATATATACATATATACATATATACATATATACATATATACATATATACATATATACATATATACATATATACATATATACATATATACATATATACATATATACATATATACATATATACATATATACATATATACATATATACATATATACATATATACATATATACATATATACATATATACATAGTTTCGAAATCGTTTTTGGCGAGCTTTCGAACGCCGTTTTTCGTTTTGCTCTACATGTCCTAGAAACTGAGTTAGAGGGGAGCGTCGAACCCCCCCTCCCCCCCCGGGCAGTGTCAGAAAAGTGGTTTCACTATCGCGGAACATTTTTTAAAAAAAATGTTCGCGGAACATTTTTTCGTTTTTTTTTTCTCCAGCGACGGAACAATTTTTGTTAAAAAATGTGTATACCAACTTTGCATGTTATTGTGCATGTTGTATGTATAATGTATGTACATTTTTTGCAATCTCCTCCTGCCATTTTGTTATGCTCGTCAGTCATATTGTGCACCCACAGACTAAAAAAAAAAACATTATTTACAGTCAAAGTATTCATGGAACACAATTTCCAAATTCAGAAAAATGGAGAAACATGTCACTTTTCTGACACTGCCCCCGGGGACGGCGAAGGTGGCGCTGAGCACCGGGACGGCGCGGGTTAATACTGGTTTTACTTCTTTCAGGTTCCTCTCCTCGTCACTCCAGTCCGCACACCATTCCAGCAGTGGTCCTGCCCAAAATTATCTGGGGACTATCATGTCTTAAAAGATTCGAGAAGACTAACGGCATGTTCCACAACAACACTAATTCACTCTCCTAGGTTGTTTCTGCTTTTTTTTTAATCATGTGGTTTTCAGAATATACCATTGCCATAGTTGTTACCAGTTGGTCGATGCTTGCGAGCTGTGATAGTATATAACTTCTTTCGAGTCTGACAATATGCATTTCCTCCAGGCCATCGACGGTCTATCGGGACGGCGTGAAGAAGCCTCTCCAGCTGTTTAACATCTTAAGAAGTCGCAACATCACGGTGAGCAGCAAAAAACAAATTGACAACTACCTTGCACGCCACAGAGCGAAAACCCGTGGCCCGACAACAGTAACATACAACGACATCTCTGAGTGGTGCGAGCAAAAGAGCGCGGTGCCGGATGACCAACACCAGGTGTACGTTCTGCACCATCTGGTCGACGCCAGTCTGGGACGACTCTGTGTCGTATTGAGCACAAAGGCGCTGCAAAGTTTGGCTCAGAATTCGAAGGTAGTGCACACAGATGCAACATACAAACTCATCTGGCAGGGATTCCCGGCTATCTTGGCCAGCGTGTCGGACGCAAACAGACAGACGTTCCCCGTGGCTTTCGCCGTGGCGTCCGGTGAAGCTGCGGCTGACTACGAGATGGTGCTGCAGACCATGAAGGAGGGGGGTGGAGAAGATCACGGGGTCTCCATTTGAGCCTAGGGTGGTGGTGGGAGACTCGGCCGAAGCAATATCTGCTGCGGTGGAGCGTGTGTTCCCTGCCGCAATGCGTCGTGTATGCTGGTTTCATGTCAGGAAGAACGTTGAAAAACACGTGAGAAAGGAGAACAGCATGAGGACCACCTGCCTTCAAGACATCAGTGCGCTGCAGCTGGCGCAAAGCGAAGAGCAGTTCCAGCAGGCCGGCGCTGCGATGCTTGAGAAATGGAAAGCGCTCTTTCCGGCGTCAGAGTTCCCGGAAACGTTCCGCAAACTGTACCTGGAAAAGAACTCCTCCTGGTATGAGGGCTTTGACCGGGACTCTCCCTCAACAAACAACGCCCTCGAATCTTTCAATCAAGTCATCAAACGGTACACGTTTAGGGAACGTTTACCAGTGGGTCAGTTTCTGAGTCACTGCGAAGAGATGATCAGACAATGGTCTTTGGATACGGCTGACCGGCGCCCCTACCTCGCGCAGCCAGTTATCACAACGAAACAGTATAAAGACGCATGGGTATACCTGCAGGAGAACAAATCTCCTTGCGTGCACCGGAATTCCCAGACATGGTTCCTGCCAGCTGGTGACAAGCTGTGTATAAACGTCGAGGAGCTGAACGGTTACTTGCAGGCCATGGAGTCATGTTCGGACTTCGACCTGTATGTCAAGCAGCGACGTGCGATTTGGGTTGTGCAAGAGGGAGGGGAGAATGAGCTCCCGATCTGCACATGCCCTGTTGGTGTCAAGGTGCGCGTGTGTAAGCACGTCGTGGCAGTGGGAGTTTGGAATGGCACGCTGTCAATTCCCGATGTGGCTAAGCACGCCATTATTGGTCAGAAAAGGAAGAGGGGGCGCCCAGCGGGGACTACCTCCGCTCTGCAACTGCAGCGTTAGGTAAGCAGTGTGTCGTATCCATCATGTATGTGGCTTGTAAGGCTTGTAAGTTCTCGTAGCCGTGCCTCATTGAACAAAGTGAAGAGCTTGTGAGCGTGTGTTCTCGGTAGTGCGTTGGTAGGTGGGTTTTTATAGAAGTTCTGAGTACGTTTATTTTGAAGTGCCATTCATAACATGTCGGTAGGTTTGTTCATAGTCACGAGGGGAAACAACGAGCTTTGTGTGTTTTAACGGTTGTCACTTGATTTGGTGGCGTGTGATACTGTGTAATTCCGCTCAGGCATGTCGATAGTCAAGAAGAAGCATTGCGCTTCACGTTTTCACTTGGTATTGTGACTGTGATGATGCTCATTTGTCTTCCCACGTCCGTGCGCGGGAGTGTCATTTTTCATACACGTTGCAGCACTTGTTCTCGTAGCCGTGCCTTTGAACAAATGGAAGAAGAGCAGTGGCGGCGGAAGGTAATTTAGGATAGGGGACAAATACATTCTGAATGGGACGCTCCTGAATAGGGGCGCCGAGATGCCAGGAGAGGGGCGCCATTCAGTCCCAACAGGGGCGACAAGCTTCCAGCAGAGGGGCGCCACACAGTCCTGACGGGCGACGAGCTTCTAGGAAAGGGGCGCTATACAGTCCCAACAGGGGCGACGAGCTTACTGGAGAGGGGCGCCATACAGTCCCAACAGGGGCGACGAGCAATGTGGACCCTGGCGCTGGCGACGAGTGATGAGCGGCGCCCGGCGCCGGGCGGTGGACGGCCAGGAGGGGCGTTCGACCTTTGCCAAATCTGGGGGGGCAACTGCCCCCGTTGCTCCCGTCCTTCCGCCGCCCCTGAAGAAGAGCTTGTGAACTTTGTTCTCTTTGTGCGTTGATAGGTGGACAGCTAGATTTTGCAAATCCTGCAGAATTATTCGTCACCGAAGATTTGTATGTAGAGTGCGTATAATCCAGTGAAGTTTGGTAATTCAGAATATTGCGTTTTATTAATTGTTCATCAATCCAGGTTCACTTCTGGTTTTGGGGCACTGTCATACGGCAGCAGGGGCGGCGGAAGGAGGGGGCAAGGGGGACAGTTGCCCCCCCCCCCCCCCCCGGCCCAAAGATTTGGCAAAGGTTGGGCGCCCCTCTTGGCTGCCCACACTGGGGCAACGGGCAGGGGCGCCCCTCGGTAAGGAGCGCCCCTACTTGGATAATTATTGCCCCCCCCCCCCCCTATCCTAAATTACCTTCCGCCGCCACTATACGGCAGTCAACTACCAGTTTAGGTTGTTAGTGACTTTGGACGTCAGTAGCTCAGCTTAATGTAATAGCATTGCACTGCTACGGAACCCACGATTCGCAGAGCGGTTGCGTTGCAGAACACAAGACTACTCGACCCTCATGAACCGGAGTACGGAAGTACCTACGGCTAGCGAATGCAACAAGTGGGAGACTAGCAGGGGTGGAGAATTAGGGGTTTTGGGGGTGCGCGAGCACCCCCTGAGCACCCTCACTACCAAAAGCACCCCCTCAAATTGACAAGAAACCTGTGTAAACCCCTTATAAAATCATATCTTATGCGAATAGACGGTGCTCCAAGAGAGTATAAACTAGTCTTCTAACTCATTTTACTCATTTTCCGGTAAATGGTTGACTAAAAACAAATGAAAGGTTCAGTCACCCGATGAAAAGCACCCCCTGGCATTTGGGCAATTATCCACCCATGGAGACTAGTGCCATTGGACAGCCGGTGGCGACCCGTGAGACTTCTATAACTCTTTGGGTTCGAGGCGTGTTCGGAAATTAACGAAGAAATTTTGCTTGGCAAAAATAGTCGGGAATTTGGACGCTGAACTTAGGTCAGACACGTTAAGACAAGGGTTCGGGAGTCAGAGTAGCGTAAAAGGTACAAATTGAGCACATATTGGTTCAAACTGAGTGTCTGCATCTGGCAACCACATGAACTAGGTATTTGGCAGGAAAAAAGGTATAGACTGAGTGAAGTTTGGTACTAGGTGAGTAGTTTTGGTACAAATTCCAGAGTAGTACAAAGTGAGTATTTTTTGGTACAAAGGCTCGAAAAACTAGTGATGGAATAAATTATTCCCCTTTAAATTTCGGCACTTCATTGTAAACAAACAGATAATACATTAACTGCGCTAATGTGTCAAAATAATCACCCATGATTTAACTTGCTGCCATAAAAAAATGGGAAGTCTGTAAATTTGTTTGGAACAAAAGCTAAAGCAACCTGGGTTTTTGCAAGGGTTTGTATTTTACTTTTTCTCCCAATCGCACATATAGGACTTGCCATGAAGTGAAGGACTTGCCATGAGCCTTGGGTCAATGAGTTACCCAATATTATTAAAAGGGTTGCTAAGTTTTACCCACTATTTACCAAGGAGTGTCACTATTATCTCAGTAACATGTCCATATAAATCCTATTACGTCATCATTCTTGTCCAATGGGAAGGCGTAAATCGACGTGTCTGTTATCGTAGTTGCCGACTGCCGTCTGCATTCCCCCTTCGACACCTAGTTAGTGACTAGTAGGTAAATCTTTGTGTATGTTGGTATAGGAAAATAATTAATCTTTAGAATATCAAAACACGTCACTTTACCGCATGTTATCGATTTTGCGATTTTGTGAAAAGTATAAATGTCAGCTCAGGGCCAAAACCCCAGTGCTTGTGACGTCAAATCCTTCGCAAGATAGTCCAGACTGGTCCAGGGTGATAGAAGACTGGTCTATTTAAAGGCGTTGTCGACAACTTTTACCCTATTTTGTGCGGATGGTATAGGATTGTTGTGTAATTATATGTATTTAAGTCTTGCAATGGGGTGTGCTATGTTGCTTATTGAATAAAAAAAAACTGCAGGATGTTCACAGGGAGGATGTTACTTTCTCTTGCTTCGCAGTAACGAAATCTGACCAACCCAAGGCCAAGCCTGAAGAGTAATTGAGGAACATCCCACTGCCGTAGTTAAAGTTGTTTTGTAGAATGATTTACCTACGTATACAATAGACTTGTCCTGCTAAAATTAAATTGATGTGTTAGGGAATCTTATATGTCAGACATTTCAAAATACTGGAAGTTTCTTGTTATTGGTGGTAAGGTAAACAATGAACTGGGTGCGTAACCCTGAATACGTCCCAATGCCAGACCAGTTGCTGGCACTAGGACCAAATAAAACATTTTTTGATGGGTAGAAATTTTGATCCAGCCTAATAGAAATGGTATTGGGGAAAATGACCGATTTACAAACTGCAATTATGAAGCACTGGATAATAGTGATGGGATGAATGGCACATGAATCCGTGCATTGTGGCTCAATAGTTTTGGCCACCTAGATGTTCAATAATTATCTTGGAAATTGATGCAATATTGCTTTATAAGTGCATCAATTTTTTGATCCCTTGGCTCACCTGATTAAATTGTTTGACTCATTCAAATCACTGTATCAAAATATTGATGCAGTAACAACATGGGTTATTTTTTTTTAAATAAATACTTTTTCATAATAATGTCATGCAATTACATTACAAAATTAGTTTTATTTACTTACAAAATATAAACCTGAAATTTTTAAAAGGTTATCCTAAGAAAATGACAAATATATTTGTTGTAATTTGTCGCCACATAATGGCAGCTCAATCTTTCCTGAAACAAACCAAAAAGCTTTGGCAAAGAGTTGGAGTTGTGACCGAGGTGGATGGAGTAATCAGTTGTGCATCAGATGGTGTGATTATTTTTTAGGACTGGCCATTTTCCATTGGGACTAGGTGTTTTTAGTGAAATGTTGTCAATAGCTGTCAATTTTGTTATCCTTCAGTACAGTGCCAATGATAGGCTCCGTCCATTTTACATCAAAAAATTGATGCATCAATAAATTGATTTTTTGGACCAAGTGCCAGCAACTGAGACCTCATGCTGTTGGCGATGTAGTGCATCAGTATTCAGTATCGTCTGCATTGCCTATAACAGGAAAAGTCAGGTGTTTGGCCTTGTCCGGTGTTACGATTGTCTGCCAGTACCCTAAAATGCTACTGTTTACTGAACATTTATGGTACCCATATTTTACTACTTTTACATGCTGTCCAAATACTTCAGGAATATGAATACTGATGTGATAAAGATCAGCATGAACTATGTGGTGGATGTTTAGTTGCATTTTGACATTGTGTGAAACATATTTTTCAGGTTTAAAAGTGATAAAATAAAAATGAAGCTGCATGACAAGAATTTGGCTGCATTTGCTGTGACTCGAGCCAGCATCGACAGAGAAGGTTTTCTTTACAAACGAGGAGAAGTAAATAAATCATTTCAGAAAAGATGGTTTGTGTTGAAAGGAAATCTGCTATTCTATTTTGATAAGAAGGAAGACAAAGAACCCATGGGAGTTTTAATTCTAGAAAACTTCACAATAGGTAAGGAAACTAAAAGACATATTTGTGGATACACTTGTATACACTTACACTTTTAAAAGACACTTTTCAATTCACTTGGAATAGAAGTGGATACACTTTTATGGTAAGAACTGAACAACACAAGCCATGCATGATGACCTTGTCTTATGAACTGGGTGCGTAACCCTGAATACGTCCCAATGCCAGACCAATACATGTCTTATGCCAGCTATGAATACATCACCCTGATGGTGGCTGAAATGCAAACACAGCAACTGGTCTGGCATTGGGACGTATTCAAGGTTACACACCCAGTTCATAAGACAAGGTCATCATGCATGGCTTGTGTTGCAACAGTTCTAAGTTTTATGTATGATTTCTGGACGATATCAAAATCAAAACCATAGAAAAATATAGACAACAGACCATGATACATGATATACAACATAATATATTTGATGAACAGCCTTTGTTCTTTCCTTTGTGTCTCAGACTGTTTTATTTTGTTGGTAGATACATGTCCCATAACAGCCAAGATCGACTTCCAACCATTATAAATGCTGGTAACACCTGCATCCCCTCATTACAGACCTTTGTGACTATGAGGAGCCACACAGCTTCAAGATTGTGTTCCTGGGTGAGGATAGCAGGGAATACATTATGCATGCTGAAAGCCATGAGCAGATGGAGGGCTGGATGAGGTCCATGTCTTCTGCCAGCTATGAATACATCACCCTGATGGTGGCTGAAATGCAAACACAACTGGACGAAATCACAGGTGAGTCAGGGGATTGGGGCAACACTGCGGCCAGAGGTCAACAATATCCACATGAGAATGATAGGAACATATATGATGGATGGCTGTGATGAGCATTGTGCAGATAAAAATAAGATGGAAAAAGAAGCCTTTGCTCATGTTATGATAATTAAAAAAGAAGATGAATAAATAACCTACATGATAGGTACTGTTTAAAGCACTGGTATGCTCGCCGCTCGTGTCTCAGGCTGTCCAATTTTTTGTCAATTTCTTATCAGCTAAGTTTCGGGAATAGTACGCTGCTCGCGTCGTAAAATTGTCGTAAAACCACTAAGAAACGCTGGTTCTTGAGGGAAGCATTAGCAAATACATTCGTTGTTGGCCGCTATAATGCCGAGATCTTATCATCGGTGTGGTGAGGGTGTTCTAATTGCAAACACCGTGATAGCAACGGGTCTAGAAGCAAATAGAAAGGTAACCACGACTCAACATTTCGCACATAGTGCAGTGTACGTGCATGTACATGTGTGTATGTGTGGGTGCGTGCGTGCGTGTGTGCGTGCGTGCGTGCGTGCCTACGTGGGTACACGTCCACGTCCACGTCCGTCCACGTCCACGTCCACGTCCACGTCCACGTCCACGTCCACGCTTTGATACATGTAACATCTGCATGTGTATGTAATATGTATACACGCGTGTGTTTGGGTATGCAACGTCGTCGGTAGGTACCTGTTTCCGCGTGTGTCACGGTGTCTCCCGTTTCTGACGTCGCCCTATATCAACAGGCTCGGCGACGTGCTCTGTGGGCCGGTTAGTGGACGTGGACGAGGCGTCTCTGGCGCCGGTGGCGCCACCTCGACAGCGGCGCGCCAACCCGTTCCACCAGACGGAGCCGCCGCCGGCCGGGCCGAAGCTCGGCTTCCGCGCGCTGCACGAAGAGCTCGGCCGGGTCATCTGCTACGACCGGGCGAACTGGTGGGGACGCGGCGCTCCAGCCGTTGCCTCGCTGATTGACCTTTGACCGGGCGGGGGTGTGCGGTGGGCGGCGACTGCTGTCTGTTGGCTCACAGATCCCAGGACCGTGAGGGACTCGCAGTTGCCGCAGTGACTCGTGAGGGACTGGCAGTTGCCGCAGTGACTGAGTGTTGTGCACGCAGGGGTGGTGGACTGAGGACAGTGTGCGCTCCGAGGCAGGTCCCGGTGCGGCCATGTGGTCCGAGGTGGCGAGACTGCAGCTGGTGGTGTGGTCGATGTGATAATCACAAGGAAGTGATGTGGCGTGCGGTGGAAGTGAAATAGTGTCCAGTGTTTGTGTGATGTGAGAATGGGGAATGTGTGGTAGCTGCGTACCCAATGTCAAAACCACCGAATAGGTATGTGCCGATAGGTGCCGATACGATGTTGCGTGGATTGCCATTGTGCCAATCGTGATATTAGTGGCCTTTTTGAAATTATGGCCTATTAAAACCAGCACGCTTAATTATTCACCCAGTCGCGACGCCACCAAATTGTGAGTGGGCGGCAGCCGGGGGGCAGTCCTATAGGGCTGATGTTAAAATCCTGCGACTCTGGGGGGGGGGGGGCAGACTCCGGCCGGAGCGATCCTGGGGGGGGGCAGCCCCCCCCCCCCCCCCCCCCCCCCTGGTGGCGACGCCCCCGTATTCACGGATGCACAGTACCTTATGAGATGAGGCTTGTATCCATATTCCTACTGTGAAAATGCGCTGTTGCAGTTATTCGTTGATGTTAGTATGTTCGGTATGATGCCTAGTCGTGGGCATGAGTGATGGGTCCAGCCCCAAGCTGGAAATCGCAATACGCAGGAAACGGTCGGTTGATGATCACCATATTTTGTGTCCAGATCAGTAGAACACACTAAGACATTATGGAGGTGTATTAGCACCTTGCCTCACAAGACTTGTTTTGATGCCACTAAATTCAACTCAATCGCGCTGCGGTGCTCCCCGCCCCCATTGCTTTGAGGCTAATGAATGTGCTGTAAAATGGAGACAGTGAAGATATCGGTGATACGTGCTGTTAATTATGTGTATCCGTTCATTGAATCTCGGTGACGTGTATACCTTTACCGGACCGTCCACAAGTTTCCGCTCTTCCATTCTAACCATAACCATTCCATGTTGATGCTTTACTTACTACCCGAGTTTGGTATTCGCCATTGATAAATCGCTGGCTCTGGCGCTATGTAGTATATATCGCCGCCATAGTGCTGGCCGAAATTGAGCAGTGTGCGCCTGCACGTAGTGCTTCGCAGCCTACTTATATCAAAGCGGTCGCAAAATATTTCGCAAGGGTCGACCAGGCATGCGATTGTGCGCATTAACGGAGTGTTTGCGCAGCTTTTGTGCTGGAGCGCCGTCCACTATTGACTGACGTGTATAGCTGAGACGTCCTGCCGTGCTTAACCTATATAATGGGCGGCTGTTCGATATATTCCTGTTGTCCCCCCTTGCTGCCAGTAGTGGTAATCATTTTCAGGTCTGCTATTCCGTGGCTTTGTTCATTTACGGTCGACAGGATCGCTATCATCGCAGTGGTGTGATGTCAGGGCCCCGGCAGCATTGTCTGCTTACAACCCACCAGCGCGGGGGCCGACAGTCAACGTGACCGCACTCACTCCCAGTCCTGCACCGTGTCCCATCCCCTGACGAAGTACATTGCCAAAATATGTCCAGGCAAATTAAGCCCCAATGTGTCTACCAATGTTGTGTTACGGAATGTTTATGTATTGATGAGCGATGAAAACCAGCTAAAAATAAAGACTGTACGAACCGTGTTCTGGGCTTTATGACTAATTGCCCGCCAGTTAGTGGCCCAGTGTCAGCTCAGGGCAGTAGAGCGGCACGCGCACAGCACATGGACGGTCGGCCCCTGCGCCACTGCCGCAGGGTACCTGGCTGTTCCCAGTGTCAGCTCAGGGCAAGGTAGAGCGGCACGCGCACAGCACATGGACGGTCGGCCCCTGCGCCACTGCCGCAGGGTGCCTGGCTGTTCCCAGTGTCAGCTCAGGGCAAGGTAGAGCGGCGCGCGCACAGCACATGGACGGTCGGCCCCCGCGTCACTGCCGCAGGGTACCTGGCTGTTCCCAGTGTCAGCTCAGGGCAAGGTAGAGCGGCACGCGCACAGCACATGGACGGTCGGCCCCTGCGCCACTGCCGCAGGGTGCCTGGCTGTTCCCAGTGTCAGCTCAGGGCAAGGTAGAGCGGCGCGCGCACAGCACATGGACGGTCGGCCCCCGCGTCACTGCCGCAGGGTACCTGGCTGTTCCCAGTGTCAGCTCAGGGCAAGGTAGAGCGGCACGCGCACAGCACGTGGACGGTCGGCCCCTGCGCCACTGCCGCAGGGTGCCTGGCTGTTCCCAGTGTCAGCTCAGGGCAAGGTAGAGCGGCACGCGCACAGCACGTGGACGGTCGGCCCCTGCGCCACTGCCGCAGGGTGCCTGGCTGTTCCCAGTGTCAGCTCAGGGCAAGGTAGAGCGGCGCGCGCACAGCACATGGACGGTCGGCCCCTGCGTCACTGCCGCAGGGTACCTGGGTGTTCTGAGTTGTGTTCTCGAAGGACTCGACAATCCTCACCGGATAACTGCCAGCAGTGGAGTGCAGACACACAATCTGAGCGAGTTGCCTCGTGTATTGTCAGCTTCCGCAGGGTCGGAACATCGATGCACAATTAAAGCAATAAATAATACACGATAGCCAGCGCGAGACAGTGTTTCTCAGGGTTCCTATAAGCTCCCTGCGCCCCGACAAGGGCCTCCTCTAGACACTAAGTCGGCGGTCGCCGCACAGTCCTCGGTTCCTGGATCTCGCGGCAGCCGGCTGCTGGCCGGCTGTGGGCTCGGGGCGATACACAGGATATCGACTCAGACGTGGATGCCACCCGGCTGGTGTGGACCTTGATGACCAAGTGTGATGTTAAATTATGTCATGGTATCACGCTGGTGTGCAAGGAATCCCCGGAATGTTACTGCGTTACACCAGCCAGTTATAAGCTTGGAGAGTGCCCGTATAACGCGTCACAACAGAATTACGAGAGGCTGTCACCAGTGGAAACTGCCCCCTTCATAACGTGCTTAACAACCAGTGTCAGGCTAGCACCAGCGTTAATTGCTAGGTAAAACAGGCATTATACATAATTCCAACAAACTTAGTTTAGTCATTGGGATGTCCATTATTCAAAATGGTCTGATTTTAGAGAGAAAATTTCTGACTTGTATTTGTTTCTCTGGAAACATTGTTGCGTGAGCGCCGTCATTCGATGGTGAGAACCAGGAAATCAACACAAGTGTGATTCAATGAGCCCCCCTAAACAAAATGTCATGGCTCACAGACGTGTACCAATATAAAAAACGGGATCAAGGATCCCTAGGATCCAAGATCTAGGATCTCGTTGGATCCTGGATCCTGCAGGATCATTATGTCGTGGGATCCTGTGGATCTTGGAAAATTATTTTTCGTGGGATCTTGTGGATCTTGGATCCTATTTTTTGGTCAGCCCTTCACGGGACACATTTTCAGCCCCCATACTGTTCCAGCTCATTTAGCCAGACCCAAAAACCGTTCCAACCTGAATTCATAACTGATGGGTCTCTCGTTCCCACCTGTTTCAAAGCTTAAGCATATTTCACTTTTTTGTGGTGTTTCAATATAAGAATGCATGTATTTCATGCTTTAAAACCCCCACACTCAATGTCAAGGGTGTAAGATTTACATGTGGTGATCAGACATGTGCCAAGATCCAAAAAATATCCGGGATCCAAGATATGGGATCTTGTTGGATCCTGTATCCCGCAGGATCATTTTGTCGTGGGATCCTGTAGATCTTGGATCCTGTAAAATTATTTTTCGTTGGATCCTATGGATCTTGGATCCTGGAAGAAAAATTGTCATGGGATCCTGTGGATCCTGGAAAATCAGTTAGTCGTGGGATCTTGTAGATCTTGGATCCTATTTTTTGGCCATGGCACATGTCCGGGCTCATCTATCCTTGCAATTTATGTAACCTGTGAGGCCAGTGCCACTGACCGCAGGTTCCCTCGCCATGGGAAATCGGTATCCTCCAAAACAACTCGTGAAGAGTGCCTTAAAACGTAACGACTTGCTACTGAATGAACATGGTGGGCGGAAGGGGCCCTCGGAAACCGACACGAATATTTCAATCACAATAATAACGATATTTGGGATCTTGTCAAGAAAATACACTATAGATAGCTCCGCAATTTGTGCAACAATTTGGCGGCAATCTGAAATTGCATTAATCACAGCCAAGCTTCCCATAGAGCGACTAGAGAAGCCCTGAGCAGCCGCACCCAGCCGTCGGCTGTCACGGGACCCGGGAACCAGAGGACGCTAAGCGGCCGCTGCTAGCCCTACGATCGGCACCCAGCCGACCATTGGTCTCATGCGCGTCTCGACCGTCTCCCTCAGACTAGCCCCTCGGGCCGCGGCGGCCCCCGCCGCGTGGCCTCCCGTTAGACCTGCACCCGAGAATACCAACCTCCGATTGGTATCACATAAACAACATCGAGCGGCGGCCGCTGCGCCCTGCGGCGCGGGATCAGCGGCAGAAGAAGCGTAGGGAAGGCGCCCTACGGGGCATTCCTGTCAACTCTTGGTGGGCGCTGTGTTGTGTGGAGCGCCCGGCCGTCCGCCGCGGCCCCGCTGGCCGCCCCGGCGAGCACCGCGACCGCCGCGGCCGCGCTGTTGCCCGCGACCGCCGCCGCCGCCGCCGCGCGGCGCACCACCGCCCCGGCCAGCGGCGGGGGCGGGGGCGGCCGGCTCGCCGCTGCCGCCAGGCTGGACGCCAGTGGAGCCGGCGGAGGCTGCCGAGGCGGCGGCAGCGGCAGCAGCTCGACGTCGCTCCGCCCGAGACGGTCTCTGTAACGCGGAGAGGGGGGTCAGGTCAGCCGGTGAGAGGCGGGTCAGGTCAGCCGGTGAGAGACGGGTCAGGTCAGCCGGTGAGAGGCGGGTCAGGTCAGGAGAGGCGGGTCAGGTCAGGAGAGGCGGGTCAGGTCAGGAGAGGCGGGTCAGGTCAGTCGGTGAGAGACGGATCAGGTCAGGAGAGGCGGGTCAGGTCAGCCGGTGAGAGGCGGGCAG
Organism: Chirona hameri; assembly: GCA_036785665.1. NCBI lineage: Eukaryota > Metazoa > Arthropoda > Thecostraca > Balanomorpha > Balanidae > Chirona > Chirona hameri. The sequence goes on along the minus strand of JAXIVJ010000350.1, from coordinate 77,904 downwards.
GTTAGCCGGTGATAGGCGGGTCAGGTCAGCCGGTGATAGGTGGGTCAGGTCAGCCGGTGAGAGACGGGTCAGGTCAGCCGGTGAGAGGCGGGTCAGGTCAGGAGAGGCGGGTCAGGTCAGGAGAGGCGGGTCAGGTCAGCCAGTGAGAGGCGGGCCAGGTCGGCCGGTGAGAGGCGGGTCAGGTCAGCCGGTGAGAGGCGGGTCAGGTCAGCCAGTGAGAGGCGGGTCAGGTCAGCCGGTGAGAGGCGGGTCAGGTCAGCCGGTGAGAGGCGGATCAGGTTAGCCGGTGAGAGGCGGGTCAGGTCAGCCGGTGAGAGGCGGGTCAGGTCAGCTGGTGAGAGGCGGGTCAGGTCAGCCGGTGAGAGGCGGGTCAGGTTAGCCGGTGAGAGGCGGGTCAGGTCAGCCGGTGAGAGGCGGGTCAGGTTAGCCGGTGAGAGGCGGGTCAGGTTAGCCGGTGAGAGGCGGGCAGGTCAGCCGGTGAGAGGCGGGTCAGGTCAGCCGGTGAGAGGCGGGTCAGGTTAGCCGGTGAGAGGCAGGTCAGGTCAGCCGGTGAGAGGCGGGTCAGGTTAGCCGGTGAGAGGCGGGGCAGGTCAGCCGGTGAGAGGCGGGTCAGGTCAGCCGGTGAGAGGCGGGTCAGGTCAGGAGAGGCGGGTCAGGTCAGGAGAGGCGGGTCAGGTTAGCCAGTGAGAGGCGGGCAGGTCAGCCGGTGAGAGGCGGGCAGGTCAGCCGGTGAGAGGCGGGTCAGGTCAGCCGGTGAGAGGCGGGTCAGGTTAGCCGGTGAGAGGCGGGTCAGGTCAGGAGAGTCAAGTCAGCCGGTGAGAGGCGGGTCAGGTTAGCCGGTGAGAGGCGGGCAGGTCAGCCGGTGAGAGGCGGGTCAGGTCAGGAGAGGCGGGCAGGTTAGCCGGTGAGAGGCCGGCAGGTCAGCCAGTGAGAGGCGGGTCAGGTCAGGAGAGGCGGGTCAGGTCAGTCGGTGAGAGGCGGGTCAGGTTAGCCGGTGAGAGGCGGGCAGGTCAGCCGGTGAGAGGCGGGTCAGGTCAGGAGAGGCGGGTCAGGTCAGGAGAGGCGGGTCAGGTCAGCCGGTGAGAGGCGGGTCAGGTTAGCCGGTGAGAGGCGGGCAGGTCAGCCAGTGAGAGGCGGGTCAGGTCAGGAGAGGCGGGTCAGGTCAGCCAGTGAGAGGCGGGTCAGGTCAGCCGGTGAGAGGCGGGTCAGGTTAGCCGGTGAGAGGCGGGTCAGGTCAGGAGAGGCGGGTCAGGTCAGCCGGTGAGAGGCGGGTCAGGTCAGGAGAGGCAGGTCAGGTCAGTCGGTGAGAGGCGGGTCAGGTCAGTTGGTGAGAGGCGGGTCAGGTCAGCCGGTGAGAGGCGGGTCAGGTCAGCCGGTGAGAGGCGGGTCAGGTCAGCCGGTGAGAGGCAGGTCAGGTCAGCCGGTGAGAGGCGGGTCAGGTCAGCCGGTGAGAGGCGGGTCAGGTCAGCCGGTGAGAGGCGGGTCAGGTCAGCCGGTGAGAGGCGGGCAGGTCAGCCGGTGAGAGGCGGGTCAGGTCAGGAGAGGTGAGTCAGGTCAGTCGGTGAGAGACGGGTCAGGTCAGCCGGTGAGAGGTGGGCAGGTCATCCGGTGAGAGGCGGGTCAGGTCAGGAAAGGCGGGTCAGGTCAGGAGAGGCAGGTCAGGTCAGCCGGTGAGAGGCGGGTCAGGTCAGGAGAGGCGGGTCAGGTCAGTCGGTGAGAGACGGGTCAGGTCAGGAGAGGCGGGTCAGGTCAGCCGGGTCAGGTCAGCCGGTGAGAGACAGGTCAGGTCAGCCGGTGAGAGGCGGGCAGGTCAGCCGGTGAGAGGCGGGTCAGGTCAGCCGGTGAGAGACGGGTCAGGTTAGCCGGTGAGAGGCGGGCAGGTCAGCCGGTGAGAGGCGGGTCAGGTCAGCCGGTGAGAGGCGGGTCAGGTCAGGAGAGGCGGGTCAGGTCAGTCGGTGAGAGACGGGTCAGGTCAGCCGGTGAGAGGCGGGCAGGTCAGCCGGTGAGAGGCGGGCAGGTCAGCCGGTGAGAGGCGGGTCAGGTTAGCAGGATACATGCAGGTCAAGTCAGCGAGACACAGGCGAGGCGCCCGGACAACGCGGCTCCGTGAAACCCAGGCCAGGACAACAGAGTGAGCTTAAACTGAACACAAACGGAAAATACTGATGAGGGGAAGCAAACGGGCGAGTAAGACACAGATGCACGACGAGCCATTTCAGTCGGTAAACACGAACATTTTGGAGGCACATTCACGCTTGGCTTCACACTTTAACGTACTCGATCGCATCACCGCAACCCTGGTGTCACCCGAGCTCGTCACCCACTACACAACTCGCTCCGCCCCACCAGCACATCCCACCAGCACAAACACAGCCCCACCCACCTGTTCCGGCTCGGGCGCCGTCACCAGCAGGTACTTGTTCTTCTCCTGTTCGAGATCGATCAGTCCGCCGCGCTGCTCCTGCTGCCGGAATAGGGCGGCCATGCGCCGCTGCAGACTGCGCAGCTCCTCCGTGGCGAGGAAGCCGGCGGCCACGGCGCTCAGCTCGGGCGGCGGCGCGGCGCGCAGAGCCGCCAGGTCGTAGCGGATCGTCTCGCGACACACGGGGCAGACCACCTGGCAGACACGCACGCAGACCCCACTGTCAGACCAGGTCGTACCGGATCGTCTCGCGACACACGGGGCAGACCACCTGGCAGACACGCACGCAGACCCCACTGTCAGACCAGCTGATACTATGCCGCAGAGCCGCCAGGTCGTACCGGATCGCCTCGCGACACACGGGGCAGACCACCTGGCAGACACGCACGCAGACCCCACTGTCAGGCCAGCTGATACTATGCCGCAGAGCCGCCAGGTCATACCGGATCGCCTCGCGACACACGGGGCAGACCACCTGGCAGACACGCACGCAGACCCCACTGTCAGGCCAGGTCGTACCGGATCGCCTCGCGACACACGGGGCAGACCACCTGGCAGACACGCACGCAGACCCCACTGTCAGGCCAGGTCGTACCGGATCGCCTCGCGACACACGGGGCAGACCACCTGGCAGACACGCACGCAGACCCCACTGTCAGGCCAGGTCGTACCGGATCGCCTCGCGACACACGGGGCAGACCACCTGGCAGACACGCACGCAGACCCCACTGTCAGGCCAGCTGATACTATGCCGCAGAGCCGCCAGGTCATACCGGATCGCCTCGCGACACACGGGGCAGACCACCTGGCAGACACGCACGCAGACCCCACTGTCAGACCAGGTCGTACCGGATCGTCTCGCGACACACGGGGCAGACCACCTGGCAGACACGCACGCAGACCCCACTGTCAGGCCAGGTCGTACCGGAGCGTCTCGCGACACACGGGGCAGACCACCTGGCAGACACGCACGCAGACCCCACTGTCAGACCAGCTGATACTATGCCGCAGAGCCGCCAGGTCGTAGCGTATCGCCTCGCGACACACGGGGCAGACCACCTGGCAGACACGCACGCAGAGCCCACTGTCAGGCCAGGTCGTACCGGATCGCCTCGCGACACACGGGGCAGACCACCTGGCAGACACGCACGCAGACCCCACTGTCAGACCAGGTCGTACCGGATCGTCTCGCGACACACGGGGCAGACCACCTGGCAGACACGCACGCAGACCCCACTGTCAGGCCAGGTCGTACCGGATCGTCTCGCGACACACGGGGCAGACCACCTGGCAGACACGCACGCAGACCCCACTGGCAGGCCAGCTGATACACCCGACGGCGGCATGTTCAGCTCCGAGCAGTTGTCAAGTTGAATGTGTTTGTATAGGACATTTAATACGGCGCTGTATAACGAATGTCCATAGTATTCTTCATGACGCTTCAAATGGAGCCGGTGAGAGGACTTCCGACTTCCGAACCGACTTCCGACCGAAATATCCAGAATCAGCACATCTCACAGGATTATTAAAGCCCATGCTTCTGTTGTCTACAATCTGACCAATGCATGGTTAAACACCGCTCTAAAAAAAGCAACCAAACAGACTCTAACTATCCACCTGGCGGATAGTTAAGGCGGAGTCCTTAGCACAATAATAAATCTGACCGACCCATGTAACTCACATTTTTGGTCTTCTTTTCCTGCCAGGGCGGAACCTCCTCGTCCTCTTCTGAGTTCAGCACGTTCTCCACGTATCTGAAGTTGGAACGTTTGTGTCAGTGTAATGGGAGCTATTATCATTGGGAGCTAAGCACAACAACTACACTGACACCCGGCAACGCATAACACCGCACAGTCAAATCACGTCAAAAGTATTCAATAATAATCTTACAATGCTGAATTCTACGTTGCATGAGTCAGCCAGCCCGCTGACGGTTGGCTTCTCTTTCCAATGGCATACTGCGCTTAACCATGGTACGTGCAGATAACGATTTTTCCAGTACATAACATTGTTCCAACAGCCAACAGCCAAGCGCGGCATCTTTAGCCAACTACGTACGACATCCAACGGCAGTCAGACATCTACGCTCGGTCGAGGAGAACCGCTGATTGAACACGTCACAACTTAAAGGGAGTGTGCCTACTCACATCGCTTATTTGGGGTTATTGACACTGGTCTATAGAACATAATTTTCTGAATTGACTCATGACTTCGTTTCTCCAGATTCGCCCTAGTTGCTGAGATATTCCAAAGACTCCAGGAACTTGTTGGGAGCAAAAAGTTATCAGGTAGACTCCAGAGGGCTTCCGCTACTAGAAGCACTGCAACTATCGATTAAACTGCTAGCATATTGTTAGCGCCGGCCAATAGCAATTCAACAAAACAGCTCGTGCACGCTGACAGCAGCAGCCGAACAGAAACTGGACGGCCATCATGTTTTTCGATGATGGCCATTTCGATGATGGCCGATGGCCATTTTTTAAGAAGATATCAATTTAGAGCTACGAAACTTGCACATAATAAAGTTCACAGTGGCAAGAACTTGCTGTGCAAAACTTGTCTTTCTATCTTGCATGATGTGACCGTAATTGTATTGTCTTGTGTGCGCCGTTTTACATAACATCACCATAATGACGATCGTTTTATAGATATTGAAACAAAAAATAAGCAACAGAACAATATAAGTGAAAATTCAACTAAAGAAGCTCCAGATGTGAATTTCATCATATACAACAATCAAACCAATAGCTACTTACCGTATGAAAAATATTTTTGACATTCCAAAATAGTAGGCACACTCCCATTAGCAGGGACAGCAGGAGAAACACGCTACGCAAAACGTTCGCTGCTTAAAGTCCATCACAAAAGCTGGCATTGAGATGCAAATGAGTCCGTAATTCATGTATCAGTTGCTCATCGGCTGACGATAGCTTTTGTTTGCCACGGTCCAGCTGCATGGTGCGCACTGCACATAACTGGTCAGTAGTGTAACCGGTCATTACTGCACATAACTGGTCAGTAGTGTAACCGGTCATTACTGCACATAACCGGTCATTACTAAACATAACTGGTCAGTAGTGTAACCGGTCATTACTGCACATAGCTGGTCATCACTGCACATAACTGGTCAGTAGTGTAACCGATCATTACTGCACATAGCTGGTCAGTAGTGTAACCGGTCATTACTGCACATAGCTGGTCATTAGTGCAACCGATCATTACTGCACATAACTGGTCATTAGTGTAACCGATCATTACTGCACATAGCTGGTCAGTAGTGTAACCGGTCATTACTGCACATAGCTGGTCATTAGTGCAACCGATCATTACTGCACATAACTGGTCATTAGTGTAACCGATCATTACTGCACATAGCTGGTCAGTAGTGTAACCGGTCATTACTGCACATAGCTGGTCATTAGTGCAACCGATCATTACTGCACATAACTGGTCAGTAGTGTAACCGATCATTACTGCACATAGCTGGTCAGTAGTGTAACCGGTCATTACTGCACATAGCTGGTCATTAGTGCAACCGATCATTACTGCACATAACTGGTCATTAGTGTAACCGATCATTACTGCACATAGCTGGTCAGTAGTGTAACCGGTCATTACTGCACATAGCTGGTCATTAGTGCAACCGATCATTACTGCACATAACTGGTCATTAGTGTAACCGATCATTACTGCACATAGCTGGTCAGTAGTGTAACCGGTCATTACTGCACATAGCTGGTCATTAGTGCAACCGATCATTACTGCACATAGCTGGTCATTAGTGTAACCGGTCATTACTGCACATAACTGGTCAGTAGTGTAACCGATCATTACTGCACATAACTGGTCAGTAGTGTAACCGATCATTACTGCACATAACTGGTCATTAGTGTAACCGGTCATTACTGCACATAGCTGGTCAGTAGTGTAACCGGTCATTACTGCACATAACCGATCATCACTGCACATAGCTGGTCATTAGTGCAACCGATCATTACTGCACATAACTGGTCAGTAGTGTAACCGATCATTACTGCACATAGCTGGTCAGTAGTGTAACCGGTCATTACTGCACATAACCGATCATCACTGCACATAGCTGGTCATTAGTGCAACCGATCATTACTGCACATAGCTGGTCAGTAGTGTAACCGGTCATTACTGCACATAACTGGTCATTAGTGTAACCGATCATTACTGCACATAACTGGTCATTAGTGTAACCGATCATTACTGCACATAACTGGTCATTAGTGTAACCGATCATTACTGCACATAACTGGTCAGTAGTGTAACCGGTCATTACTGCACATAACTGGTCATTAGTGTAACCGATCATTACTGCACATAACTGGTCAGTAGTGTAACCGGTCATTACTGCACATAACTGGTCAGTAGTGTAACCGATTGGCCATCTGAGCAGCCAGAGCGATAATTCGTAGTGTGATATTGTACAATGAATGCTGTCGGCCAGCACCGTCACAGCGTGGGCAATCCTTAGCTTATGTTGGGCTCGCTGCATGACAAGCAGCAAAACGCTTCCTTACAGATATCACGGAATGGAAAGGCTATTAAACATGTAATAATTTCCAACGTCAGACAAAGTCGACCCTTTCCATCCTCATTATCCTAGACCTATACTATAAACCCCTTCCTATCTCCCAGTGAGAGCCCTCGGCAGCAGATTGCTACGTTAGCGACATCCGTGCCGCAACTCACCTGGCCAGACACTGCGCGTGGAAGTAGTGGTAGCAGGCGGTCTTGGTGAACACGTCCTGCGCCGTGAACTCGTACAGACAGATGACGCAGGGCACCGCCGGGACGTTACTGTCCGTCAGGTGGTCCCGGGCCAGCTGACAGACACAGGACGGCGGACAGACTGTCAGAGGGCCAGCTGACGGTCACAGGACGGCGGACAGACTGTCAGAGGGCCAGCTGACAGACACAGGACGGCGGACAGACTGTCAGAGGGGCAGCTGACAGGCACAGGACGGCGGACAGACTGTCAGAGGGCCAGCTGACAGACACAGGACGGCGGACAGACTGTCAGAGGGCCAGCTGACAGACACAGGACGGCGGACAGACTGGCAGAGGGCCAGCTGACAGACACAGGATGGCGGACAGAGTGTCAGAGGGCCAGCTGACAGACACAGGACGGTCACAGGACGGCGGACAGACTGTCAGAGGGCCAGCTGACGGTCACAGGACGGCGGACAGACTGTCTGAGGGCCAGCTGACGGTCACAGGACGGCGAACAGACTGTCAGAGGGCCATCTGACAGACACAGGACGGACAGACTGTCAGAGGGCCAGCTGACATACACAGGACGGACAGACCTTCAGAGAGCCAGCTGACAGACACAGGACGGCGGACAGACTGTCAGAGGGCCAGCTGACAGACACAGGACGGCGGACAGACTGTCAGAGGGCCAGCTGACAGACATAGGACGGTCACAGGACGGCAGACAGACTGTCAGAGGGCCAGCTGACAGACACAGGACGGCGGACAGACTGTCAGAGGGGCAGCTGACAGACACAGGACGGTCACAGGACGGCGGACAGACTGTCAGAGGGGCAGCTGACAGACACAGGACGGCGGACAGACTGTCAGAGGGTCAGCTGACAGACACAGGACGGACAGACTGTCAGAGGGGCAGCTGACAGACAGGACGGCGGACAGACTGTCAGAGGGCCAGCTGACAGACACAGGACGGCGGACAGACTGTCAGAGGGCCAGCTGACAGACACAGGATGGCGGACAGACTGTCAGAGGGGCAGCTGACAGACACAGGATGGCGGACAGACTGTCAGAGGGCAGCTGACAGACACAGGACGGTCACAGGACGGCGGACAGACTGTCAGAGGGCCAACTGACAGACACAGGACGGTCACAGGACGGCGGACAGACTGTCAGAGGGCCAGCTGACAGACACAGGACGGTCACAGGACGGCGGACAGACTGTCAGAGGGCCAGCTGACAGACACAGGACGGTCACAGGACGGCGGACAGACTGTCAGAGGGGCAGCTGACAGACACAGGACGGCGGACAGACTGTCTGAGGGCCAGCTGACGGTCACAGGACGGCGAACAGACTGTCAGAGGGCCATCTGACAGACACAGGACGGACAGACTGTCAGAGGGCCAGCTGACATACACAGGACGGACAGACCTTCAGAGAGCCAGCTGACAGACACAGGACGGCGGACAGACTGTCAGAGGGCCAGCTGACGGTCACAGGACGGCGGACAGACTGTCAGAGGGCCAGCTGACAGACACAGGATGGCGGACAGACTGTCAGAGGGGCAGCTGACAGACACAGGATGGCGGACAGACTGTCAGAGGGCAGCTGACAGACACAGGACGGTCACAGGACGGCGGACAGACTGTCAGAGGGCCAACTGACAGACACAGGACGGTCACAGGACGGCGGACAGACTGTCAGAGGGCCAGCTGACAGACACAGGACGGTCACAGGACGGCGGACAGACTGTCAGAGGGCCAGCTGACAGACACAGGACGGTCACAGGACGGCGGACAGACTGTCAGAGGGGCAGCTGACAGACACAGGACGGTCACAGGACGGCGGACAGACTGTCAGAGGGCCAGCTGACAGACACAGGACGGTCACAGGACGGCGGACAGACTGTCAGAGGGGCAGCTGACAGACACAGGACGGTCACAGGACGGCGGACAGACTGTCAGAGGGGCAGCTGACAGACACAGGACGGTCACAGGACGGCGGACAGACTGTCAGAGGGCCAACTGACAGACACAGGACGGTCACAGGACGGCGGACAGACTGTCAGAGGGCCAGCTGACAGACACAGGACGGTCAAAGGACGGCGGACAGACTGTCAGAGGGCCAGCTGACAGACACAGGACGGCGTGACAACAGCATAGCATTCCATTAAACACAGCACTACACTGCATTACTGCACTGTACACTGCACTGTTGGCCGTAACCAATCACCTCGTGACAATCAAAGGCATCCAAACAGCTGCATCACCGACAGCGAATTTTTACAGCGAACAAGTACCAAACACATCCACAAATACCTCCATCTGAAGAACCAGGCATGTGACAAGTCGGTCCGAACCGACCACTGAATCGCTGCTGCATAGTCAATGCAAGGGTGGGGTGGGGCTGGGCTGGGCTGGGCTGGGCTGGGCTGGGCTGGGCTGGGCTGGGCTGGGCTGGGCTGGGCTGGGCTGGGCTGGGCTGGGCTGGGCTGGGTGGGGCTGGGCTGGGCTGGGCTGGGCTGGGTTGGGTTGGGTTGGGTCGGGCTGGGCTGGGCTGGGCTGGGCTGGGCTGGGCTGGGCTGGGCTGGGCTGGGCTGGGCTGGGTTGGGCTGGGCTGGGCTGGGCTGGGCTGGGCTGGGCTGGGCTGGGCTGCGCTGCGCTGCGCTGGGCTGGGCTGGGCTGGGCTGGGCTGGGCTGGGCTGGGCTGGGCTGGGCTGGGCTGGGCTGGGCTGGGCTGGGCTGGGCTGGGCTGGGCTGGGCTGGGCTGGGCTGGGCTGGGCTGGGCTGGGCTGGGCTGGCGGTGGGGTGGGCTGGGCTGGGCTGGCGCTGGGCCGCGGGGGCGGGAATGGGAACCGAACTGGCCCGTCGTACCTCGATCAGCTGGTAGAGGACTGGCTCGCCGCGGTACTCCTCCATCTTGGCGAAGCACTCCTGCTGCACACGCTGCACCGTCTGCTCGCTGATGCCACGCGGATTGGAGATCATCACCTGTCAGTAATACAGGCAGAAGCGCTACTCAGATGCCGCTTACAATGAGACATGCTAACTGTGAGCAGTTTTGAAGGGTTAACACTTAGCTCACTTTAGATACAGTTGCCGTCAGCAAAACAGCTTGTATCGAAAGACCGCTGCAAGTAAATTATGTTGGAGAGATTGCAGTAGATTGTGGCATGTTCATGTTCGAACTAAAAAGAAAGAAAATGAAGACCCATCGAAATAATAAACAAAACACAGTAAACCATTTTAGAAAGTGTCATTTCCCTCCAAGCATCCAATTTCATAATACTGCAGCGTAACTCCAACATGTCAGGGCCAGGTCGGCGGAGAAGGCACATCATTAGTGTGCGCTGTGGAAGCCCACGTCACGCACTGCCGCCGACAGAAGGGCCGGCGACACAGCACGCTGGCAGCGCACTGAGAAAACACAGCACGGCAGACCAAAACACGGATACGGTGAACATCAAAATGGACGCCGGGTACACGACAGAGCTCTGTAAATGTACGACCCCGGAATAGGAAGCGGCATACTCAGTAGATGCGATGCACTCACCGTAAACCGAAAGCGAAACCGGCTAACAAAAAACATCCGCTCAGCGCACGCATATTCTATTAGCGCGGGGCACGCAAGACAAAACGTCATTGTCTCGCTTAAATACCAATCCATCTTCCCCCGCCTGCCGGCGCATATCGCCGAAGGTTAATTAGCTTTCCGCGTCCCACAATCACGAAACACACTCCACATCCGGACGGTATCGGTATGGACATCACCCACCGCTGCGAGACAATGCGACACAATGCGAGATACAGCGCGACAGCTGGGTGACACGTGCTGTTCGTCAATACCACACCGCCACTGTGGAGCGACCGCCAATGTCACTTTCCCACGTCGGACCGGCGGGACGGGTGGCGTGGCGGTGTGGCAGGACACGGCAGCGCCGCCGTATTCGTCGCCCCCCCCCCCCCCCCCCCCCCTCTCACATCCGAGCGACCTTGTGTGAGGCACGGCAGCCGCTCCACAGAGGGAAGGACCCGCACGGGGCAGAACCTCGGCACGCCCGCCGTCCGGATGGTAGACCTTACCAACTGCGTTGGTCGGGTCCTGCACACGACGGACAGGAGTCAGGACTGAGGCGGGCCAGCAGCGGCCGGGACGTACCTTGGTGGTCGGGTCCTGGACGGACAGGAGTCAGGACTGAGGCGGGCCAGCAGCGGCCGGGACGTACCTTGGTGGTCGGGTCCTGCACAATACGGACAGAGTCAGGACTGAGGCGGGCCAGCAGCGGCCGGGACGTACCTTGGTGGTCGGGTCCTGGACGGACAGGAGTCAGGACTGAGGCGGGCCAGCAGCGACCGGGACGTATCTTGGTGGTCGGGTCCTGCACAATACGGACAGAGTCAGGACTGAGGCGGGCCAGCAGCGGCCGGGACGTACCTTGGTGGTCGGGTCCTGGACGGACAGGAGTCGGGACTGAGGCGGGCCAGCAGCGACCGGGACGTACCTTGGTGGTCGGGTCCTGGACGGACAGGAGTCAGGACTGAGGCGGGCCAGCAGCGGCCGGGACGTACCTTGGTGGTCGGGTCCTGGACGGACAGGAGTCAGGCTGAGGCGGGCCAGCAGCGGCCGGGACGTACCTTGGTGGTCGGGTCCTGGACGGACAGGAGTCGGGACTGAGGCGGGCCAGCAGCGGCCGGGACGTACCTTGGTGGTCGGGTCCTGGACGGACAGGAGTCGGGACTGAGGCGGGCCAGCAGCGACCGGGACGTACCTTGGGACTGCCACATGGGTAGTCGGTCGGTAAGTGGAGAGTCAGCGTCATCCGCACAAACTGCTCGTCCCGGTTGTCGGCCGTGGCAGGGTGCAGGGTGACCGAAACCTCCTGAGGGCGCTCCCTGCGCCGGCAAACGCCGACAAACAGAGACAGACATATATACATTATACACACAGACGCACTGATACACTGACACACTGACACACTGACACACTGACGCACCGACGCACTGACACACTGACACACTGACGTACTGACACACTGGCACACTGACGCACCGACACACTGACACACTGACACACTGACACACTGACACACTGACACACTGACACACGCAAACAAAGTCACACGCCGACCAGTGAACCGAGTCTTCTATTAGCTGTTCAGCGTTGAGCATAAAAGAACATTGCATCATGATAGAAGTAAAACCAGCACCATATTACTTGGTAAAAATAAGGACATAGACCGGAATAAAACAGATCAACGCACAGCAATTACTCGATTCTTGACGTGAATTTAAGAATCAGTTGCTGCAAACATACCCGTTGTAAACCACGTTTAGGTCATCCATTAGAGTAGCTTCCAGGGCTGCAATTTCATCCAGCAATCTGCAACAACAGCGATGCAATATTTGCATTACAATACAAATGTACGATGTATGCCTGTTAGATGCAATAACGGCATGCATCGGTTTCTATCTAAAAATATTTCTGAATAAGCTCAGGAACATTTTTGCAATAGAATATTCCTTAAAAAGGTTGTTAGTACATGCGGTTTAAAAAGAACAAACACAACATAATACAAACAGACGATTCTATTCAGTACGCGATCCGACTGAGACACGTCATTTGCCTATCACGGCTTTACTCTTCCATCCTAGCCAGGACGCAGCGCATCCCGTGGCCCCCCCACAAACCGTATGCACGTATGACCACAACGAAAGGCTGATCAGCACGCCACAACAATCAAACCCGGAAAAGTCCCGGCACTCGAACAGAAAAGACACCCAATATTCCCAATATTCAACAGCCGTGAAGAGGTTACGACGGGGCAAGCCGGTGATGCGAGTGAGAGCCGACAAACACTGCATCCATCCGGCTGAATCGACAACCACCGTCGCCAGCCTTATAATTTTGGCCATTTTCTGGACTTTTTGGGTCAAAATAATTTTGTTATCTTCATTTTGTTCTAGAAATTTGCTTTGATGATTTGAAATTGCTTTGAAAAATTGATTTGATGGTCCTATTCAATGGTGAAAACCCGATCTCAATCGGAGCCGTGGTTGCAAAATTATTAGTTTCCAAAAAAGCGTCTGTATGGCCGGATCGTGCCGGGCCGGTTCGGGCCGGGTCAAATGTAAATTTGTCTAGTAAGTTGACGAGAAACCTCACGGGCGCTTCGCGCCCGCTCAGTAATCATATATACATAGAGATGCCATGTCTATGATGAAGCACTTGATTTCGTGGCAATTCATGGGTCTTTTTATCAGATTTGTGTAATACTCTCGACGTCCGTGCTAAACTAAGCCACTGTCTTTTCTGTTGAGGACAGTTTTGTAGGCAATATTTACAATGATTGCATCATTGGTGCATGGTGTAAAACAACATTTTAGGAAGAAAGTTGTCTGATAAGAACTGGCATTTCACGCATGCATTGCATTTGTTACATCTTAAAGGGATATTGCCAGTTGCCACCTACGGAGGATTTCTAAAAAGCAACTTAACCCACGCATTGCAGGGGTGTTGATTTCCGCCCCCATCCACCTCAGATTTCTCGCAGATAGCGAAAAAACGCCGGCGCGCAGCGCTGACGGGTTTTGACACACCTGTTAGGACATCAATTGCGCACACTTTGCGAAAAAAAATAACCTCGGGTCATCTTAGGTTTGGTCACCAGACCAGGTCAAGTGACCCCACCTCCAAAAATGTTTGCAGTTGTGCCAAAGCCAGAGTTTGTCACTGATCAGTTTGAAACTTACAGGATGTCATGAGGGCATAAGTACTTACAATTGGTGTATCTCGACATTTTGATATCGGTGACCTAAGGTCCGGTCAATTTCGTAACCTCCCATAATAAGTAAATGGGAAATATACAAATGCTTCCTATTTCAAGGATATGCATGATATTAGTCCAATTACTTCTGGATCATGTTATTATAGCATATTATTGATGATCCAAGTGTAAATTTTGTTCAGTGGCCCCTATGGGGTCATTTGAGGTCATCCGAGGTCACCATCACTTTTTTGTCAATAACTCCCGACAATCGACATAATGAAGATAGAGAAGTAAAACAGACAGCAATGTGTTTGTCTCGTCGAGACACGTCTTCCCATATGCAACATGCCCTACTTGGGTCAACACTTCACCTTGACCTGAGGTCAAATTTGTTAAGTTGACCAACAAGGTCACCATGTATATCTATCGAAGTGCCTTGACGAGGTAAACACAATGGCGTAAACAGTTTTCCGTTATCTTTATTAAATACAAAGTTAATAGGGAAAAACGATTTGAAAGAAAAAAAATCCCTTTTTTGACCTCTGGAGCCTCAAATATTGACCTGAGATCAAATTTGGGGACATCATGTCGATTGAAAATTTAACTGGCTGACGATTGCTTTTTTCCGTTTGTTTCTAACTAGCATAGTTTCTGAGATATATGGGAGTTTCTGGAGCGAAGTCCTAAAACAGGAGAAAAAAAAATGAAAACTTTTACCTTTGATGACCTCTGGTGACCTCAATTTTGACCTGACCTAAAAAAAAATACTGAAGTACTTTCGATAGAACTTGTATCAAGCTATCAAATGCCGTTTTCCGCTTATCGCTACGTAGCGTAGTTTTTTAGATCTCACGGGGGGGGGGCGGAAATCACCCCCCCCCCCCCCCTGCAGTTCGTGTTCGGCGCAAACCCTCTGCAGTGCGCGGGTTAAAGGTAAATATTCACCCTTTTCCACAAAAATGGGGTTATTACTTGAAATCGATAGACGAGACCAAAATATATTGTAAATTGATCACATTTTGCATATAGACATTCCTACCGAAAGATATTCAAGTTATAGTTGATAAGCGATCCACGCTTATAACGATCGGTACTCAGCAAGTACTCTGAAACGAATTCAGTAAATTAGCCTCCCTACGCATCGTTATTTATCATGATGGTATGCAAAATGTTTCCTGCACTCTATCTTTTGCGAATATGTGCCAAACTTTTATGAACAATCAACAAGCATTTGAAAAAAGTGCATTGAAATCGGCAGTTTAGCTTGGCCCCGGACGGCGACCTATTTAGTGTATGGGATTTGTTGATATACACCCGTATTCAACGTTGAGCAAATTGATACAAAAGCGCCAGATATGTCGCGTTTCGTTAGTGGAGGGAAAACACCGATCATGAACTTCCAACTTTGAATTAGGGAATAATTTCATTTAATTCTTAAATTTAAATAACATCATTATACCATACCATAACGGAGGCACAAGAAATTGTTGCTAACAAAATCAAAAGGTGAATATTTCCCTTTAAATGAATGGTGGGGATCAACAATCATGTATGCTCAAACTCAAACCTGATCCTGCAGCACCTAAAGCAGGGTATCGGCAATTTATTTGGTTTATTTCTGACTCCAAAACGTTGGTCCCAGCTGTGCACAGTACTAGATTCATGATGGCCGCTCTCATCCAGTTTGGCTGTGAAATTGGCGCCCGCCCAAAGCCGAAGCGTCCGAATTCGCCGAGACTTGACATTGAAAAGTCTATCTGTGTTATAAGGTATTGGACACGAATCTCCTACGGCCCCAAAGTCGAGCCATAGCCATTCTTGCTGTTTTACTCATGTTTTATTATGAAAGAGGCTATGGTTGTTGAAAATATAATTAACTGTATAAGCATTTTAATTTTAAAGTGCACTGACAGAATGGTGAAGTTGAGTTTACAATATTCAAAAGCAAATCATAGTCCGCAAAGAAGTGATTCTGAATAGTGATGAGGCGACTCCAATTCTACGAATGTGTGCCAATCATGAGTGGTACGAACGTATTTTTTTATCTAATGGGGGGAGTTTCGGGAACCAAATTTTGCAGGTAAAATCCGACACGCTTAAAGGGAATGTTTCACCTTTGTATTGGTTTTGAACTGAGATAGCCATTATCTTTGGCCGTTATTGAAATTTCGAAAATACTAAGGTCCCCAAAACTTAAGACGTTTTTAAGCAATTTAATTTCCCATTTGCAAAATGGGATCTAGGCTAGTGCCGCCGCTGATTGGCTGACAGCCACTTTGTCAGCCAATCAGCGGCGGTCTATAGCTCAATAATGACGTCATCATCCCAAAATTAAAACCTTAATTTGTATAATGTTACGTGACTTTCCGAGATAAAAAATATCACCATCGTTTTCCGCAGCACTTACTTCATATTTTCGACTACAACCAGCGTATATTTGACAACTTTCAGAAAGGTGAAACATTCCCTTTAATCTACCGATACACACCAAAAACTCCATATTGGCCTGCGAGGTGGTAATATCCCTTTAACGTATTTGTCCGTATTTCCTGCAAACTTCCTGGTAACTTTGTATCGTGTCTTCATATCGTAGGATTCATTTGAGTGTAATTGTATATGTTTTCATTCGAGCATCATGTAAATCTTCCCTGCACGTCGTGATTCATTGGCATTTGTATTAACCAGTAAGGCGCCGTAGTTGGCGATGAACGAGCGAGCGCGAAGGAAATGTATGGGGAATTTCAACTCGATCGGGCAAGTAGTTTCTGAGATACAAAAAAAGGTGCGAACGTGCGTACGTGCAGAGGCACGACTTTTGACTTGTGGGAAAGTGGGGGCTGAGAGGTCACTAACCACACACCAAATTTGAACACAATCGGCTCAGCCGTTCCAGAGATATATAATAGGGGTGTGCACGTGCGCACGTGCAGTCACCCCACCCCTGAGTTGTGTGAAAGTGGCGACTGAGGGGTCCCTAACCACACACGAAATTTTCACATAATCTGCCCTGCCGTTGCGGAGTTATTGCAAGAAATTACTTTTCAACACCCTCACGCGGCACGCGCCACGCGCAGTGGTAGTCACTCACATGAGTCGGCACTGATCTCAAACAGGGTAGGTTACGAGCGAGCGAGCTCGTTCTTTCGTGGTGTATGGGAAAAATCTGATTATGAGCGGCCCGGCCCGGCCCGTGGCGACGCTTTTGAGCTCATATCTCCGCAACCGCACGTCCGATTGGCAAGCGGACTTCTTTGCTTAGCAGCCCCATCTAACCTACCCTGTTTGAGACCAGTGCCGACTCATGTGGGTGACTACCACTGCGCGTGGCGAGTGCCACGTGAGGGGTGTTGACAAGTATTTTCTCGCAATAACTCCGCAACGGCTGGGCAGATTATGTGCAAATTTCGTGTGGGGTTAGGGACCACTCAGCCGCCACTTTCACACAACTCAGGGGTGGGGTGACTGCACGTGCGCACGTGCACACCCCTATTCTGTATCTCAGGAACGGCTGAGCCGATTGTGTGCAAATTTTATGTGTGGTTAGGACCTCTCAGCCGCCGCCTTTCCACAAGTCAGGGGTGGGATGGCTTTGCACGTGCACACGTGCACACCCCTATTATATATCTCTGGAACGGCTGAGCCGATTGTGTTCAAATTTGGTGTGTGGTTAGGTACCTCGCAGCCCCAACTTTCCCACAAGTCAAAGGTGGGTGCCTCTGCACGTCCGCACCCTTTTTCGTATCTCAGAAACTGCTTGTCCGATCGAGTTGAAATTCCCCATACATTTCCTTCGCGCTCGCTCGTTCATCGCCAACTACGGCGCCTTGCTGGTGTATGGGAAAAATCTGATCATGAGCGGCCCGACCCGGCCCGTGGCGACGCTTTTGAGCTCATATCTCTGCAACCGCAAGTCCGATTGACAAGCGGACTTCTTTTCTTAGCAGCCCCATCTAACCTACCCTGTTTGAGACCAGTGCCGACTCATGTGGGTAACTACCACTGCCCGTGGCGCGTGGCGCGTGAGGGGTGTTGAAAAGTATTTTCTCGCAATAACTCCGCAACGGCTGGGCAGATTATGTGCAAATTTCGTGTGTGGTTAGGGACACCTCAGCCGCCACTTTTACACAACTCAGGGGTGGGGTGACTGCACGTGCGCAAGTGCACACCCCTATTCTATATCTCAGGAACGGCTGAGCAGATTGTGTTCAAATTTGTGTGTGGTTAGGGACCTCTCATCCGCCAGTTTCCCACAAGTCAGGGGTGGGCTAGCTTTGCACGTGCGCACGTGCACACCCCTATTCTATATCTCTGGAACGGCTGAGCCGATTGTGTTCAAATTTGGTTTGTGGTTAGGGACCTCTCAGCCTCCACTTTCCCACAAGTCAAAGGTGGGTGCCTCTGCAGTGCGCACGTGCGCACCTTTTATTGTATCTCAGAAACTACTTGCCCGATCGAGTTGAAATTCCCCATACATTTCCTTCGCGCTCGCTCGTTCATAGCTAACTACGGCCCTTACTGGTAATCAGATGTTTCCCATACACCACAAGGACGAGCGAGCGCTTCGCGCTCGCTCGTAATAACGAGAACCTCACACAATAACATGAACGCGGAACTACAAGCTATAAAGATTGGTTCCGATCAGTGGCGGCGGAAGGTATTTTCGGACGGGGGGCAAACAAAAACAGGGGGCCCCTCGGCCACCAAAGGGTCACCTCCCACGGCCACCCCCCCCCCCCCCCCCCCCACCCACACCCACACCCACACCCACACCCACACCCACACCCACACCCACACCCACACCCACACCCACACCCACACCCACACCCACACCCACACCCACACCACACACACACACACACACACACACACACACACACACACACACACACACACACACACACACACACACACACACACACACACACACACACACACACACAAAACAAAATATAGCGCGAAATGGAACCCCGGATTTAGGCCACTATATTTTGCAGGGCCTCTAAATGGGCGCAAAAAAAAACGTCGGACTGGCCCATGTTGAAGTTACAGGCCTTCTGTCGGCCTTAGAGGGCTTCCTCAGGCTGGCTGGGGGGCACCTCGGGCCCTCGGTCATTTTTGTCGGTCAAAAAGAAAAAAATCGAACCAACTTCTCTTACAAATTGATGGGGGGGTCATATGTTTTCACCCCAACTTCTTGAGTGGGGGGGGGGGCAGCTGCTCCCCTCCCCCGTATCCGCCGCCACTGATTCCGATGCACAATAACTGCAAGCAAAATTGCGCGGAAATGATGCGCTGATAACTTCACGAAGTCTATGTACCGGACCGGTACTCGAGTCGCCTGTGTTAGAAGACACATTAATCAATCGGCAGCAAACAAAAGCAGTCGAACACTTCTGGGATTCTTAGAGAGAAAACAAAACAACAACGCTGGACCGGGACGCTGAGACCCACAGTATTCGCGGAACCGGTGTGGATAGTCAGTGAAACTTCTGCGACCATATAACGTCGAGCAACTGCGCGACCGCCTCGGCGACATTTCCCCGGCTGGCAGAGTTCCTGTTGAGGTCTTCACGGAAGATCCCACTGACGAAGTAGTTAATGAGGTCCTGGGTGTGTGCTAAAACCTGCAGCACAGTATTCATGTAGCAGGTGTTGCCGAAGTTCGCCAGACCAGTGACGCCACCCGGCTGGTACGTCGTCCAGCACTGGTGTTTGTGGTACTCGTGAGCGTGTGTGGTACTCGTGAGCGCGCGCGTTCGAGTGCACCTATCGCTGGATGTCTTCTCGGCTTGCAGCGCACTCATAGTGTGCCGAGGAAGCGGCTAAATTGGAACACTAATTGCTCCGAGGAAGCGGCTAAATTGGAACACTAATTGCTCCGAGGAAGCGGCTAAATTGGAACACTAATTGCTCCGAGGAAGCGGCTAAATTGGAACACTAATTGCTCCGAGGAAGCGGCTAAATTGGAACACTAATTGCTCCGAGGAAGCGGCTAAATTGGAACACTGATTGCTCCGAGGAAGCGGCTAAATCGGAACACTAATTGCTCCGAGGAAGCGGCTAAATTGGAACACTGATTGTTCCGAGGAAGCGGCTAAATTGGAACACTGATTGTTCCGAGGAAGCGGCTAAATTGGAACACTGATTGTTCCGAGGAGGCGGCTAAATCGAACACTGTACGCTACCGCCGCCGGAACACTGGAATGCCGCTGTTACTGCTGCTGTTACTGCTTCGCCACCATCTGCATTACCGTCTGTACGGTATATAACTCTCTGTATGCCATCTGGCGGGCGGTGACAGGCTTTTAGTGACTTCTGAAAAAGTTAGCTTGTTTAGCGTTTTCCTTTTGTTTCCTGCTTGCAGACGTTGGGTGTGCAAACGGGCAATGCAACTGATAAAAATGCATTGGATATAAAACGCGCTAGGTATTCCAATCCTTATGCATCACCATTATAACGGTATCTATGGCCTTGTTTAAACCAATAGAATCAGACCTATTACAGTAACTTCAAACATTAACTTCTTTGTTTTTGGAAGGCACCTGACAGGTCGAATCTCTATTTCTTTATATTGGGATCCGCTCAATTCTTGTTTACTCTGTGACGTCAGCTGGCAAGCACTATCTTAGACTGGAAACTCACATAAAAACAAGTCGTGTCTATTTAATTGAGCTCGCAATTTTCAAAATCATGAATTTCGAGGCATACAGTATGTTAGCGCCAATAAGGGGAGACAATGTGGTAATTTCAGAGATACACTTACTTACCCATGGTGATGGCATAGCCAAGATTGTTGCACCGCGTCTAGTAATGACTTTTGAATTTGCATTGAATTTTTGACAAATGCGACGAATGAATCTTAAAATAAAATATATAAAAAACGAAAAAGTCTTTAAACGAAACTAAAACCGAATCGCCAGGGAATAAATGAAAACGTGCACTTGTGCACTTATGTGACCTCTGTGGGATCATATGTGACCTCTGTGGGACAAAAAAAAAGAACTTTGGTAATAATATTCTTCTCAAGCAAATATTTAATTGGCATCGGCGCACGATATTTTTAGGGAAAATGTATTGCTTAAAAAGACACTGAATTGCCGCAGATTTATGTGCATGGCATCTCTATGTATGTATTATCTCTATGATCTTACCGACATTGTAGTTACAAATAAACTGTAATTTTCCTAGCAAAAATGTAATGTCTTTTACAAATCAGTAATCTTTACTTTCCATTTTTTTTAATGGAATTTATATTTTCCCTGAATCTTTACTTTCCAAATATTTGTTTTTGACAAATGGAATTTATATTTTCCTAACAAGAAAAGTTTACTCTCCACCTATGAATTTTTACCTTTTGGGACGGTCATGAAACGAAAATCCAACACTGACCGTTGCTCTTCTCCGAACTGCGTAGTCACGTGACTATGATCGACAAGACACCGACATGACACCGCGATAGGAGAGCCAATAGGTCGAACATCCGCCGTGTCGGCGGACGGTGGACAATGTCCAATCAGCGATCAGACACGTGAATCGACTCTAGCTTGAAAGGTCGGCAGATACCTGAACCTAGTGTCGGCAGATACCTGAACCAGTTTTACTCTGAAGGTGGAAATAATAATTAATAGCAAGGGTTTAAGGGCACACCAACTCATCAATACAGCACCTAGTACCCAAGGATCAGGGCTTGAGCATGCTAAACTCATGTCAAATGTTAAAGGGAGTGTGCCTACTGTTTTGGAATGTCAACAATATTTCATACGGTAAGGTAAGGTGAGGCAAGACGCCCCGCCGGGGTAAAACGTCCCTCCCAAAGTTCTCGGAATCTGAATTGTTAGGGGGAAAACTGTTATGCTCCACAAAACAAGCAACATATGGCCAGCGAACTCATACAAGGCGACATAATTTCTGCGGCGCTTTCCAGAGATATAAGTAAAAGTCTGTTTTTGGAGCGTTTTCTTTATATCAGTGCTAAAATGGACCACTAGCATTCTTTCTCCCAACACTTTTCTTCCAGATAATTCAAGCCAACTGAAAGGTCATAATCTGATGTAGGAAAGCTCTATTGCTCATTTCTGGGTGCATGCTCGTTTTGGGGTTTGGCTCACTTTTCATCGAAAGCACGCAATGGGGTAAAGCGCCCCTTTCGTCTTGAGGCAAGACGTTGATGATCTATTGTGCCTCCACTGTTTACCTGATCTAAAAAAATGGGCATAGACCCAGCGAGTGTATATTTAAAGAGATTTGAATTGTTTGATTTCCGTTTGTTCCCAGCTATCATAGTTTCCGAGATAGTTGGCGAAATCTGAGACAGATTCCAGGAGTTCCCATTGTTGACCTTTGATGACCTCTGTTGACCCAAGTATTAACCTGAGAAAAAAAAATGACGAAAGTTTCGACATGAATTCCGACGAGCTATCGAACGGTATTTTTGGTTTCGCCTACTCTCCATAGGAGACGAGTTCGAGGGGATGGGGGTCCCAGGGCCGTTTGCCCCGTGGTCCGGGGCGTCTTGCCCCCGGGGGTAGGTCAAGACGCCTCTTTAGCAGGCCTTTTGTAAATCGTCGCCTACAAACTTTTTAAATGAAGAAGGTAGAATTAGGCGATGTAGAATACAAGGCACATTTCCAAACTATGTGAAAATGCTATCACTCTCCGCCTCCGTCAAATAGGAAACGAGATTTTCAGCAAAAAGCATCTAGTCTTGCCCCACCTTACCCATAAGTAGCTATTGGTTTGATTGTTGGATACGATAAAATTCACATCTGGAGGCCCTTTAGTTGAATTTTCCCTTATATTCTTTTTGCTTATTTTTTGTTTCGATATCGATAAAACGACCGCCACAATAATCAGAGGGAACAAGAAGATGTTATGTAAAACGGCGCACCTAAGACAATAAAATTACGGTCACATTATGCAAGATAGTGAGACAAGTTTTGCACAGCATGTTCTTGCCACTGTTAACTGTATCATGTGCAGGTTTCGTATCTCTCTAAATTGATATCTTCGTCGAAAAATGGACATCAAGCGTTGCGAGTAGGGTAACAGACGGTACTGTTCGGCTGCTGCCATTAGCGCGCAAGAACTGTTTTGTCGAAATGCTATTGACCGGCGCTAATGATATGCTAGCAGTTTATTCGATAGTTGCAGTACTTCTAGCAGCGGAAGCCCCCTGGGGTCTATCCGATAACTTTTTGCTACCAGCCAATTCCTGGGGTCTTTGGAATATATCAGCAACGTCTAGTGTGAATCTGCAAAAAAAATGAAAGGCATGGTTTGATTCAGGAAATTATGTTCTATAAACCAGTGTCAATAACCCCAAATATGCGACGTGAGTAGGCACACTCCCTTTAACTTTTCATTACACAAAATGTATATCCTTGGACATTGTCACCTTATATGAAGGGGTTGTGAGCCTGCTTGTTTGTGTGGGCACTTGAGAGACCAGCCCTAATGTTTTCCTCCATTGACAAGAGGACCTAATAGCCACAAGCATATATTGGAAGGGAAGGCAACCATCTGACATATGAATGTCAAATGGTTACCAACTGAGCCACAGCTGGGACACAATGAAACACAATATCAATATAATGGACAAAGGGCCCATTCATACCCAGTAGATATCTGTATAATGTATAGCATGGCAATAGCTGGCAGAATTTGCAATACTATGCAGCAAGTCCACTTTCAGGGTTATTGCAGAGGTCTAACAAAGATTGTAGCAAAATATGTCACAGGCACCTAATTGATTGAAATACAAACATGGAAACATTGGGCAATTCTATCACTAAAATGCTTTTTAGATATGGTCCAGTGAGTGGTACACATATCAAAGTATGGAACAAAGTAAAGAACTTACATGTCATCATTCTCCATGACTATTGTTTCCTAGTGTGCTCTGGTTCTGAAAAAGAAGAGTTTCATGTTAAAGCATACATAAATGAGTAAATATAACACCAAAGCACAACATTGGCTTTGTTTCATTGCAAATCCTTTTGTAAATTATAACATTCCAAGAATAGTCTGAAGTAAGGTGTCATGTACACTGTAACTACTGTCTTATATTTTAAACACACATATTGGCAGTGCTGCACACTGAACCTCACTAGAGCATCCCATATTTGTATTGCATGATTTTTGATAGTGAATAGGCCCTATATAATTTAAATATCTGTGTGGTGTATTTTGTTCCAATTGTGCATGAATTTTGGAAGAAAGGATACCACTGAGCTTCCATGATTGAAACAGAGAACCAGGATTCCCCACCTCTATACCTACTGTTCAAAAGAAGTGTAGATTTGTTTCCATTTGCCATTTGGCATGCTGAAATGTGAGTGTAATATGTCTTACAACTCCTGCATTAGAGTTGACTATTGTAATGCTGGACTTGGCACAATACCAGGCTTGTAATGCTATCATTGGTGTATTCATGATTTAGGAAGCATATGCCACTGATAGCATAGGGTCTGTTCCAGTGGCTCCTCCAAAAAAAAGATGAGATTAGTTTAGAGGAGGTTGGAGGAGCGCTGATTTGCGTAGCTACGGGAACAATTTTGGATGAGGTATCAGCTGTTTGCGAGCATGTCAAGTAGACAGTGCTTATGCATTGCAGACGAACACAGTGTCCAGATCCGCAACAAATATGAGATACCCAATTTTGCACTTTCATACCCAATTTTTAAGTACCCATGAGGAAATGAGAAGAAAAAATATGATTTGCCACACTTCAACTTCACATTCAGTCCTCACTCTCATTCTCTTATGTGTAACAAATCAGGAGTCCAAATTACATATGAATGAACTGTGCCACTAATGTCTACCATATCCTCATCCAGCCTCTTCTGAAAAACCACCTTTGATTTTGGAGGAGTTTGGAGGAGTTTGGAGGTTTGAGGTGAGCTTGGAGGAGCTTAGAGGAGTTTGGATGACCCACAGGAACAATCAGATTAGTTTGGAGGAGCTTAGAGGAGGTAAGAGGAGGTTAGAGGAGCCACTGGAACAGATTATATTAGATTAGATTGTATTCGGGAACATCCACAGTAAACCCATGGCTTTTCAGAGCCTGTCGTTATGAGTGTGTATAGGCAGATATAGAACAATGGCATGTCTGTGGCGCGCTGCTGCCAGCTGGGCGCTGCACAGCTCAACACAGGTTGAAACAGAAAAGGAAATGACAAGGAACAGTGTAAAATTCACAGGTTACCGCACAACGCATAGAAGGGCGATGATAGCATGAGTTTAGTTTTGTTGTAACCCATAGAATGTCAGTTTTTGGAGGGGTCAAGAGTTTGGGTAGTTACCACATCAGGGACACCAAAAAAATTGACATTTTCAGACAGCTCATCCCACAAGGTTGATGACAAAAGCTGATAACTGTGGCTTTATTTTTCTTCATTAATGTTTGGAATGCTAGGAATGCCTGCACTTGGTTTGGAATACCTGGATATGTCCTAACCTCAGACCTTTCATGTTATCAGAATGTGCACAATACTGATGTACTAAAGCACCATGCATCTGTATTGTCTGCATTCTGATAGCATGAAAAGTCTGAGGTAAGGACATGTATGAAGATTGGGCTTTGTCATTAAGTCAATTTTTTTTAAATATTTGTGACAACTTTGCATTTCTGTGATCTGTTATCATATGCTTATAACTAGTCAATGAAGTCCATTTAAGCCATTAGCTAGAGGATGATACCACCATTTTCTTTTACCAAATCAAATGGTGTCAATTGCTAGGGTAGGGATGCACATTAGACATCTGCTCAAAACTGGGAAAATGGTGGGTTGTGCTGACAAAACACTAAATAGGGTAAAGATATAATCTCTGGTCACATCAAAATACCATGCCTTTCACACTTTTTATAGTGTAGATTATCCTGGCACATAAGGGTGACACCACCTTCCAAAAGTTGGGGGCACAGAGACATTCTGAAGTTGATTCTTTCTATGCAACGTCCATAGGTGTAATGTTAAAATAAAAAAAAATGTTTGGGGAACATCCATGTCCCCTGCTTCCAACGTCCATGCTGGCACACTAAAACTGATTCACTGCTAATAGCATGAAGTCTTGCTCCTGTGCTCTGAGTTGACTGGACCTTTACCCAATACCATTACGCAAGCAAATTCAAATTAATGCATTGTTTTAGTGCACCACAAATGCCTAGGCTATATGGTGCCCAGAATATGAACTTCAAATTAACCATAAAATCATCTAGGTCATACAGATCATCGACTTCTTTCACGATGCGTGTATTGATATCAAATACTACTTGGCAATTACATTGATAAAACCCTCAAATCCCTAATTAGGCTGAGACATTTACTCAAATTAGTATAAATAAATTGATTCATTAATTGCGTGCTTTCCTACCGTAATTATTGCATACCAACTATAACAAAATACTCGAGAAAAAAAAATATATAACCCAAAGATGAGATTCAAAACACATGCTCGCTCATAGACGTACCGTCCCCGCTCGTGTTCTGGGCTCGCACTAAAAGCTGGAATTTTCGCATCAGTTGGCCGCCAGGGAACGCTAGTGAGCCAGGGTGTTATGACGTCGCAAGCAAATAGTACCGCTAAATATTTATATATGTATTTATTTATAAATAAATAAATATTAAGCGTTAAATATTTAACTGTTACTATTTTTCGCGAGTTGCGACGTTATAATACCCTGGCTCACTAGCGGTCCCTGGTGGCCAACTACTGCGAAAACTCCAGCTCCAGTGCGAGCCGTGTTCTGTTGTGAGCTTGTGAAATGTATATACGGCCCCAAGGCTGTATAAACCAGGTAGAACACTCCGGCCGAAAAAGTGGTGACAAACACTAATTTAGTAGCCGCGACCCCAGAGTCACTGTGACGTAGAGGCGGGGGACACGGCCGGCCGGCCGCCGTACACAACATTAGTGCGCGCGTGCCTGAAGCTTAGATCGCGCTTAGTTTCTTTGTTTACTAGTCGATTGCAAAACTTGTAATATGTAATATGTCACAAATCAACCGCTCTGCCGGATGCCGCTAAAAAATGCAATCGGACAAATATTTGCTGTTGTATCTGCGCAAAATTCAACGATTAGGTACGATCGCCCCGGCCGACCGCCGCTCGAAATGATGATAAGTGTATCTTTGATGCCTTTACCCGGCGTGGAAAATGTGAATGTATCGCAATGAATTGCCTAGGGAGACATAAACCTCATCAAACATATTGTATTTGTTTGACATTGCTATTCCTTCTCGTGACATAGTACAGGCGTGGATCCAAGATTTCGGTCAGGAGGGGGGGGGCACATACAAAAAGTTACGCCCTACGCACGCTTGGTGGGCGCGACCCGGGCTCGGGGGAGGGGGAGGGGGGCTTGGGGCTCCCATGCGCCCCCTATACTTTTCTTATAGGTGAATCTTCGGGAAATTTATGAAATGGTATAGGATCTGAATCGTTATCTTTATCATTTTTTTGGCATGTCAGTCGTTGCTGCACCCCCGACGGCACAAAAAGGCATCTTGTTGCTATGTCCTGTAACTCATAAGTCACATTATTATCATTGATTTTTAGTAATTACTAGACACTTGGCAATTTGTGTGCATTAGTGCAAGCCACCAACAGGACAGGACCGGTAGCATTAGGTACTACTCAGTGGCGGCGGATAAAAGGGGGAGGGTAGAGGAGGCAGCTGTCCGCCCACTCAAGAAGTTGGGGAGGGGAAGGGAAACATATGATTTTGCCTCCCCCATACATTTGTAAGAGACTAGAAAATCCATACTCCAAGAAGTTGGTTCGATTTTTCCTTTTGACCGAAACAATGACCCAGGGCCCCGATGTGCCCCCAGCCAGCCTGATGGGCCTTCTAAGACCGACAGAAGGCCCTCAGTCGGCCTGAGGGGGACCCTCAGAAGGCCTGAACTTCAACATTGGCCTGTCCGACGTTTTTTGCGATCATTTAGAGGCCCTGCAAAATATAGTGGCCTAAATCCGAG
>JAXIVJ010000350.1:0-45000 GCA_036785665.1 Chirona hameri | reverse complement strand
AAGTTCCCGCGCATCCTGGTGGTGCACCTGAAACTTTCTTGCCGCAGGAGAGTTCCCACAGCAAACTCAACACCGCCGTGGACATTCCCGTGACCGGGCTGGACCTGTCGCCGTACTCGGCTGACCAGACGCTCTGCAGGTACAACCTGTACGGCGTGGCCAACCACTCCGGCACGCTGGTCTCCGGCCACTACACGGCCTACTGCAAACACCCGCACACGGCCGAGTGGTACGAGTACAACGACTCACGGGTGCGTCCGGTCAATCAGCGCAGTGTCACCAGCTGCGGGGCATACGTGTTCTTCATCGAGCTGGCCGGCACTTCCCACATTGAGGCAGTCTGCCCATCGGACACCTTCTAGTCCGCCTAGATTCTCTGGGCGGGGTCGCCACCGGACCGCTGTTTGCGCTGGCGCGAGGGTATTATCATCCATTAATGTGTACACAAATCGCTTGTCGGATTGTCATTGTTGCTTTATATAATATAAATGCCTGATTAATAAAATATTCAATTTATTTATCAGGCAATATCTATATCTATATCTATATCTATATCTATCTCTATCTCTATCTCTATCTCTATCTCTATCTCTATCTCTATCTCTATCTCTATCTTTATATATATCTATATCTATATCTATATCTATATCTATATATATCTATATCTATATCTATATCTATCTATATCTATATCTATATCTATATATATATATATATATATATATATATATATATATATATATATATATATATATATATATATATATATATATATATATATATATATATATATATATATATATATATATATGGCTCGGGTGCCCCAAGACGCTGTCAGACAATTGCTAAGCGAAATCGTTGAGTTGTGTGATGTAATATGGCGCTTCGGGCAGAAGGGTCCATTGTCGAATAGTCGCAGGAATGCAGGAATTGCGAAAGAATGTGAGGCTATTAGAAGTACGTACATAATTAAGAAGAAATGAGCATTCAACATGGTCAGAGTCCAGTGGCACCTTGTGTTCAGAGGTGTACGCAGAAATTCACAAAGGACCAGGTAATTGCCTTGAGGGGTGCCACCCAATCGACAGGGGCGCCATCAATACCTATTGGCGAAAATTTTGCAGGGGGGGGGGGAGCGCCTGCAAAATTACTTAACACGGAGTAGCGCCGTCATTGGCCAGAGGGGCGCCGTCGCTGATCGGAGGAGCGCCAGCTTTGCATGGGCGCCTCGGGTCCAAAGGACCAGGTCATGACCTGCATGACCTTATACTTGGTACGCCACTGCTTGTGTTGGTAAGAATGTATGTTGCGTATGACGGGATAAAAGGGAAGTTGCAACACAGTCGGTGAAAAGAGCCATGTGGAGACCCGAAACACAATTACCAACATAATGATTTTTTTTCTGTCGTATCGGCTATATCATCCAGCATATCATATCGCAGCATGATCCATAAATGGATATATAGCGCCCTAACCCATCCGTACACCCAGCTGCAGGATCCGAACGACAGGGTATTTAGGCATTCATCACTGAGCCCCACCCGCTCGGAAATGTTTTCCGCAGTCCTAAGAACATCCTGAGTTCAACGGCCGACGGAGCTTCTTCCCGTTTGACGACCGGCTCGCCCTGAAGACATGCACCACAGCTGCACCGGGAGGAGCAAGATGGGGAGATGGAATACTACTATAGGCGGCCGGGGCGGGCCGGGGCGCGGCGCGGCATGATGGCCTTCCTTCGAGGCCAGAGCCGCGGTCAGGGCGGAAGAAGACGGGTCGGGACGAGTCGGACGCCAGACAGAATCGACAACACCTCACGAAATGGTCCGGTCGACAGAAGATGACCAGTCTTCGATGACGTGTTTGGTTAATTAGCTAGATTTACATCGCTATTTTCGCCAGATTGTACGCCCGAAGCTGTACAGGATCGCCATGCATCGCCGTTGGCAGGCCAGCATCCAAAAAGTTCCGAGAAAAAAGGGTAAACCCCTTAGTTGCGGTGCTTGGACAGAAAATAATTTTGAAAGATGACTTGCCAAATACATTTGTATTGACTGGTGAGACTAGGACACCACCAGCTAACCGACCGTCGGATTTTGGGATATGTTGTTGGTATGTTGATTGGAGGAGACGTCCCTGCACGGCATGGTTGCAGCACGTGGGATGTTGTTGGTATGTTGATTGGAGGAGACGTCCCTGCACGGCATGGTTGCAGCGCGTGGGATGTTGTTGGTATGTTGATTGGAGGAGACGTCCCTGCACGGCATGGTTGCAGCGTGTGGGATGTTGTTGGTATGTTGATTGGAGGAGACGTCCCTGCACGGCATGGTTGCAGCGCGTGGGATCTTGTTGGTATGTTGATTGGGAGACGTCCCTGCACGGCATGGTTGCAGCGCGTGGGATGTTGTTGGTATGTTGATTGGAGGAGACGTCCCTGCACGGCATGGTTGCAGCGTGTGGGATGTTGTTGGTATGTTGATTGGAGGAGACGTCCCTGCACGGCATGGTTGCAGCGCGTGGGATGTTGTTGGTATGTTGATTGGAGGAGACGTCCCTGCACGGCATGGTTGCAGCGCGTGGGATCTTGTTGGTATGTTGATTGGAGGAGACGTCCCTGCACGGCATGGTTGCAGCGTGTGGGATGTTGTTGGTATGTTGATTGGAGGAGACGTCCCTGCACGGCATGGTTGCAGCGCGTGGGATGTTGTTGGTATGTTGATTGGAGGAGACGTCCCTGCACGGCATGGTTGCAGCGCGTGGGATGTTGTTGGTATGTTGATTGGAGGAGACGTCCCTGCACGGCACGATTGCAGCGTGTGGGATGTTGTTGGTATGTTGATTGGAGGAGACGTCCCTGCACGGCATGGTTGCAGCGCGTGGGATGTTGTTGGTATGTTGATTGGAGGAGACGTCCCTGCACGGCATGGTTGCAGCACGTGGGATGTTGTTGGTATGTTGATTGGAGGAGACGTCCCTGCACGGCATGGTTGCAGCGCGTGGGATGTTGTTGGTATGTTGATTGGAGGAGACGTCCCTGCACGGCATGGTTGCAGCGCGTGGGATGTTGTTGGTATGTTGATTGGAGGAGACGTCCCCGCACGGCACGATTGCAGCGCGTGGGATGTTGTTGGTATGTTGATTGGAGGAGACGTCCCCGCACGGCACGATTGCAGCGTGTGGGATGTTGTTGGTATGTTGATTGGAGGAGACGTCCCTGCACGGCATGGTTGCAGCGCGTGGGATGTTGTTGGTATGTTGATTGGAGGAGACGTCCCTGCACGGCATGGTTGCAGCGCGTGGGATGTTGTTGGTATGTTGATTGGAGGAGACGTCCCTGCACGGCATGGTTGCAGCGCGTGGGATGTTGTTGGTATGTTGATTGGAGGAGACGTCCCTGCACGGCACGATTGCAGCGTGTGGGATGTTGTTGGTATGTTGATTGGAGGAGACGTCCCTGCACGGCATGGTTGCAGCGCGTGGGATGTTGTTGGTATGTTGATTGGAGGAGACGTCCCTGCACGGCATGGTTGCAGCGCGTGGGATGTTGTTGGTATGTTGATTGGAGGAGACGTCCCTGCACGGCATGGTTGCAGCGCGTGGGATGTTGTTGGTATGTTGATTGGAGGAGACGTCCCCGCACGGCACGATTGCAGCGTGTGGGATGTTGTTGGTATGTTGATTGGAGGAGACGTCCCTGCACGGCATGGTTGCAGCGCGTGGGATGTTGTTGGTATGTTGATTGGAGGAGACGTCCCTGCACGGCATGGTTGCAGCGCGTGGGATGTTGTTGGTATGTTGATTGGAGGAGACGTCCCCGCACGGCACGATTGCAGCGCGTGGGATGTTGTTGGTATGTTGATTGGAGGAGACGTCCCTGCACGGCATGGTTGCAGCACGTGGGATGTTGTTGGTATGTTGATTGGAGGAGACGTCCCTGCACGGCATGGTTGCAGCGCGTGGGATGTTGTTGGTATGTTGATTGGAGGAGACGTCCCTGCACGGCATGGTTGCAGCGTGTGGGATGTTGTTGGTATGTTGATTGGAGGAGACGTCCCCGCACGGCACGATTGCAGCGCGTGGGATGTTGTTGTTATGTTGATTGGAGGAGACGTCCCTGCACGGCATGGTTGCAGCGCGTGGGATGTTGTTGGTATGTTGATTGGAGGAGACGTCCCTGCACGGCATGGTTGC
Source organism: Chirona hameri (assembly GCA_036785665.1). Taxonomy (NCBI): domain Eukaryota; kingdom Metazoa; phylum Arthropoda; class Thecostraca; order Balanomorpha; family Balanidae; genus Chirona; species Chirona hameri. The sequence goes on along the minus strand of JAXIVJ010000350.1, from coordinate 40,812 downwards.
AGCGCGTGGGATGTTGTTGGTATGTTGATTGGAGGAGACGTCCCTGCACGGCATGGTTGCAGCGTGTGGGATGTTGTTGGTATGTTGATTGGAGGAGACGTCCCTGCACGGCATGGTTGCAGCGCGTGGGATGTTGTTGGTATGTTGATTGGAGGAGACGTCCCTGCACGGCATGGTTGCAGCGCGTGGGATGTTGTTGGTATGTTGATTGGAGGAGACGTCCCTGCACGGCATGGTTGCAGCACGTGGGATGTTGTTGGTGTGTTGATTGGAGGAGACGTCCCTGCACGGCATGGTTGCAGCGCGTGGGATGTTGTTGGTATGTTGATTGGAGGAGACGTCCCTGCACGGCATGGTTGCAGCACGTGGGATGTTGTTGGTATGTTGATTGGAGGAGACGTCCCTGCACGGCATGGTTGCAGCGCGTGGGATGTTGTTGGTATGTTGATTGGAGGAGACGTCCCCGCACGGCATGGTTGCAGCACGTTATTGTGTGATACGATGGGTGCTCACTGCTCATGCATATAGCATATGACACAAAATGGTGCCAATTAATAAAGAGAATGCGTTACCATGCCGCATATTACTCCTATATTAAAGGGAATGAAAAATGTGAATATTTGCGATAATAACATCACATATAAGAGCATTGGTTTGCATATCTTACAATTTATAAATATTTACCTTAAACACTTCTTTCGACTTCGATCCACGTTGTTGTGGACGAACATTAACGATTAAAGGGAAAAATTCACCTTTTGATTTTTTATCTGCATTTGTATGTGACACATGTAGGTATGGTATCAAATTGATCGTGCCTTAATTTAAAAGTGAAATAACTTTTTCTATAAAAAAAATGTTTGGGGGGAATTAACAAAAATATGTACTTACATATGGTGACGAACAGTACAGAACAGATCCATCACTATCTCTGGTTTGAATGTTGATTTGTAAACAAGTAATAGGGCCAGCAATGAAGTAAGTGCGCCAAGAAGCGCGACAACGTCTCTGATTGGTCAATGAAACAAATCGCCGACACTAAATAGGTCGCCGTCCGGGGCCAAATTAATCCGCCGAATGCATCACCGTTTTATGAAACGTTTATTGATTGATTATGAAAACGGTTCAGATAAATGTTTCATGTGTACATTGTAATGTATGCAAACCTGTTTGTTGAAAATTCATGCGAAAAACGTCCTATTTATTTTCCAAAAATAAGTCGAGAACACTAAATAGGTCCCGGGCCAAGCTAAACTGCCGATTTCAATGCACTTTTGTAAAATGCTTGTTCATTGTTCATAGAAGTTCGGTACATATTCGCAAAAGATTAGAGTGCATTAAACATATGATATGCCTTCATGATAAATAGCATTGCTTAGGCTGGCTAATTTGAGCTCGGACAGTGAATTCGTTACCAAGTACTTGTGAGTACCGACCGTTATAAGCGTGGAACGCTTATCAACTTTAACTTGAAATATCTTGCGGTAGGAATGTTTATATGCAAAATGTGATCAATTTCCACTATATTTTTGTCTCGTCTGTCGATTTCAAGTAATAACTCCATTTTTGTGGAAAAGGGTGAATATTTCCCTTTAAGGATGCTCCGTTAACCCGCGAGTCACTGGGGGGGGGGGACTTTTTTAGCCCCCCTTAGGAATATTAGAAATATCTCAATAACTAATGCAGATATCGACGGCAAAATTTCAGTACCTTTCCAGGCGTCATTTTACACCTTTTGAGATGTAAAAAAAAAATCAGAAATTTTCCGAGATATAGTGAATTTAGTGACGTCACTAAACACGATTTTGATTCCAAAATTGGCTAAACTTTGCCAGGCCGTACAAATGCTGCATTTGAAGCAAAATGCAATAAAAAAACGCTTAAAGGTAGACAATTACAAGGGCTACAAACCAGCTATCTCGAAATTTCGAAAAGTTGGGTTTTTTACCCCAAAAATTTAAACAAACTTTTTTTGAAAAAATGCTCACAAAATCAAATTTGTCAAAGATATTATAAAAAAACGGAATATATGTCAGATAACGACATATGGGCAACTATCATTCCAAATTTCAAAATGATATAATCTTTTTTGACTGTCATGGCATATAAAGTATGGGTAAATCATGACGTAATATTTTGAAATTGCGTTTTTTTGTGCTTTTATTGACAGGATACAGACAAATAAATGCCAGCATTGTTTTTTTTAGATAAAACTGATAGATATTTTTTTTTTCGTTTCGATTTATCAATTTCAAATTTTGACCTTCAGTGACCTGAACTTGACCTGAACTTGACACTAACTTCACGTAAATATAGTCAGGTGGTAAAATGACTACCACTATCGAATTATACGCGTAAAAGCATCCATAAAACATGTGCTGCATGACGTTCGTAGATATTTTGTGTGTAGTGACATTTTGTGACCTGACCTTGACCTTGATCTTTTGCAACAATCTCACTTTAGCTCATGTGGGATATGTATCATACCTTTGACAGCACTTTGGGTGATTATAGGCGCAATCGAAGGCCATGGATGGCAAGTATTGTCCATAAACTCAAATACCTCGACTTTGACTTTTGACTTGACCGTGACCTGACATGTGACCTTAATTTGCCATTTTTAAGTTTGCGTTAGGCTTATATCATTGAGCGCTTTCGAATGCCGCCTTGTGCGTCCCGCTGCGATCATTGGTTCTGAAGATACCAGGGGGGGGGGGGCTAAAAAAAAAAACCACAGTGAGTCGTGTTACAGAATATACCCCAGTGACTGTCGGGTTAAGGGCATTAATGCATGTACATGTTAGTGTCACACATGAGCATTTACGAACACCTGTCCTCCAACTCAAACAACTTCTCATAATGGACAGGAATTAATTATTTCAAACATTACAAAGCCCTCGCTAAAAAAAGCAGTGTGTTGCATGTTGGTAGCTTTGGTCGGCACATTGCTGTAGGTGAACTGCAGTGCAAATATATCGTACAATATGTAGTGCCAACAGTACACACGTACTGCGGTATGTACTTCATACCATCAACACAAACACTTTGGTGCATGCCTGCCAATTACAAAAATAAAGGTGCAGTCATTGCCCCTGCACCACCTTACCAAAAGTGGATGGACATCACGTTTCTAAAGGCGAATATTGTCCTGCAACGCCATGGCCATAAAGTTAAAATCCGAAAACAGTTTAAGAAGAGTTAGCGGGGACTGTTAATAGCGCTATTGAAAATGTCTCCCCTCGGAGACATTTTCGCGAAGCAAGCATCTAACGTTAGGCACTGGTCGTTTAATCCAGGATTGTCATAATCGTTTTCCAACAAGGCCATCCTTGCCCAGACACTGCCACCACTCGGCAGCAGCACCACGGCGGTACAGTGCCACCACGGCGGCAGCAGCGAGCTATGCAGATGCGCACAATGTTTTTACCGCCAGCGCCACAAAACCTGACTGCTATTGTGGCGCACAGGGACTATTGCTGGAACAAGGGAGGTCGCGGCGGCACAGTCGGCACAGCGCCCGGGGAAAAACACGTATGTGTCGGACGTGACGGTTACCGTCGGTACACGTTGAGGGCAGCATGGCGCACCTAAAAACAACACAGACTGAGCTAAGCGAAAATTGAAATGACTCATGTGCGAGTGCCAAAGCAATCAAAGGAGGTACGAAGGAAACCTCGCCTTGTGAAAAAGTGCGATAAAAGGCTTTTTGCGCCTAAAATGGTTCTGATTCTGCAAAATAACAATTTTTTAATAAAAATAACTGCGTGATGACCTAGCAAAAGAACAACAAGTATGTCAACATAACAATTTATAAAGTCATGTTAAAATATTCATAATATTATGTGCCTAGTTTTCTTACATTTGGGTATATAGTTCCTCTCATAGGTAAATGTGTCATGCCATTCATCTAGGCAAATACCAATAGACGGATGTACTGCTGGCAGAATCAGAACGTGAAAAGTTTGTCGGGTGGGCCGAAATCCGTCTGATTTAAAATCAACTTGCCTTTGAAGATAGTTAGTTTCATTCCTATATTTTTAGTGTTCATGACTAAGTAATAAGCGTTTCGTTTATACTTAATCATTTGATCGCTGAATAATGAATGCATGAATCAATGGATGAATGAATGCATGCATGAATGAATGAATGAATAAATCAATAAATCAATCAATCAATAAATACATAAATAACTAAATAGATTAAAAAAAACAATAAAAACAAACAAACAAACAAACAAATACATAAATAAATAAATAAATACATCAAAAAACATAAATAAATAAATAAATAAATACATACATACATAAAAAACATAAATAAATAAATAACTAAATAAATAAATAAATAAATAAATAAATAAATAAATAAATAAATAAATAAATAAATAAATAAATAAATAAATAAATAAATAAATAAATAAATAAATAAATAAATAAATAAATAAATAAATAAATAAATACATATATAAATACATATATAAATACATAAATACATACACACATACATAAATACAGAAATACATCAAACACACATCAGGAACATTAAATGACAAGACCCCCAGTAAAACATACATGAGCAATGATGGTATTCAAAGTCGAAACATACATGCTAATATATACGAAATATGAGATATAATATAGAGTATAATAGCCCATATTATACAGCATCATACCCCGCAATATAGACAATATTATACATATCTATTATATATATAGGTATTATACATATACATACAATTACATATTATACAATTACATATTATACATACCAGTAAAACGCCTTTTTGAGCGATGACCGAGCGAGCGCGCTCTGGTAAAACTAAACAGGTTTTAAATATGAAACGGTAAGGGAGCACTCGTGGTAGTAACACATAGTCATTTTAGTCCTCCAGAAAAATTGCCAAGCCTCAATGCATGCCAACATAAAAATTAAGTTGTATTAAATTGTTCATGATCTCATTTACCAAATCTGCCAAAAGGGAGTACGTCCTGAGCGCTGCATGCTTCAGCGTATAAATCAATGCTGAAAGGTTGACATGCGGAATGCATTTAACACACTGCGCAGGGATCACTTCTTAAAAGTCATCAAAGAGCGCCTTCCCTCGATCTATCCTCTTCTCTGGCAAGCGTACTCCCAGCCGACACCACTTTTCCTTGGCACAAATGAGCTAGTCTCTGCGACAGGTCTACAGCAGGGCGACACGTGCGGACCTGCTGTCTTTGCTCTGGCGGTGCATCCAATTGCTAGCAGTTTGAAGTCTTCCCTCAACTGCTGGTATCTGGACGATGGAACCATCGGTGGCGACGTCAATAGCGTCATGGACGACCTGACGAGACTCATTCCTGTGATGGCAGCAATCGGCCTGGAGGTCAACACTTCCAAGTGTGAGATCATCCTTCCCAGGTCGGCCACCACAGAGACCAAGGACCAGATTAGTGCGAGCATCAAGTCTGTCATTCCAGGCGCATCGGAACTAAAGGACGAAGACCAAACCATACTGGGCGCACCGATGACAGAAGCAGCAACTGAGAGTTCTATCAGCAGGAAACAAGAAGAGCTGGAACGCTTGATCAGTCATCTAAAACATCTTGACGCCCACACTTCTCTCTTCCTCCTGAAGAACTGTTTGTGGCTTCCTAAGCTGCAATACATTCTCAGAGCAGCCCCAGTTTACCGTCAGCCAGAGCTCCTGCGTGGCCCTGACCGGTGCCTGGAATCGGCAGTCACCGAGATCACCAACGTCAGATTCAGTACCGAAGGCTGGAATCAGACCGTCCTCCCCACTCGGTTCGGCGGTCTCGGCCTGCGCCGGACAGAAGATGTCGCCCTCCCCAGCTTCATCTCCTCCCTCCATGGCTGCAGCCAACTGATGTCGACCATGTTGCCGGAGGAATACTCTGATACGTTTCTTAGGGAGTACTCTGCTACAATGAAACATTGGAAAGTTAGAGCAAACGGTGATGAAGCCCCTGAGGTTGACATACGCCACCAGCAAAGGTCCTGGGAGGCAATCCTCTGCGAGAAGCAACTGAACAGGCTACTACAGAACTCCAACCAGTTCGACACGGCACGCCTCCTGAGTGCACGGAGTCCAGAGAGTGGAGCCTGGATGCACGCTCTTCCATCTGCCAGTCTAGGCACACTTCTGGACAGGGACACGCTGCGCATCTCAGTGGCCCTGCGAGTAGGTGCCGACGTCTGTATTCCTCATCGGTGCAGATGTGGCGCACAGGCGGACAACAAAGGCTACCACGCGCTTACCTGCCGCCTGAGCGCCGGACGACACCCTCGTCACACGGCCATGAACGACGTCATCAGACGCTCGCTGCAAGCTACCGGGCTACCATCCTTGCTCGAGCCGACAGGAATCGACCGCGGAGACGGCAAGAGGCCGGATGGTATGACCATCTTCCCCTTCGCTTGTGGGAAGAGCCTCGTGTGGGACGCTACGTGAGTTAACACCTACGCTGCAGCGAACATCGGGCCAGCAGCCACAGCCAGTGGAGCCGCAGCACGAGAAGCCGAGGTCAGGAAGCGGAAGAAGTACGCTGATCTCGTGCAACGGTTCCAGTTTGAGCCTATAGCGTTCGAAACTGGTGGCGCCTGTGGTCCGACTACCAGGCTCTTCATCAGACGGCTAGGTGCGAGGCTCAGCAACGCGTCTGGTGATCCTCGTGAGACGGCGTGGCTGTGGCAGCGATTATCCTTGACAGTAGTGCGCGGTAACGCCGTGTCTATCCATTCGACAGCGCCTAAGGTGATTCTCCGCTGTTCGGATGTTTCAAGTCGCACCTCTTCTGCCATCTCCCCGCAGTCATCATCCCATAGGGACACTCCACCCCTAGTGCTGTCGTCCGAGCTCCGACCGGAAACAAAAACAGCTGCCTCCCAGCACCGGGCGGTGCTCCTGTCGGAGCCCGCTGCGGTGCCGTCCGCTGTCGGCTCGTCCTGCCGCCTACGGCTCGAGAGTTCCGGCGAGGCTGGCGACGGCGGCGGCGGCAGCCAGTTCGCCGCTCGGCCGCCGGGCCTTACTGGACTGAGAAACATCGGCAACACATGTTTCATGAACTCGGTGCTGCAATGCCTGAACAACACTCGCGCCCTGCACGACTACATTCTGCGCGACGAGTACGCCTCCGACATCAACACCACTACGTCGGACATGAAACTGATCAGAGCTTTCGGCGCTCTGATGTGTGACCTGTGGCGGCACTCAAACGAGTCTGAGCGGGTGCTGACGACGGCGCCGTTCAAGTCACAGATCCAGCGGGTCGCGCCACGCTTCATGGACTACCAGCAGCAGGACGCGCAGGAGCTCCTCAGGTACCTGCTGGAGGGTCTGCACGAGGATGTAAATCGCGTTACCAGCCGGCCCAAGCCCATTACTACCGACATCGACGATAGTCTCAGCGCCAGTCAGAAGTCAGTTGAGGCCTGGAAGCGCACCCTGCGTCTGGATAACTCAAAGTTAGTTGATCTGTTTGTCGGCCAGCTCAAGTCGACGCTGCTATGCACAGTGTGCGGCCACGCGTCCGTCACGTTCGACACGTTCTGGGATCTGAGGCTACCGATCCCGGCCAGGACGGGCCGGGTGCAACTGCAGGCCTGTTTTGACCTCTTCATAAGGGAGGAGGTGCTCGACGGAGACGACAAGCCGACGTGTTCCAAGTGCCAAAAGCGGCAAAAGTGCACCAATAACCTGTCTATCCAGAAGTTCCCGCGCATCCTGGTGGTGCACCTGAAACGTTTCTTGCCGCAGGAGAGTTCCCACAGCAAACTCAACACCGCCGTGGACATTCCCGTGACCGGGCTGGACCTGTCGCCGTACTCGGCTGACCAGACGCTCTGCAGGTACAACCTGTACGGCGTGGCCAACCACTCCGGCACGCTGGTCTCCGGCCACTACACGGCCTACTGCAAACACCCGCACACGGCCGAGTGGTACGAGTACAACGACTCACGGGTGCGTCTGGTCAATCAGCGCAGTGTCACCAGCTGCGGGGCATACGTGCTCTTCTTCGGGCTGGCCGGCCGGCACTTCCCACATTGAGGCAGACTGCCCATCGGACACCGTCTAGTCCGCCTAGATTCTCTGGGCGGGGTCGCCACCGGACCGCTGTTTGCGCCGGCGCGAGGGTATTATCATCCATTAATGTGTACACAAATCGCTTGTCGGATTGTCATTGTTGCTTTATTTAATCAATGCTTAAATTAATACAGCCAATTTTTATCAAGAATCATTTTTGCAAGGATTTGTGTTCACTTCGACGTTCGCGTGTGCCAACTGCCACGTGCTGTGCTACCACCTCTATCAGAATGCACTATACCAAAAACAAAATTGATTTGATAGACCTATCCAATGGTAAAACCCAATCTCAATCGGAGCAGTGGTTGCAAAGTTATTAGCTTCCGAAAAAGCGTCTGTATGGACGGGTCGGACCGGGTCAAATGTAAATTTGTCTAGTAAGTTGACGAGAAACCTGACGGGTGCTTCGTGCCCGCTCGGTAACTATACATATATTATACATAGTATAAAATAGACGAAATACGGGGTTCAGGTAGGCAATGATTTGAATGGCCAAATTATTTCAAAATATTTGTATCTGCAATGTACCTGGCCGGAGTAGCGTTATATTACGTATTATTTTACTGGGCTTAAGTGACTACGTGGGTGGAGAAGGTCACTATGTTTCCTTGCACCGAATTAATTTCGCAGCACCGAATTAATTGTTGCAAGTTAAACCAAATGTAACTACTGGGTAAACAACTAAAGTGAATATAGTGACAAACAGCTTGTATTAGATAATGAGGCAAGAAGTTAAATATACTGCTGAAAACATAATGATAAAATGTCATAATGACATCAATATCAGCTGCTAAATTAATGAATGTACATGCCTAGCTAGACAGACTTAATTAATATGAATTAATTAATCCTTAATATGAATCAAGGAAAATAATCTTGGCACATTTTTAAACAAGGCTTTTGATCTGGGGATGTCATTCAGATTAGGAACCAACGTGACTATGACATCATTCCACAGGAACGGGCCAGCACAATAAAGTGAATATTGTCGACAATTTGTGAGTCGATAGTTTGGTGTGACACTTCCAGCGTTAGTCGTGGTATGCTCTTGGAAGTGGCGTATGTGTCGTGTTGGTCTATTCACATGAGCTATGGTTATTTTGTCTGCAATTGGGCGAGGGACTCGACCAGTGATGAAGTCATGTAAAACTAAAAAAAAACTAATAGCATATGGTATTTAACCAAGTCAACGAATTTTAGCATTCGGAGCTCACGGAAAAGACGAGAAGTTGAAGTTCTGGGATCATCCCCCATTATTAGACGTATAGCACGTTTTTGAACTGTGATGATAAGTTTAAGAGATGAGTGGTAGTTGGAGCCCCAGATGACTGAACAGTACGTTAGATAAGGTAAGATTAATGCATTGTAAATGAGGATTATTAGCTCTCTGTTTAGTACAAATCTGGCTCTATATAAAACATCAAGGTTTCTGCTGCATATGCCTGACACTTTGTTTATGTGTGTTTTAAATTTCAGGTTGTCATCGACTAATACACCGAGATACTTGACCATCTTAGCTCGCTTTAAGTGAGTGCCTCCCACTGGAATATTCATATAATATAATAATAATAATAATGTATTTTCTCAAAAAGGTCATAGATTATGATACAATATCATGGCTATGGATTGGCACATAAGCTTTTAGCTTAGCCGTGGTGGCCCTCCCGCCCAATCTGAGGCTGATTTGTATTCAGCTACAATAAATACATGGGCGATACAAAAACAAAACAAATTAGCAGTTTCGAGCAAAGAACAGTTCTCGCCATCACTCCGGCCGCCGGATACACCCCACCCTCCCACTCCCCAGGCTGCTTAGCGCATCACGTCACCATTCATATTTACTTCAGTCTCTTGTGTTGAGTAAAGTTGATAAAAGTTTTGGGTATTGACAAAGACAATCTGTTGGCATGTAGCCAGGCAGATATCTTGGGAAATGAACGTGATATGACATTTTGGAGGTCAGCATATGTAGGAGCAGAGTATAGCAGGCAGGGGCGCAGCCAGACCTTCAGAAAGGGGGGGGGGGGCAAGCACCTGGGAGAGGCCCCCACCCCAAAAAATACCCCTGGATATGAAAAACTCTACGGATTTCGGCCACTTTATTTTGTGAGGCCCCTTTTTAGCATTTTTTCTTCGTCTACTTTTGATGAGCTGGATTGGACCAGGACCCTCAGTAGGCATTGTACTGAGCGCATTACTAATTTGTATTGTTACGTACAGGAGAGAAAACATATCTTAGCCATGACAACAGGTGGGGGTCGGCTTTTGAAATTGGGGGGGGGGCTGAAATGACGAAAAAATGTTCTCCCATTTTGATACGAGTATTTAAGCCTTTGCAGCATTTTTAAATGCTATAGTAGGTAGGTATAGTAGGTAGGTATGTACTTGTTAGTTAGCGCCGCGAAGCGGCGCGAAATTTTTACGGTTTTGCCTGATAAAACCCAGAAATATAGGCGGTGTGCCTTGTAGAGGATAATAAGCTAAAAATTATATTCATGCAATTCAGCGTTACGACGAACCGATGACGATGACTACCGATGTGACGCCGCGAAGCGGCGTAAAGATGTGAATTTTAGGTCCTGGAAAACGAAATGTTAATATTGGAACCAGACCGTGAGGTGAGATGGCTTGGGGAGATGGTCCTGGCCTGTTTTGACTATTAGCTCTTCGGTCCAGCAAATTGTGCACCGCTGGAGCAGCTTCCGGGTGCCGATCTCCTCGTCCTTGCGTTCGCGTCGCCTTTTTCGGAACTCGGTAAACTAGCTAAACATGTAGCCTGCTTGAGACTTAGAAGTGAATATTTTATGAAGGGAATGGGCCCTGGGGCCAGCAATTACCGCCAAGGAGAGCCTCTGCCAGACACTTAATGCAATTCTTTTTCCCATTTTCCAAATTTGTATAAGCAATTGCGAAACTTGTGTCATGCCGCGAAGCGGCGCGAAATTTTCCAGTTTTTGACACTAGTTTTTGACATAGCTGGATTTTTACTGCACTGCAAAGACAATTTTTACGATAATTTTTTATTTTTCCCTCAAAAAGTGTGTGTGTGTGTGTGTGTGTGTGTGTGGGGGGGGGGGGGGGGGGGGGTCGACCCTCCACCGCCTTCAAAAAGTGGGGAGAGTTTGCCCAGACCTCCCCCCGACCCTCCCGTCGGCGACGCCCCTGGCTGACAAATATTGCAGCACACACTCCTGAGAGGAAAATTGTTAAATTGTTTTGTACTACCATCACCCCCCCCCACGAATTCAAAAACGCATCAGACTTATCAAATAACCATTTTGAAACCCAAGAAAACATTGCACCAGGTGGGTCAGAGTACAGCACATTACCGCTCATTATAACCGCGCCGACCACGGCTAGCAGGCGCTCCAGCTATAGCAGGCGCTGCAGGCGACGGCTAGCAACCCCTGGGCAGGCTTGAGGGGCCCCGTTCACAGACTCAATGGCCCTCTGGATAAGCTTGAGAGGGCCCTGAACAGACTCAATGGCCCCTTGGCAAGCCGAGAGGCCCCTAAGCAGACTCTAATAGTCCCTGTGCAGGTTCGAGAGGCCCCTGGACAGGATCAATGGACCATTGGGAAAGCTTGAGAGGCCCCTGAACAGACTAATGGACCCTAGGCAGATTCAAGAGGCCCTTAACAGACCCAATGGGCCCCTGATCAAGTTCGAGAGGCCCCTGGACAGATTCGAGAGGCCCTGAACAGACTCAATGGGCCCCTGGACAAGCTCGGGAGGCCCCTGGACAGGCTCTAATGGCCCCTGGGCAGGTTCGAGAGGCCCCTGAACAGACTCGATGGTGCTCTGGGAAAACTATAATGGGCCCCTGGGCAGGTTCAAGAGGCCCCAAAACAGACTATAATGGCCCCTGGCCAGGCTCGAGAGGCCCCTGAACATACTCAATGGGCCCCTGGACATGCTCGAGAGGCCACTGGGCAGGTTTTTGGGCCGTGGGTGGGCTCAATTGGCCCCTGAACAAGTGGACATGCTCTAGAGGCTCCTGGGCAGGTTTTTAGGGCCCCTGAGTGGGCTCAATGGGCCCCAGGACATGCTCGAAAGGTCCCTGGGCATGTTTTTGCATCCTTGAGTGGGCTCAATGGGCCCCTGGACATGCTGGAGAGGCCCCTGGACAGTTTTTTTGGGCCCCTCGGTGGGCTCAATGGGCCCCTGGACATGCCTAAGAGGCCCCCTGGGCCGGCTTCGAAAGCCCTTCAGTGTCTCTGAGGGCCCTTGGCATGCACCAGAGTGACCCTTGCCTGGTTTGAGGGCTCCTCTGTGACTTTTTGAAAGCCATTTAGCTAATGCAAATGGTATCTGGGCCAATCTCGGCGGGGCCCCCTGTGACCCGTAAGGGGGGGGGGGGGCAATTGCCCCCCTTGCCCCCCCCCCCCCCCCTGGCTGCGCCCCTGATTATGTCCTTCCGAAAACAGAATCGGTCTTCGTGACAAATTCGGAAGTCCGAAAATGATTGTACCGATTGGCACCACTAGAAAATACCGATCATTAATTTTCCCAAACTTCAGCCAGTTGCCATCCTCCCCACAGACCCCACACTCTCCGGCCGGAGCCGTCGCCCTGGGCGACGAGACCGACGCCTCCACCAATCAGCGCTCAAGAAAGGACGCGCGCAGACAGCAGAAATCCAACACTCGGCCACGCGGCTCGCTGGCTCGTCCGGCAACGCGGTGTTGTGTCACTGTTGTTGTCCGGATGATTCGCGCATGAATGGAAGTGTCAAGTGTGTGTTTGGTGGAATAGTTTTGTGCAGTGGAGGTGGTGGACTATCTGTGTGAAAGTGGTGTGTAGTGACTAGTGTGGGGCCTGTCACCTGGATGTGCTGAGTGCGATTGCGATTGTATGGAAGTTGGAACTGAGGAATAGCAACCGAAACCTCTCAATCTCCATCGCCGAAACTACAGAGATGGAGACCCTGCCGCTGTCGGACAGGAAGGATCAGCACGCTGCCTAATGGTGATGTACCCCAGTGGCGCACGCAGGATTCCATTTGGGGGGGGGGGGGGGGGGGGGGGGGGGGTCAGAGCCCTAAAAGCGGGCCCCTTGTGAGCGGGCCCCCACCCGTTTTTAGAAAACTTCGCGGATTTCGGTCACTTGTTTTTGAGCGGGGCCCCCTACAGCATGGGACCTGAGACATTATAATTTTATTGTCAATGTCGTGTACGCTGACTGCGTGTGCTACTGATGTGCGCATTTTAGGTGCGTGTGCTACTGTGCGGTACAACTGTCGAGAGTAAATTTGACGAAATGAGGTAAATGACAACAACAAAAATTATATTTTACAGGTTAGGCAGGTTAGGCAGGTAAATGACAACAACAACAATTATATTTTACAGATTAGGCAGGTTAGGCAGTCCGATCCCCGGTAGTTGTCATCATCATCATCGTTGGGTTTTAGTGCGCCTCGACTGCGTCATTCGCGCCCCACCATCATGCTGCCACAAGTTGCCATAAACCATTTCCTGAAGCAACAATGGATAATGTAAAAAATACGTATCAATATCAAATACGCCCGTATCAAGAATTTGCAAGGATCGGGCCCTGTTGTGACCGGGCCTTCGTTTTGACCGGACCCTATATCACGTCTTTCCCAGCACCGGGCCACTGCCTCGATCGGGCCTGACCAAGACCGGCCCCTACCAGAAACGGGCCCGCATCAAGAATATGCAAGGACCGGGTCCTGTTGTGACCGGGCCCATATCACGCATTTGTCAGCACCGGGCCCCTGCCTCGATCGGGCCTGACCAAGACCGGGCCCCTACCAAAAAACGGGCCCGTATCAAGAATATGCGGGGACCGGGCCCTGTTATGACCGGGCCCTCGTCCTGACCGGGCCACATGCCACGCCTTTGCCAGCAACGGCCCCTGCCTCGATCAGGCCTGACCAAGACCGGGCCCCTACCAGAAACGGGCCCGTATCAAGGATATGCAAGGACTGGGCCCCGTTGTGACCGGGCCCCATGCCACGCCTTTGCCAGCACCGGGGGCCCTGCCTCGATCGGAACTGACCAAGACCGGGCCCCTTCCAGAAACGGGCCCCGTATCAAGAATATGCAATGACCGGGCCCTGTTGTGACCGGGCCCTCGTTCTGACCGGGCCCCATATCACGCCTTTGCCAGCACCGGGCCCCTGCCTCGATCGGGCCTGACCAAGACCGGGCCCCTACCAGAAACGGGCCCGCATCAATAATGTTCAAGTACCGGGCTCTCGTTCTGACCGGGCCCCATACCACGCCTTTGCCAGCACCGGGCCCCTGCCTCGATTAGGCCTGACCAAGACCGGGCCCCTACCAGAAACGGGCCCGTGTCAAGAATATGCGAGGACCGGGCCCTGATGTGACCGGGCCCCATCATCCCATGCGACGCCTTTGCCAGCACCGGGCCCCTACCACGATCGGGCCTGACCAAGACCGGGCCCCTCAGAAATGCGGGCCCCTCAGAAATTTCGGAGGGGGGGGGGGGGGGGGGGGGGGGGGTCAGCTGACCCCTTTGACCCCCCCCCCCTGCGTGCGCCACTGAATTGTACCCTCACAAACATTTTATATTTCTCACTCTGTATTTGAGCCCGTTCAAACAAGGGGTTTCAATGTGTAGTGACGTAGTCACAACACTGCATGCCTATCTTGACCAGGGGCGGATCCAGACAATCTTCAAGGGGGTCATCAATTGCAGTGGTGCCCCTACCTATACCCAAATTTGAAAATTCAACGGATTTGGTCCACTATATTTTGAGGGTGCCCCTATTTCAGCATTTGTTTTTAATGAAAACGTTGGCTGTAGGTATTTGCAATATCAGTCGACGAGTCGTACCCTTTCTATCATTTAAAGTGCCGCGGTTGCAGTGGCGTCGCCGAACATTTTTGAGTGTGTGTGTGTGTGTGTGTGTGGGGGGGGGGGGGGGGGGGGGGGTCGGCTGAAATGACGAAAAAATGTACCCCATTTTTTTTGCGTGTATTTAAGCCTTTGCAGCATTTTTTATGTGGATTTTCATGTTATAATAGGTACTTGTTATTTAGCGCCGTCAAGGGGCGCATTTTCCCCGGTTTTCCTAATACAACTCAGAAATATAGGCGGTGGGCCATGTATAGGATAAGAAGCTTAAAATGGTATAAATTCAATTCAGCGTTAGGAGGAACCGAATACGATGACGATGGCTTCGTTATGATGATGACCACCGATGTGACGCCGCGAAGCGGTGTGAAAATTTTAATTTTAGGTCGTGGAAAACGAAATTTTGATATTGGAACCAGACCGTGAGTGGAGCCAAGCCTCAGGTAACACCTTTTCCTGGTTACACATTTCGGTATGATTTAAAATATTGAAATGAAGGTAGTTTTTCATATACATAGCCTCGGATAGTAAATCACGATGACCGGTGGCAGTCAGCGCCCAATAGTACATATGATAATAATAACTGTATACTGTATACATATGAACCAAACTGTAACAAACAACTAGTAACAGTGCGAATGGTTTGACAGCAGCAAGAGGCAGAACGACTTTTCCGCGCATAAATGGCCCGCCCCTGTGGATCTAGAGGAGCCTGGAGGGAGATGGCTTGGGGAGATGGTCCTGGTCTGGTTCCCACTATTAGCTCTTCGGTCCAGCAATCTGGGCACCGCTGGAGCAGCTTCCGGGTGCCCATGTCCGCGTCTTTGCGTTCGCGTCGCCTTTTTTGGAACTCGGCAGACTAGCTAAAAACGTATCCCACTTGAAAGTTAATATTTTATGAAGGGATTGGGCCCTGGGGCTAGCAATTAGGTACCGCGTAGGAGAGACTCTGCCAGACACTTAATGAATTCATTTTCCCATTTTCCAAATTTGTATAAGCAATTGCGTATTTTGTGTCATGCCGCGAAGCGGCGCGAAATGTTCAAGTTGTTTATTGTGGATAGCTGGATTCGGACTGCTCCCAAGGCAATTTTTACAACTGTACGTCCGACCGTTTTTTTTTGGGGGGGGGGGGGGGGGCAAATAATAGTTTCAGGACCTTTGGGGAGGCATGGCCCTTTTGCACTATTCCCTTTACTGCAGGTGCACTATTCCCTTTAACAAAATAAAATATTTTAGAAAAATTAAAAAAAAAGTGTGAGTATGACCTCGGCCCCTTCTGTTCCTACGCCTATGACACATTCCCATGACCACAAGCAGTGGCGGCGGAAGGTATTTCGGATGGGGGGAGGGGGGGGGGGGGCAAAGAAACACAGGGGCCTTCTCGGCCAAAACCCACCCCCCTTACGGCCAAAGGCCCCCCATACAAACAAACAAAATGTCACGAAGTGGTATCTCCTCGGATTTAGGTAACTATATTTTGCAGGGCCTCTAAATTGTCGCAAAGAAGCGTTGGACAGGGCTATGTTGAAGTCTCAAGCCTTAAGAGGGCCCCCTCAGACCTACCGAGGCTCCCCTCAGGCCGACTGAGGGCCTTCTGTCGGCCTTAGAGGGTCCCTTAGGCTGGCTGGGGGCACCTCGGTGCCCCCGGTCAATTTCTTGGCGGGCCCCTCTTACAAATTTACGGGGGGGGGGGGGGGGCAAAACAATGTTTGCCTCTCCCCCCAACTTCTTGAGTGGGGGGGGGGGGCAGCTGTCCACCCTGCCCCCCCTCTACCGCCGCCCCTGCCCACAAGTTAGTTGTTATTTCAGCTGAACACCCATGTGCTTGTGTTTTGTACACACCCGTAGAGTTCTGCGAATTCAGTAATCGTTTAATGACGTCCAAAGTGTGCCACGTGAGTGCCGTGCTGGAAGCCAGTGGTGATAAACCGGTGCCCAGGCGCTGCTCCTCTACAATCTGAAGACTGCAAATGTCTCTGAAATCTAGAGTAATTTTCATATGGCAGCACCGTCGTCGCCGCGTGCTTGTTTTGGCGGCTGGCGTCCCGGAGTCATTCCGCCTGTGGGCCGCAGCGGCGTTGGTTGTGCAGCTCCTCTGTCTCTCCGCTCACCAACACCGCTGCACCACCGACCGTTGGTACTTCGGAAGCTGTCTGAATGAGAACTTTCATCAGCAGTCTTGTGCCTTGGGTTCGCTTGAAAGTTATCACCAGGTGAAAAACGTTGCATCTGCGCCTCCTCGGCCGGTGTAGAGGCAATCGGCAGTCATGGTGCTTGAAGTGGAAGTGATGTACGCCAACAACATCTTGCTTGGTGTTCTTTTTATCGCACTGACAAGTGTTCTGGGCATTTTCGTATTTTTATCGACTAAGAGGAAGACTGATTCGCCAAAGGAGACCCGTAAGGGTGGGACCAAAACTGGTGAGTATTAATGTTTATCGATGTGTAACCTAATTGTGTCGCATTTAAGTCTGTTTTGCAGTTTATTTCTCCATATATTTGTTAAGTTCTATTTTCCTGGTAGCTACTTAGTTAGTCCCAACTACCATCGTAGACTGTAAGTGTTAAGTGCTTATATGTTGTACATAATTTTCATTTCTATACATTATTGGAACTTATTTATATGTATTTATTTATAAGTATTATGGCAAATATTCATATTTTATTGTGAATGAAATGTCCAACTTATATAAAATGTACGTGACGTGAATAACTATGCATGTCGTAATGTATTGAGTCACTGATTCTGGATTCATGTCGATTGAGACATTCACAATTCATGCATTATCCGTTTAAACTTGGTCCGCACAATGACAGGCCTGCCGTGCATTTGCGTGCTTGTCAGTCTAGTTCCTTTGGTCAATGGATGTCGTCTTACCAAGTGCACAGATATTGTGCTGCTGTGGCTTCCCTCACCTATCATTCCATTCCTGAATATCAATATAAGTATGCACGTTTTAAGATAATGTAAAAACATAAAACTGTTAGGTTGGCTGGATGATGTTCATCCCTTCATCGCCATGGCTAGCCAGCATGCGACGTTCGACGCAAAAGATGAATGCGTATTTACACTGATCTGTATATCGTCCCATCACAAGAAACCAACGTTGTCTGATTTCTCGAGATTAACCTTGACATTGTGACAGTGACGGTGTACTGGGTAGCAGCGTGGAAGGTCGGTATCATCGGGGCTCGCGAGATGACTGATACCACGTGTCACGGACGAGAAAAAAAAAACATTCAACGTTGACGTGTATTTGGAACGGTTAATAATGAAGATAGCGGCTTGAACGACTGTGTGAAAGTTGGCAGGGAAGTGAAAAGCTATTAGTTCTTTACTTATAAGACCAAATTGCTTGTCCATATAGCAGGCCGCATGCCTTCAAAAATGGCTGAACCTATCAATACGTTATGCTAGCAGTTTTCTGAATAGGTCGGGAATATACCTAAGCTCCCCCGTAACTAAGCTCCGATTTCCTGATGCAGGTCTATGCAGGATCGCAGGAACTATGTTCAAGTTGGAGGGAGGGGGGGGGGGGGGGGGGCGGAGTCATTCTGAAGTCTATTTTTGCCATGCAACGCCCATAGGCGTAATGTTAAAATCCAAAATGTGTGGGGGGGGGGCTGCCCCCCCTGCCCCCTGTTCCTACGCCTATGGGTCTATGTAATTAACTTCAACATGGTGGTGATCCTATCCAAAGCCGCTCGTAGGCCTGGATTGACCCGGCTGTCTAGTGTCTGGTTAACGGGGTAACTTCCGTCCGTACAGCGCTCATCTGTACTCAAAACTAAGTGGCGTTTTTGTTTATATTCAATGAAGGAGTAACGTTGGCGGTGCTGTGCTTCTTGCATGTCCGGGTGATTTTACTCAGGGGCTATGAACCACTCATAGCCCTGTCAATGCCATCCGGTGGGAAATACCCAGTGAAACAAAACCACTACCCAACAAACCTTTCTCTATGTTTTGTCCCCGTTCAATATTTTTTCTTTAAAATATCTGACAGCTTGAGCTATGCTATCGGAGCATCTTCTCTCAATTTGTCGAAGCAAGTGACAGGGCGTTCATAATTGATTTATACTCTAAACATAATTAGAAGTGTTTTGAGAGCCCGCCGTCTCCGCACTAAGCGACCTACTCGCTTCGCAATACCCCAGCCCCATCCAAGGTCCGGCGCGGCGGCGACAGGCCACGGGGGCTGAATCCCTGATGTCACAGGCGGGCTGCGTGAGTGGTGGACACGTATCTCGTTAGTCCACCACTGCGTGACGCGGTGGCAGCTGAGGTGGGCCTGGCGGTACCAGACCGCCGCCGCCCGCCCCGAGCCCAGAGGCAGACACTTCCGTGTTAGCGCCGCCACACCACGTGGTCGGAAGCGTGGCTCGCCTTGCGCCCTTTCCTGGTCAGTCCCGACCGCGCGGAAGCGGCCGAACAGGGGCAAAGTCCTGACGGGCGTGCCTGGTGGCCTCTACCAAGGTCGATTGAACCGCGGCAGGAGCATCCGTGCGCTGGCCGCGCCAAGGTCCCGCCGGGCGCTGTCCGCCGGCCGCTGTCCGCTGTCCGCTGTCCGCTGTCCGCTGTCCGCTGTCCGTTGTCCGTTGTCCTTTGTTCGCTGGTGTCCGCTTCCAGCTGCTCTGCATCAGCGGGAACGCGACGATTCGCGGATGCATCATAGCCACGTTTCGCTGATACGGCTGTTGCTCGGAGATGGCTTCTCGGGAGCGCTTCACGGGAGGGGCTCGGCGAGAGGATCGCAGCCGCTCTGCCGGCGGGCGGGGGCTGCCTCCGCCGCTGGCCGTCTCCGAAGGCCAGTCGTCCATAATTCGACAGACAGGACCGCTCTCTGGTCCAGCCGCCCTCTGAACCCGGCGCGGGCAGGCGGCCGCAGCCCCGGCCCCGTCGCCCACCGCCGTGGTGAATCGTACTCGACCCCCGTCGTTTGTTCGGTGTATCCCGAGTCGTAAGCGATGCCCGGTCGGAAAGCCCGGCGCAGCGCCGCCGCTGTAGACTGCCGTGTAGTTTAAGGCGCAGATTTCGGGGAAGCTTGCGAGCCAGGCGCCCGGTCGGCCCCGAAGCGGACGCCGCTCGGGGGGCGTACGCTCCCCGGAACTTATGCAACGCCCGCACGATGGGTCGTCACATGCGGGAATTTTGCCAGCTCCGCGGCGCCGGCCGAGGCTTCCGTCGTCGGAAGCTTTCTCGGAGCACCTCCGGCCGCAGCTCGGCCGTGTCCGGGCGTTGCGGAAGCTCGGGACGGGAGCGGAGATGGAACACGTGACCGTCACGGTGGGGAGTCCTCCGTGACGTCACAGTGGTGAGTCCTACGCCGGAAGAGGGCGCACGCAGTGCTGGAGATGACGCGCCTCGGTGGAATCTGTGACGTCACGTGCCAGGACGGCCTGGGGATGAGTCAGTGAACCACCGCCACCGCTGCCACGCTCTGTTAACCACCATGACGAAAATAGCCATCACGGATCATCGTCACGGAAATATCGTGAATGACAAATGCACACTAATTTTAATAGTGTCGGTCAATAGGTCAGCCTCGGCCTCGACTCGTCGCATCTGTCGTGTGTTGACATTACGGTAGCCTCGTCAGCAGTGTTATCTGGCGATCACTGGGCGCCGGGCCGGTTGGGTCGGGCGACCTCTGCCGGCGAGCCTGCCCCGCCCGGGGTGCCGCGTCAGCCGCTCTCTGACGAAAGGGGCGGTCCGCGGCGGCGGCGCAGTCTGACGCAACTCTGTGCCGCAAACACGGGCCGGCGGCGGCTGCAGCGCTCCGCGTGGCCGTGAGAGACGCCTGTGTCGCCATCGGCCTCCCCGCGATCCGGCCGCGCGATAGGCGCGCGGTGAGCGGTGCCGAGCCCGTGAGCCGGGCGCGGCCACGTGGTCGGCCGCGTGTCGTTGACTCGCGCGCCAGCTGCCGGCGCCGCGGGCTCGCGCGCTTTCCGCGGACCAATGGCGGCGGTCGGCCGGAGCGCCGTCCTCGGATGGTAATGACCGCGCCGCGCCGCGCCGCGCGCTGGGAACGGTGCCGCGCGCCACGGCTATAAGAATGCGGCGTGGCGCGCCGGCCGGATCCGGTGGGAGCCGCGGCTCCAGCCCCGGCGGTGGCTCAGGGCGCTGCTCGTGGCCCGCGCGGAGCCACAGGAGCGGTAGTTATTGATCGCAGGACACCGCCTGTGCCGCCGCACATTGATCGCCAGGTTAGACGGCGCCGACCGCTGTGCTGCATGTGGACAAAGCCGGCGACAACGGGGGACCTGCGGTGGCACGTGACGGTGCAATGTCCCCGACGGTCGTCAGCCCGCCACCGATGCAGGGAGGAAGGTGAATTCAGACCGCCGTGCTCGAGCAGGCGTGGGCGGATTGACCTCCAGTGTTAACTGTTAGCGACCGCTCGGGTGTCCTCCCTGTAGGCCGGCAGTGCAAAAACGCGGCCAAAAACTGCGATGCGGCGGCAAGTTACGGGTCGGGGTTGACGCTCGGAGATGCATTGTCACGACCATTGCGCAAGCGGGGCCGGCGCTGACGCACCATGTCGTCATCTTCCGAGTGCGTGCCGTCATCGTCCGGAGAACCAGTTCCGGCCGAGCGGAAGTGTCGGGAAGTGTGCTGGTCCCCGGGTGACGCTGCACACTGGATCCGGCCGGACCCGGTCGTACCGGGACCGGGACCGGGCCGCCGCCTGCCGCCGCCCGCTGCCTGCCACGCTGAGCAGCGCCGCTCCGCACTGAGCCGTACCGAGCTCTTACCTGAGCCCTGAGCTGGGCTGAGCTTAGCCTTAGCTGAGCCGCGCCTGCAGAGGCAGCGCGTTCTGCATGACCGGTGGCGGCTCACCGAGTCAGCGGTACTGCTGTGAAACTCTGCCCATTTCGTTACCTCTGGCTGATCCTGAGCAGATGGGACGCGGCGCGGCAGCTGCTGCCGAGGCCGGCTGCTGGCTGCCGTTTAGGAGGCAGCCTCTGGCGCCGTGGGTTGTTGGCCCTGCGAGGGCGTCCACCTGGCTATTATAGATCAGCGTCCGCCCGGCGCCGCGGCCCGCGCGCCGGCAGCCTGCCCTCAGAGTGCGCCGGTATTTCCGCTCTGGCCATGAATGAGCGCGGGCGGGTCGGGTCGCCCCTGACGTGGCACGGGAATGTGGCGCTTCCCGAGCGCCGCTTATCGCCGCACTTCCGATTTGTGTTCATGGTCACAGCAGACAGCGTGGGAACAGAGTCAGACAATTGTGACGTTTTCGCTCGACTCATGGTCGTGTCTTTATCTGATGTATCGTTTGTAGGCATTTATGCCCACTAACATGGGTGTGTTTCTAACTGTACCGTTCACATTCTCTGAATTATCAGACCCTACTCTTCTCCTCTCATCCCGGTGCCCTTCATTAACCTGTCTGCGTCCGTCCCCAGCGGGGTACATTCCTACCACCCTTTCACCTCTCCATCCTCACCCTATCCTCGCCGTTCCTCACCCTCTCCGTTTGGCCCGTCCCTCGCCGGCATCCATTCAGTCTCCCCATCCCGCCCTTCGATTATCCGTCGCGCCGCTCAGACTGGCCCCGACAAGTCCCGTCTGGTCCACTGAACCCGTGTCTACGACGCCACGTCACCGGGCGAGCCATCTCTGGGTTACGGCTGCGTCCATGCGCGTCTCATGTGAGGTTGATGCCCCTGCCCGGCGACCCGGCGGTCCGCTATGCCGCCGCGACGGGGTCAGCGGCGGCGGCGGCGAGTCGTAGCGTGCCGTCCTGCCTGCCGCTGACCCGCAGCTGACTTTCGTGGCGGCGCTGCCGACTGGATGACCCCTGCGGGCCGCTGACTCGGCGTTGACCTTCGGTTTGCGGTTGACCGGTCGCTGACCGCCACTCCCTCCGACCCACAAATGAGCAATGAGCAATGCTGACCTTCGTGTAATGTCCAGCCCGCAACTCGCCGCTGACTCACTGAGTAATGTGCTTTTTTAAGGAGCCTGAACTCATTAAATATTATGAGGTCCTTGATGCGAAAGAGCTCACTAACGAGGTGACATCTCTTATTGCAGGATCAAAATGCGGCTGTTCGCCGGTCGCCGCGTTCGACCGGCGCGCAGACCAAGGAGCCGACGGCGCCGGCCATGCGACAGAGCCCGTCTCCTGCCCCTGCTCCGGCGCCGGCTCCGCGTGATCCGTCCCCGGCACCGCCCGCCGACTCGACCGGACACGACCTAGAGCTGAACATGGAGGACCAGATGGCCGACGCGGCCTACACGGCGCCCAGTGACCCAGGTGTGTAGCTGGGATGCTGCTCTTACCAAGGGCCTGCTGCTCTGCCTAGGGCCTGCTCCTCTGCCAAGGGCCTGCTGCTCTGCCTAGGGCCTGCTGCTCTGCCTAGGGCCTGCTGCTCTGCCTAGGCCTGCTGCTCTGCCTAGGGCCCGCTGCTCTGCCTAGGGTCTGCTCCTCTGCCGTTGCGCTCCGGTCGTTGCTCTCTCTCTCTCTTCTCTCTTCTCTCTTCTCTCTTCTCTCTTCTCTCTTCTCTCTTCTCTCTTCTCTCTTCTCTCTTCTCTCTTCTCTCTTCTCTCTTCTCTCTTCTCTCTTCTCTCTTCTCTCTTCTCTCTTCTATCTTCTCTCTTCTCTCTTCTCTCTCTCTCTCTCTCTCTCTCTCTCTCTCTCTCTCTCTCCTCTCTCTCTCTCTCTCTCTCTCTCTTTCTTTCTCTCTCTCTCTCTCTCTCTCTCTCTCTCTCTCTCTCTCTCTCTCTCTCTCTCTCTCTCTCTCTCTCTCTCTCTCTCTCTCTCTCTCTCTCTCTCTCTCTCTCTCTCTCCTCTCTCTCTCTCTCTCTCTCTCTCTCTCTCTGTCTCTGTCTCTGTCTCTGTCTCTGTCTCTGTCTCTGTCTCTGTCTCTGTCTCTGGCTCGGGCTCGGGCTCGGGCTCGGGCTCGGGCTCGGCTTTCTCATGCCTCCGCTCCTGGTTCCGCGCCACGAACGCCGCAGTTGCGGTGTCATCGCGCCGAAAAAACGCCGCCACGGTTGGCCGAAAAATGGCAGCAGTCAGCTGCGGCGGTACTTTCACGGCGGTCGCTGCCTCTGGCGTGGTGTCACGAGTGACTGTGGTAATCTGGCCTGGGCTGCGGGTGTAGTTAGTTCACGCTCCGCATGCGTCACTGGGTAGTCCCTTCACCTGAATGAACGGAGCATTAGGAGCCCATGTCGTAAAGCGACCCAGATTGTGCTCTCAGTCCGTCGATTAGCGTTACTGAAGTCGGGAGCCCCACCCTTGCGAGCGCATGATTTGATTGCTTCTCGAGACTCGACCTTTCCCCCGGCCCCTCCCAGGCCCGACCCAGCACTCCAGGCCCCTCCCAGCCTGAAGTACGGTCACGTCCTGCCAGTACACCCGTGTCGAAGGCCGGGCTGGCTGCCCTCTCCCGCCGACCTCGGCTGCCGATGGCCTCATTGATGACCCTGGCCCCATCCAGCCCGGCGGCCCGGCAGCTGCGAGCGGCGCGGTATCACATAAGCGTCCTCCTCCTCCGCTGCAGCACGCACGCTTGCCCCCTCCCTAACCGCGTTCCGTGTATCCCTGCACGTGCCCTCATCCCCCTGTTGACAAATCGGTGCCGATCTGTGTCGTTAAGCTCGGCTGCAGCGCCGCTGTCGACCTTGAATGTCTCCCGGGCGGCGGCAGCCAGCCTACCTACCTGCCGCCACCGCCGCCGCCGCCGCCTCCAGCCAGCCAGCCAGCCAGTCAGTCAGCGAATGCGGTCGGCGGCGGCGGCGGCGGACCGGCACGTGCCCCGTCAGCTGCCGGGGCGGAGCGGAGCGCCGCCGGGGAAGGGGAGGGGTGACCCATATGCGGTGGCCGCCGGCCTCCGACGCTCTATGCGTGCCGTGCACCGCGAGAGGACGTGGCGGCGGCGGCGGTGGCGGCCGGGCGCACACGTGACGTCACGGTATCGAGCGGCGCGGCCTTCGCACGCCTGGGCCCGGCGAGCGCGCTGTGGGTCCCGCCTGCCAGGTGGGAGGGGTCCGAGGTGAGCCCCCAGTCGGGCCCAGCTGGTGGGCGGACGTCAGCCCTCGGCGCGAAGCCAACCATCGGTGGCCAGGGTGATCTATCCACGTCAACGCTGCACTGGCTCGCCTCAGACCCTGGTTTCTGACCGTGTCACGGGTGGGTCTTGAGGTGGGGGGGGGGGGGGGGGGGGGCGCAATGTGCCCTGCTACCCGCCGTGACTACGTTCGCGGAACCGCCACGCATTGTCTTCCTGTCTCGCTGTCACCACACGCTGTATTGTCTCACCGCGTTCACGTTTTCCTGATTCGGCCGCCCTTCCCCACCGCGTCACCCTGTCCGGCTTCTGAGTCACCCCTCGGAGCTGTTACTCTGCATCGAACCGTATCCGAGGCCCGTTCTGTCGCCCGGTGACGTGCTCCCACGTGACCGTTACGTCACGGCGCCGCGCCTGCGTCGGTTGCGTCACGTGTCTGACCGCTGGCCTCTCTCGCTCTCCGCAGATGGCGCCGTCGTCGCCGACCCGGAGCCGTGCGTGCCGTCATCGCAGCCGCCCGCCAGGACCCGCCACCGTCGCCGCGGCTGTCGGGCCCTGAGCTGACGCCGTCGATGGCGCGCCGCCAACGCCGCAAGCGGATGAAGCAGCGCACAGCCGCGGCGCCGAGCGTGGACACGCCGCCGCCGCCGCCGCCGCCTGAGGAGCAGCGCCTGGACCTGCCGTCCGAGGTGGTCTACCAGCTGATGCGGCGCTACACGCTGCCGGCCGAGCAGCTGCACATGCTCGGCTTTCCGCACTCGAGCAGCTTCCACCGCGGCAAGGCTTACATCTACAAGGGCATGGCCGGCTCGCCGCGGCCGGCGCGCAAGGTGAAGCTGGACGCGGCCGCGAAGGAGTTTGTGCCGCGTGCACTAGCTTCGTCCGACTGCGATAGCGGCACGCACAGCTCCGAGGGGGGCGACGACTCGTCGGCCGCCTCGTCCGGCAGCGAGCCCGACGAGCAGCCGCCCGACGACGTCAGCGAGACGGAGAGCGTGCAGTCGAGCGGCTCTGAGAGTGGCGAGCGCGAGCAGCGGCCGACGCTGCTGCGGCCGCACTGCGTCCGCTGCTCGCATCAGTTCGCCGTCACTACTGATGGATACTACCACGACAGCACCGAGCGCTGCGTGTTCCACTGGGGCAAGCTGAAGCCCGGCCGCACGGGCACCATCTCTAGCTACGAGTGTTGCGGCGGCCGACCGGGCGGCCGCGGCTGCTCCACCGTCCCGTGCCACGTCTGGAGCGGCCTCCTGCACGGCCTCAACGGCCCGCTGAAGGGGTTCGTGCGCTCGCGCCGCCGCCGCGTGCCGCCCGCCGATGGCAACTACGGCGTGTACGCGCTCGACTGCGAGATGTGCTACACCGGCCAGGGCCTGGAGCTGGCGCGCGTCTCTGTGGTCGGCCTCAACGGCAAGCGCGTGTACGACGCGCTGGTGCGCCCTGAGCGCCCCGTGGTCGACTACAACACGCGCTTCTCCGGGATCACAGCGCGTCAACTGGACCGCGCCACGAAGACCCTGCGCGCCGTCCAGAGCGATCTGATGGGCTTCATTAGCGCCGATACGGTGCTGCTCGGCCATGGTCTGGAGAACGACCTGCGCGCGCTGCGCCTGGTGCACGACACGGTGGTGGATACGTCCGTGGTGTTCCCGCACTACCTGGGCCTGCCGTACCGTCGCCGGCTGTCGCACATAACGTCCAGCTGCCTGGGCTGGAGCATTCAGCAGGACGGCGCCAGCCGCGGACACGACAGTCTCGAGGATGCCCGTGCCTGCATGCAGCTGCTGCTGTGGCGAATCCGGCGCGATCTGCGTCTGTAGTGTCTCGCGCAAGTGTCGAGCTCGTGGTGAGCGTCTCGAGCGTCTCGATCCCCGTGCTCGCCGCCGCCATGATCTCAGTACAAACATTCACGCGCAGGCGGCGGTCGCTGTACAGCATCATCATCCAGGGTCACTGTGTTTCATACTGCGCAGTTTTAGCGTGCGACTGGAGAGCTTTTAGCGCGCCGAATCGGCCGCGCCGTTTTAGCTGTGGACGCACAGCTGTGATGTGACGCGTCTTCGCGTCTTTCCTGCGCCTCTTTTGGTGCGCTTCGGCAGCGTGTGACGGTGGTGGCGGAGGTGGCGATGTTTTGGTGGGCGTTTGGTCGCGGAGGCCTGCGGCGGGCGGTTGGAGGAGCACCCACCACCGCCTGCCCTCAATCCAGTCGGCCTTTGTGTACAGAGTGTCTTTGGACGGAGTCGTCCACAGTGAACTTTGTGTAACGAGTGTGTGACCCTGGCGAGTGAATGTGTCGAGTGCGTGTATTTAAATGGCGTCGTTGGGAGTGTAGCTGTTTTTTTCAATACAGATTTGGACGAATATCCGTGTTTCTGTCGCGATCGAGAAGGATCGATCCGTGTTTCTGTCGCGATCGAGAAGGATCGATCCGTGTTTCGGGACAGTGAAACCACGCAATTCGCCCATCTGAGGCCGGTGTTCGTGCTCGTTTTGACCCGCTGGGATTGAAGCGCCTTCCGGAGACTGACAAGACCACTCCATGCACCACATTGAGCTCACACCGGCCGGCGAAAGTGGGCATCATTACAGTGCAGTACAAGGATGATTAGCCTTTGACTAGAGGCGAAATGCGGGCCACTTTCAATTATGTGGCCATCACGGAGGTCAGCGCGCGTCTGTGGACGGAGCGACTCCGCTCTAGGCATGACAATGGAACATTTTTCGAGGACCGCCGCCATTGCCAAATGCCAGCCGCGCCCCGTCGCTCGTGCCACCCGGTCCTTCAGTGGTACCAAACACCGGCAGGAGGGGGGGCGCTAGTTACCTATTTGGGCCTGCATGCCTGGCGGAGGGGGACTTGGGGCGCTGGTTCCCGGAAAACTGGTCATCACATGACGTGCCGTGTCGAGCACCAGATCCAGACAAACCAGCCTGTAAGGTCACCCTCGCCCGTCCTGGCGCCGTGCTGCCCGTCCTGCAGCGCGGATCGGACACGATGCCCTCCGCTGCCCTTGGCGACTGACTAACGGGCCGTGTCGGCCGCGGGGGCCTCCGCGGGTCGCCGCCCGGAGGCCCCTACTGTTTGCTGTCGGCAAAGGTGCAGGGGGAGCGACACCACAGCTGTACGCGCGGGGGTCGGCATACACAAGTGACACAGCTCGGTTGGCGTAGTACCGCCGCCGTATACGGACAGTGGACACTGGACACAGGCCGTGGCGCGGCCACAACAACAACAGAATTGCGACAGATGACTCATGTGCAGCTGCGGGCGGTCGCGTTACTCGCTCAACACCGCACGCGTCCCCCTTCGCCAGGTGGGCCACGTGCGATACTGCACCACAATTAATCCTGCCGCGTCACATTCGACCCACAACCGCGCCACAAAGACACGGACAAAGCCGGCGATTACAGCGCACACGGACTGCAACAGCGGACTTCTGCTGCACATCTGACAACAAAAAAGGCCACTCGCTCGCCGGAACATCGAATAAGTCGTCAGTAGGACATCCAAGTGGAAGATATCGCCGGCAAATGAAACTGGTAGGCATGCTGACCAGACGCATGCTAGAGGGACTGTGTTTGTAATAGTGGCCGTGCACGTTATGTTGCACAATGCACTGCAACTTGATCGGTTACTTCGCCGTAGTAATCTACTCGTATTACCGTATCGTACACTACTCCAGTCGCCAACTGATTACCTGCTCGACTATCACAGCAGCTGAGGGCCCTTCTGGGCGCCTGGGGAAATCGTGGGAGCGGAAAAGTCGCCAGATTGACAACTGTCGTGAGGTCGGAGATTGGATGACAATGCAACTGCACAGTGAGCGTTCCGGAGGGATGTCATTCAGGACTGTGCAGGAAGGTGTGAACCGCGGGACTGGAGGACGGAGGTGGACCGCTAACGATTCTATCTGGAATCCGTGACTGCCTACGTCCGGAAACCCTGTGCTTCTGAAGCCGTACAGTTAACAGTCGCAGCCGAGAATATAATGGCTCGGCCTTACGTACCGGTAGTGAGCCAACTTTTGGTGGAGCTCCTTCATAATCGCCACCGCAAATCGAAAGCACGTCAAAGGGTAAGGTAGCAAAATTACTACCGGCATGGTGACGTAATAAAATTCGTGGAATCTAATAGTACCCACGGACATTTATTTCCCACGTACATGCCTGCCTAGCCTTTACCCGATATATTGAGCCGTTTTCCTGCTCTTTAATCGCCGAGTGGCGTACGTCACCGCCTGCCACCTCGCATCACATCATTACTGCGCCTTCAGATCTGCATTCCGAAGATTCCGCCTGTCGACGACGAGTCACGGCTTCAGTGACGTCAGCCTACCATCGCTGACGTCACATCTACTCATGGAGAGGCACAGCTGCCTTATCTGCGCATCGTGGGTACAAAGTCGCGAAAAAGACACCAGGGAAGCCACAAGTGACGCAGTATCCGATTTGGTGGTGGGAGAGTCGGCGCAGTGGCTTCAGCACATTTTGATCAATAGTGGTTTATAATCGTGTGATCACTGACGAACATGGGACGTTGTTTTCTGAGAATTATTGGTAGGGCCCAAATGCTAACTTTAGAGATTTTAAGGTCATTCATTTCTTACCATGCAACGCCATAGGCCTAATGTTAAAATGTGACATTGGTAGGGCCCTGGCCCTACCAGGCATATAGCAAACGACACCCATGCTGGCGAACCTGGGAAACTTACCTGGGACACTTAAAATCGCTGTTCATGGCACAATTCCATTGAACATTGAGCAAGAGTCTCCGTGGGTAATGACAACGTTATCCTGCATTGTTATGGCTTCATCTCGTTGATGTAGATAAATTGCGTTGTAACTTAAACGTGAGACACATTTAATGCAAATGTTAGTATCGTTTTGTGTTAAATATCGTGAATGCACATTCACTTGCTTCCTAACAGCTTTTCCCACAGCTTTTGATAGACCAAAGCCATATCCCCGCCTGGATGTCTCTACTGAAGACAATTTCACAATGGTCTGTCAGTGTAACTTTGATATTCAGACTGTTAAGACTATTTGTTTGTTTGTGTACGTTCGTCTGTCAGCGCAGGTATATCGCTTGCCAGTGATACCCGGCAGCGCTAGCAGCAGCCGAAGAACTGCCACTCGACTACAGACGCAGCTGTCAGCTCAGGGATAGGTATCGCTTGGCAGCGATACCCGGCAGCGCTAGCAGCAGCAGGCGAATAAGCCGCTCGACTACAGACGCAGCTGTCAGCTCAGGGATAGGTATCGCTTGCCAGTGATACCCGGCAGCGCTAGCAGCAGCAGGCGAATAAGCCGCTCGACTACAGACGCAGCTGTCAGCTCAGGGATAGGTATCGCTTGGCAGTGATACCCGGCAGCGCTAGCAGCAGCAGGCGAATAAGCCGCTCGACTACAGACGCAGCTGTCAGCTCAGGGATAGGTATCGCTTGCCAGTGATACCCGGCAGCGCTAGCAGCAGCAGGCGAATAAGCCGCTCGACTACAGACGCAGCTGTCAGCTCAGGGATAGGTATCGCTTGGCAGTGATACCCGGCAGCGCTAGCAGCAGCAGGCGAATAAGCCGCTCGACTACAGACGCAGCTGTCAGCTCAGGGATAGGTATCGCTTGGCAGTGATACCCGGCAGCGCTAGCAGCAGCAGGCGAATAAGCCGCTCGACTACAGACGCAGCTGTCAGCTCAGGGATAGGTATCGCTTGGCAGTGATACCCGGCAGCGCTAGCAGCAGCAGGCGAATAAGCCGCTCGACTACAGACGCAGCTGTCAGCTCAGGGATAGGTATCGCTTGGCAGTGATACCCGGCAGCGCTAGCAGCAGCCGAAGAACTGCCACTCGACTACAGACGCAGCTGTCAGCTCAGGGATAGGTATCGCTTGGCAGTGATACCCGGCAGCGCTAGCAGCAGCCGAAGAACTGCCACTCGACTACAGGCACAGCCAAAAAATGTCACCTTGGACGATAAATATCTCATCGAAAGAGTGCTGCGCCTGAACTAGCTGACGCTTAGGAACAGCTGGGTCATCATATCACATATACATCGCATTTCCAAGAATATCATGACATAAATAAAAGGCGTACCTAGTACCTACCTAGGTAACTAGGTATCTATTTTATTTAACAGCGATATATGCAAGGCTTCTGTAATAGTGTGAATAGCAGGTACGTCCACGATAACAATAGATGATACGTCACGACATTAGCAGTATACGGAGTACACAAATATTAATTTAGCTGTGCTATCCATAGTAAGGAAAATACCACTCGCGGGTATCCAATTTATAATTCGGTATGCAATGCATACTGAATTATCCAAGTCAATGACATTTTTATATTTTATCCAAGTCAATGAAATTATCTCACAATTGATTAAATGCAATTTAAATTATGTATGTATGTCTATGTATATGTCTATAGACAGACACATAGACCTATAGACAAACATATACACGTATAGACAGACATATATACCTATATGCACATTGCACATATGCACATATAAGTCCATATGTCTGTCTATAGGTCTATATGTTTGTGTGTATGTCTTTATGTCTATAGATAGACATATACACCTATAGACAGACATATAAATGTCTGTCTATAGGTATATACTAGCTGGGGTACCCGGCGTTGCCCGGGGAATTAAGTACCTGGCGGTGTCTCCTCAGGCGGCTCCTTGGACGCTTAAACAAATGTCTGGTAGGATAAATTCACACTTGTTATGTTGTTCTTAACAAATTCCACGCTTTGAATGTCTGGTAGGGTAAACTGAAAGATTGGACTTTTCATACAACCCTAGCGTGTTGTTCTTATCAAATTCCATACTTTCACAATTCACTTGAAAACTAACACTTGTGTTGTTCTTAACCAATTCCACGCTTTGAATGTCTGGTATGGTAAACTGAAATATTGGACTTTTCATACAACCCTAGTGCAGGGGTGGTAAAAATAGACTATGGTTCTCCGACCAAATCGAAAGTTTGAAAATGGTTCTCCATCAACAGTAATGCAATATCGCTCGTTGAAGCAATAATTATCATTATACTCTTGTGAAATATTGATCATACATGAAAAAATAAAGTTGCAGAAACTCTGATAAGCTACTCTGTAGCTGATGCAAGATTAAAGACATTGTAAAGTTCTTGAGGTCCCTATAGAAGAAGAGAGTATAGACAGGTCCTAAGCAATATTTGTCATTTAATGTGAATATTTTTTCATTTATGACAGACAAAAAAGTGCACCAGTAATACCAAAGCTATGACGTCACTAAAAACGATACATAAAGAGACATAAAAGAAAAGTGCAACAAAGAGCCTCTTGGGCCCATCCGAGGTTGCACCCCTCCCCCCCCCCACCACCACCACCAGTCTCGCCCCTTCAAATCACATTACTCTACCTGCATAAAAGAAGGCTAATCCCACGAGTATTTATGAACTAATCCCTTCTCTGTAAAGTATTTATCTAATCTAATTTTGAAGGAAGCAAGTGTCACTGCATCAGCGAAATCCCCTGGTAGCATATTCCAATTTCCTACAACCCTTCTACTAAAAAATACTGTCATAGCCTAGTCCTACTTTGTTTCATAATGAGTTTATGCTGATGACCTCTACCTCGATTTTCCCTATTGAACTCAAACATTCCCTTTAAATATCCAGAATGCTGACCATTTACAAATTTGAATACTTCAATTAGATCTCCTCTTAGCCTTCTATATCTAAGTGAAAACATACCCAATTTCTTTAATCTATCTTCATAAGGTAAACTACCAAGACAATTAACCATTTTTGTTGCCTTTTTTGAACTCTTTCTAACAACCAGCAATCTTTCTCATATGTTGGAGACCAGGCTTGTACACGATACTCCAAATGTGGTATAACGTATGCACAATACAGTTTTGTTATTACCTTTTTAATTGCTGTAAATGTACATAATCATACATAACCAATCATAACCATAACCATAACTAATAACCAATCATACGATACATAATCAAATTTGACCTAACATTTACAGCAATTAAGGTCGCAGGGACCCATGTTTAGAACCTGCCTCTCACATTCGCTCGCTGCGCTGCAGAACCTACCAGGGGCTGTTGCGCCCCTGGACCCCCACCCCCAGACCATATCATAGACAGCATGGGTGGAGCTTTTCAGAGCAAATTGGAGGGTCAAAATATCATATTGGATGGTTGCTTTGCATGGCTGAGGTGAAAAATTGAACAGTTTAACACTAGGAAACCTTCAAATCT
This sequence comes from Chirona hameri, assembly GCA_036785665.1. Classification (NCBI taxonomy): domain Eukaryota; kingdom Metazoa; phylum Arthropoda; class Thecostraca; order Balanomorpha; family Balanidae; genus Chirona; species Chirona hameri. The sequence goes on along the minus strand of JAXIVJ010000350.1, from coordinate 7,609 downwards.
GACAAAGTTGGTGGGTCAGAACATAAAAATGGTGGGGCCAAAATCAAAGTTGATGGGGCAGTCGCCGCACTAACTTTTTTTCTCTTTTTTTTTGGGGGGGGGGGGGAGTGAATTACTGAACCGAACGTCAAATACAAACAGGTTTTTTAAATTTAATCAGACTTTTTACAGGTAGGGTAGACGATATTAACACCATACACATCCTAACGCCATACTTTGCATGCTATTGGTGATGAAGTCGATACTGACACACTACATCACCAATAACATGAACAATATGTTGTTAGGGCGTGCCCGGAGTTACAGTTGTTTACCCTGTTCAGCCCTTCAAACTGACAACCCTTTGCCTGGGATGATTTTCAGACAAAAGCTCACCACCAATAACATGAAGTGTGATGTCTTGAGATGTCCCAAATTACCACACCACCACCAGTAACAGTAACAGTAACGTGCCAAGTCTGATGTGTTGACATGTTAAGTTTACCCTATTTGCTATGCGATTTATTTTATCCGCTTTTTGAGCAACTCAATTATTAATTATTTTAACTTAACCTTACCTTGAACTCAGAAGGAGGTGCTTCACAGAATTGCTATACAAAAATAACATGCGTCGCTTCCGAAAGCGACGATCACTCCAAATCGAGGTTTTAAAATGCTGGCTGCCATCATGCCTCCATAGTCATTGGTCAACAATCTAAAATATACTCTGGGTTTCTAAATTTGTCCCAAAATGTATACCATTTCTACTATGCAGCGAAGTTGACTGATAAAACCAGCGGATCCGCGGGTTGGACGGCGGAGAGTCTCCCGTTCAAAGTCAATGAGTGGTCTTCCGCGGTTCTCCCAAACCGCTGTCGACTGTAATAGTAGTTTGCAGACAACTTGGTAGTTTTGTATGGTCTATAAACATAACTATATTTGTGGTCTAATATGCTGCCAAACTGATATCACTGTTGCTATGTGGGACGCGTATTTTTTTTTGGTAGACTGGGACGCGTATTTTGTTTTGGGTAGACCGCATTTTCATGTGTGAACCAATTCAGTAGAAATTGCCCTCGAATATCCCACGATTCGATGTAAAAAGCACACGCATGCAAAAATGTAGCATGTGGCGCCTCTGACGGATCATTTGTGATGAAAAGATATCCAACCTGGCAAGAAAAAGACAAATTTTGTTCTCCGACGTCGTCCAGCATGACGGGGTATTTTACCGCTCATGCCCTAGTGTGTTGTTCTTAACAAATGTCACACCACTGAAGACTTTGGTATGGTAAACTGTTGTTGTTGCTGGCTTAGGGCGCGTAGCCGTGAGGTAGGGTAAACTGAAAGATTGGACTTTTATGCTATCAGAATAACACACAACCAAATAATACTGGCACACAACCCTAGACATTACCCCGGACACCTTAATTCAACACTGAACACGCAACCTTGAAAACTAACACTGAACACCACTGCACACAACCCTTGTTCTGAACAAATTCCACGCTTTCACAATTTACTTGAAAACAAATTCCACGTCAGTCACACTAATATAAATTTGGGCTAGGATCGCCAGGATTAATAATATTCAACCAAGGTAGGTACCTACGATTCAACACTGAACACACAATCCTAGGCCGCTAGCGTGTTGTTTTCGTATGGCTGCAGAATGAATGTCACAAAAGCGCAACATATGAAGAAATTCGGGCCCACTAAATACAAATATCATTGCAATCAATATCAATTCCACGCTTTCACAATTTACATGAAAAATATAGAGGTCCAATCTGAATGGTAGCGGTACACTGACATGCCTGCCATCATGCTGATTCAGAGAATGTGTGCGTTTTGGGTCCATCACCAAGGGTTTTTGAGTTTATGGCGTTGGAACGGTTTGAATTTGCCCTTTATATAGTAGATGTCTGTGTGCATGTCTATATGTCTATAGGTCAGGACCTGCGCAACAAGCTCTGCTTAGCGTGGGTCATGACCTCGAAATCCATCCATACAAAACATTCGGACTAAATTTATTATAAAAAAAACTACCTTCATTTCAACATTTTTCATCATACCGAGATGTGCAACCAGGAAAAGGGGTTACCTAAAGCTTGGCTCCACTCACGGTCTGGTTCCAATATTACAATTTTGTTTTCCACGGCCTAAAATAACAAAAATTACGCCGCTTCGCGGCGTCACATCGTGGCTATCGTCATAACAAAGCCATCGTTATCGTCTTCGTTTCGTCGTAACGCTGAATTGAAATAATAGCATTTTTAGCTTCTATCCTCTACAAGGCCCACCGCCTATGCTTCTGGGTTTTATCAGGTAAACCCGTACAAATTTCGCGCCGCTTGGCGGCGCTAAATAACAAGTACCTACTATAACATGAAAATCCACAATAAAATTGCTGCTAACTGCAAAGGCTTAAATAAACGCATACAAATTGGGGTACATTTTTTTCGTCATGTCAGCCGACCTCCCACTAAAAAATTATCGTCGACGCCCCTGGGTACAGCTGACAATTGACATAGTTTTGCTCAGTGTAAGGCAATGTCGGAACAATACAACTGCAAGCTGACATCTTTCCTTTTTCGATATCCCAAGAGATCGAAAAGCTAAAAAAAACGCACCAAAATATACAAATTATAAAATCATTATAAATCGTGTGATTGCAAAATAAAGTGGCCCAAATCCGGGAAGAAATTCGAAATTGGGGGTAAGTAAGGTCTTCCAAAAACGGTTTGGCCCCCAAAAACAAAAAAACGACCGGCCGGATCCGGCCTTCCCTCAGATCAAGGTCAGGTCACACAAGGTCAACATTTTAAATTGAATAATGTAAAAAAAACATGTTCCTAGACCAGTTTTGTCTCAGAAATACAGCGTTGGCATTTATTTGTCTGTATCTTGTCATTGAAAGCCAAAAATGTAACTTAAAATGACGTCATGAGCTACTTATACTTAGGGATCCATAAGTCAGTCAAAATTAAAAATATTGTGTTGACATTTGGTGTGGGTATTGTCCATACTTGGTTCTCTAACATATATTCCGTGTTTTTTTTTGTAATATCTCTTCAAAAAAATGATTTTGTGAAATGTTTCCCAAAAAGTCATTTTGTTTCAATTTTTGGGGGTCAAAACCCCCAGATTTAGCAAATCCGAGATAGCCATTTTGAAGAAAATGTAATTTTCGTTCTTGTGACGCTTTTTATTTGCAATTTGCATTAAAACTCGATTTTCTACGATTTTTCAAACATTTATCATTTTCTCACCAAAAATGGTACAACCTCAATTTCAGTGAATTTGGGTGAAAAGACGTCGAATTGATGCCGCATAAGGTACTGCAAGTTTGACGTCGTAATCTGTCACAGTTTTCAAGTTATTGAGTAAATCCGGGAAGGGGATTTACTCCGCAGTGGGTCGCGGGTTAAGTAGGTACTTAGATCTTAAATTCGTTATTTACTTCAATTTTCCTCAACTTTGTCCAAAAATGAACAAAAACGTAAGCAAATGTTAAACCTCATGGTTGAATATTAATCCAATCATGAATCCGGTTAAGCGCAATATTTTAGATTTGTTTTCATTTGGGCAAAATCATATTTGAAAGATAACATGCGTGAAATCCTTAATAAGGTAACAAATATTTTTCGGTATTTTAATCTTGTCAATTTGATTTATACTGATTTAACTATGATAATATTGAAATAATTACAAACGTTGCACGTGAATCTAACACTTGTTTTCGCTGTAGGTTTGCTTCTTGCATATACCTACCGGGTGATCACTATTTAATGAAATAAAGTACTATTGAATGAAATAAAGTAAACCACAGTTGCAGGCATATATCATAGATTTAACCACAACAAACGCACATGAATATAATGCCTAAGGTGGGACATCTGTTGTCATACAAACGCAATTCATCCCTTGTTCAGCGTTCCTCTACAATAGGAGCTCAAAGTGTCCACCCTCCTCCGCGCAGCAAAGCTCGGCTCGGCGTCGGGTGTGACGCACCATCCGCCTCAGCTGGTCCTCGTCTATATTGCGGGCGAAGTTTTCCACGATTGCCTTCAGCTGCTTTAGGGTTCGGGGCTTGCGACTGACGACCTAATCCACAGCTTGAGGCCAGAAGCTGAAGTCCAGGCAGGGCAGATCCTGACTTTATGGTGGCCAATGGTGCTGAATCCTGCGGGAGATCAGCAGATCGCTGACATCGAGGGTGTGACGTGTGAAGGCGCGTCATCCTGCTGAAACCAGTGCCCTTCTGTTCATGTTGGTGCCCAAGCAACCCGAGAGGACACTCGTTTCAGCAGGATGGCGCGCCTTCACATGTCACGCCCTCAGTGATTCAGTTCCTGAGGTCGAAGTTCGGTGATAGACTAATCTCCCGCAGGATTCAGCATCATTGGCCATCATACAGTCCGGGTCTATCCTGCCTGGACTTCAGCTTCTGGCCTCAAGCTGTGGATGATGTCGTCAGTCGCAAGCCCCAGACCCTGAAGCAGCTGGAGGAAATCATGGAAAACTTCGGCCGCAACATGGACGAAGACCAGCTGAGGCGGATGGTGCGTCACACCCGACGCCGATCCGAACTTTGCTGCGCGGAGGAGGGTGGACACTTTGAGCTGCTGTTGTAGAGGAACGCTGAACAATAGATGAATTGCGTTTGTATGACAACAAATGTCCCACCTTAGGCATTCTATTCATGTGCGTTTGTGGTTAAATCTATAATATATGCCTGTGACAGTGGTTTACTTTATCTCATTCAACAATGATAACCCGGTAGTACCAGTAAGGCGCCGTAGTTGGCAATAAACGAGCGAGCGCGAAGGAAATGTATGGTGAATTTCAACTCGATCGGGCAAGTAGCTTCTGAGATACAAAAAAGGGTGCGCACGTGCAGAGGCACCCGACCCCTGACTTGTGGGAAAGAGGCGGCTGAGAGGTCCATAACCACACACTAAATTTGTATGCAATCGGCTCAGCCGTTCCAGAGATATAGAATAGGGGTGTGCACGTGCGCACATGCAGAGGCTTGTGGGAAGGCGGCGGCTGAGAGTCGCTAGTAACCACACACCAAATTAGAACACAATCGGCTCAGCCGTTCCTGGGATATAGAATAGGGGTGTACACGTGCGCACGTGCAGAGGCATCCCACCCTTGATTTGTGGGAAAGTGGCGGCTGAGGGGTCCCTAACCACACACCAAATTTGCACACAATCCGCCCAGCCGTTGCGGAGTTTTTTTTTGTGCGAGAAAACACTTCAACACCCCTCACGCGGCACGCGCCACGCGCAGAGGTAGTCACCCACGTGTGTCGGCACTGGTCTCAAACAGGGTAGGTTGGATGGGGCTGCTCAGCAAAGAAGCCCGCTTGTCAATCGGACGTGCGGTTGCAGAGATATTAGCTTCTCTAAAGTGTCGCCACGGGCCGGGTCGGGTCGGGTCGGGTCGGGCCGCTCATATTCATATTTTTCCCTTACACCACGGAAGGACTGCACTCGCTCGTAATAATTATGATATTTTCAGGTAGACCGTGCTGACGGTGCCATGCTGGAGTCATATTTTCAAGTGTATCAAATGTGTCATTTGTGAACCATTTAGAAAGGTTGGCATCGTAACATGTGATTTACCTCTGTGACATTTCGTGACTCTTGCCACACAAACCTGCACTTTCCTGTAGCCATCTGGTTTTATGAATCACCTTACCATGCAAATAAAGGGCACTGCATTTTTACAAACATAAATTCGTGGTTGTAATATATTGAAAAAGCGTACAACTGACTTCCTTGGTTTTCAGCCTTTACTACTAAGATCTTTTTCCACTTAGTTAACTTGCATCCTCCACCTAATACCAAACCCATTCTGAGATCATTTTGCCTATAAATTCATCCGAGCAAGGCCATCAGAACCAGCGCCCAGCTGCTGCCACGCAATGTGAACGCTTACTCCTTATTTGCACGACCATTTCTATGTAAATCTGGCTTTATAACTGTGCTGGCTGAATGGTGAATTGGAGCTGATCACATCGAAGGGGATAACATCACGTGACTGCGGGCTCCTCCCACATATGGTGCACTTGGTCCGGTACAGCGATCCGCTTTTGGGAGTGCCTTTGCATGCGCGGGCCTCATATGGTCAGCGTTCTGGCGGTCTGGCGCGGCGATCGGTGCCACCTGCGTTTGACAGCCGGCCCTGACGGACGCCGGCCGGCAGAAGTGCGCAGTTGTTGGTCCGCTGACATGACCTGATCGCTGACCGGGCGGCCGCGGTCGCGACGGTCACCTGGATACAGTGCAGCCCGTCGTGTGCGGACGACCGCTGTCCGTAGAGACAGTGCAGCCGTGTGGTGGCCACGGACAGCAGGGGGTCAGTTAGACACCTTGTGACAGGTGGAGATCTTTGAAAAGGGCATATCGAATCTATGTCGAAGGCGGGGTGGCGACGATTGGTGTCCCCTGACAAACCCATAGGGTTGAGGGTTTGACTGCATACCCTCTGGTGCCCGGGGCTTTAGGTGCGAGAGCTTGAGGTCCTACTGCGCACCTTGTCATGCAGGACAGGTGAGGTCTAACTGGGCACCTGGTGATTTAAATAGGTTAAATGCCATCCTGGAGCCCTCGGGCGCCTGGAGACCACGCCGACCAGGTCTGACTGACGGCCATCAACTCACTGACGGCACCGATCGGCCCCACCCTGGGCGCCCGGTGAGCAACGGCTGGCGGCGGCGGACCGATCGGTCCCACCGTGGGCGCCCGCGGTGAGCAACGGCGGTCGGGGCAGCGGCGGGGCGGCTGACGAGGCGGTTGGTGTTGCCATGCCGCCACGGCTGATGGCGCTCACGGTCACGGCTGGCGGCCACCGGTGTCCCGGCGGCGACCGGCTCGGAACGGCACGGAACGGGCCTGAATAGCCCGGCTCTGCGCCGGCCGCCCCCAGCCCCAGCCCCGCCCGACCGGGCCGGGACGGGCCAACAGTCAGGTCACTGGACCCGACCGCCGCGCGCAGCGAGCCTCCAGCGACCAGCGATGTTACTCAGCTGTTTCCGGAATACGCTCCTCCGGTGACTCCGTTACTGCTCCTCCACCTACCTCTACCTCCTGCACCAACCGCTAATTCTCCGCCGATTCTTCACCAATCTTCCGCCATCTCTGCGCTCCAAGTCAAGTCAACGTTCCCGCCAACCTTACCTGTCGGCCGGCTCCCCACGTGTATCCATCACGCCAGTGATGCATACAACAATGACGTCAGGCAGTCGAGGGGATGATTGGTGACGCCTTGCGATGCCGAGCTGCGATTTGGCCTAACGAGGCTCAGAACTTCTTTGTACGTCGTGTACAATAGGATGATACGCAGTTTACAGTGCACGTGCAGAGTATCACTGCAATACGTTTTTGGAAATCCTCGTTGTACCTTTGAACTGTCTGTCTGAATGTCTTAAAGCTTGAAATATATTTAAATGGTATGTTGTAATCGGATAATATTGCCGACTTTGACGTGTTATCTCACGCACACCCCGTTCAAGGATCTTTGAATTCTCAACAACTGCAGACGCCCCGACCAAAAGAACCATGCACCGTACCTAATCTGTAAGGGTTCTTTCAATTAGTTCCTTATTGTCAGTGGATGC
>JAXIVJ010000349.1:35000-260000 GCA_036785665.1 Chirona hameri | reverse complement strand
AAAATTCGTCCCGGCCCCCATATCCCTCGGAACAGGGTGAGAGTTTAAGTTAGTGCTTTGATCGCAAGAGGATATGGTGCTTGGTCCACAACATTGTGTGCTTCGAAAGAAGAATAGAAGTGAACTGTAAAAGGCTAGAAACGTGGTTAAAATAATTATTTATAAAATTAGTAGATACTAACAGTGGCGGATCTAGGTTTCGAGTTTGGGGGGCAACAAATTTCGCTCCGAAAAGTTGTTGACCGGGGGGGGGGTGGCACATCGGGTCGGGTCGTCCGCGCAGAGTCGTTGAGCGGGGGGGGGGGTGGCGTCGGATCGTCAGCGAGAAAGATCTTTGAGCGGGGGGGGGGGGGCGCCGGGTTGTCAGCACGAAAGTTTCGTTGAGCGGGAGATGGGGATAAATCTCGCCTTCCCGGAACAAAATCACAACCCCCGGAACGGTTTGGGGATATGCATTTGCCTACCGATTTTTCGTTGGGTGGGGGTGGCAATTGGGGTATTCCAAAATAGATCGACCAAAACAATCTCTAAATAACACACTATATCTCATATTTTCGATAAAAATACATGGCTGGGGTTGTCTGGGCTGTTGATTAACGCTGTGAACTTTTCAGCCTCGTCCGTCAAATGGTTTTCGAGTTACAGCCTCGGGCAACTTTGTAATGTCAAGCAAACTCAAATTTTCAGCGGAAAATATCTCCCATCTAAACCAGTAAAACGCCTTAACCCTCGCCCTACGGGAACATTTTTTCACCTTCGCCCTACGGGGGGCTGACAGGCTCCCCTGTTAACTTCCAAACCAAGCAACTTAGAGCAATGCGCTAAGAACAGCATGTTGCCTGTCATGAGAGGAATCTAACAGTATGCGATTTTTAGGTTTCAGGTCAACGGATCACCTTCCAGGTCAAGTGAATGACCTCGATTTACCACGTCCAGAGCAGCGATTTTGCTCTTCAGAAAACATAAAAATTAGAAATTGATAAATGCAAATAAAAAGGCTTGTTCCTAGACCAGTTTCGGTTCATAAATACAGGAAAGGGTATTATTTGTTCGTATCTTGTCAAAAAAGGCAAAAAAGTTATAAATAAATGACGTCATCAGTTCGTACACTTAGCGAGCTATCACTCAGCCAAAAATGAAGATATTGCTTTGAAATTTGGTATGGGTATTGTCCATACTCATTTATCTCACAAATATTCCGTTTCTTTAACATCTTTTAACATTTTGATTGTGTGGGTATTTTTCCAAAAACATTATTTTATTTTAGGGGTAAAAAAACAAAATTTTGAACATCCGAGATTGCCATTTTAAATAAAATGCCATTTTGTATCTGTGGTTAATTGCGTTTACAATTTCCTTACAAACTCTGTTTTCTACCATTTTTCAAATATTTATCGTTTTTCCACCAACATGACGTCATTAAAACATGATTATCTCCCAAACCACTTAACCAATTACAATTAAATTGTACACCATACGTATAATTGTTGTAATTGCAGCTACCGAAAATTTCAGCAAGATGCGCTGCATGTGTAAAAAGTTATTCAAGAAAACATCAGGGGGGCCTGTCAGCCGTCAGCCCCCCCCCCCCCCCCCCCGTAGGGCGAGGGTTAATCGGCGGTAACCGAGCGGTATCTGTTGCTTCCCTGAGATAAACTAGATACAAACTAAGTTGTATTACATTTGTCATGATCTCCTTTCTCGAATCCGCCAAAATGGAGAACGTCCCTGAGCGCTGCATGCTTCATCATATAAATTAATGCTTAGATAAATAAAGCCATTTTTGATCAATAATGATTTTGGTTTATTTCGACGTTTGCATGTGCCACGCGCTGTGATACCACCCCTATCATAACGCACTATGCAAACATCAAAATTGATTTGATGGTCCTATCCAATGGTGAAAAGCCGATCTCAATCGGAGCAGTGGTTGCAAAGTTATTAGCTTCCGAAAAGCGTCTGTACGGCCGGTTCGGGCCGGGTCTAATGTAAATTGGTCTAGTAAGTTGACGAGAAACATCACGGGCGCTTCGCGCCCGCTTGGTTATCATGCGAGTCATATAAACCTATATACCAGTAAAACGCCTTTTTGGGCGATGACCGAGCGGGCGCTCTCTGGTAAAGGTAAAACAGGTTTGAAATATGAAACAGTAAGGGAGCACACGTGGTAGTAACACAATCCTTTTAGTCCTTTTAATCCTCCAGAAAAAATTGCTAGGCCTCAATGCATGCCAACATAAAAATTAAGTTATATTAAATTGTTAATGATCTCCTTTCTCGAATCCGCCAAAAGGGAGTACGTCCAGAGCGCTGCATGCTTCATCGTATAAATTAATGCTTAGATTAATAAAACCATTTTTGATCAATTTTTTTTTTTAATTTCGACGTTTGCGTGTGCCAACTGCCACGCGCTGTGGTACCACCCCTATCAGAACGCACCATACCAAAAACAAAATTGATTTGATGGACCTATCCAATGGTGAAAATCCGATCTCAATCGGAGCAGTGGTTGCAAGGTTATTAGCTTCCGAAAAGCGTCTGCACGGCCGTGTCGGGCCGTGTCGGGCTTGTTCGGGCCGGGTCAAATGTAAATTTGTCTAGTAAGTTGACGAGAAACCTCACGGGCGCTTCGCACCCGCTCGGTAATCACCAGAATCATCAGGAACAATAGATTATTATGATGTAATCATCTTTGGAAATTCGGAAATTTTGTTATTTCAACACGTGATCTCAGGTCAAATCACGTGATTATATAATGTGGTATTTTAAAATTCGGACTTATTTCCATGCCAGAATGGACATCGATACATAAACCTTCGAAGCTTATAAAATTGGTGATAGTTTTTTGTCTTCTAAATATAATATTTATATTTTTGTATTTGGAAAATATCATGGTCTTTGGTAATAACTTCGCACTTAATTGTGCTAGAGAGCTCAATTAGCGGCATTATGCTTAGGTATCTCGTCGACCTGCTTTCAATGATATACATCAGCCCCGTAATCGCTCTGTGACCTCAAGGTCACGTGACCAGAGGTCACCCGGTGCAGTCCACGTCAGATCGACCAAATCATAACACCCTACTTCTCATATTCCGATTGAACTAGGTGTCAGGGGTTATCTGGGCCGTACATTCACGCTCTAAAATTTTCAGCCCCGTCCGTCGAACCGCCGTCCGTATTTTCAGCCCGTCCGTATATATCGGGATATATCCTATAAATAATTCGAATGATATAAAACTATGTATCATCAAAATCGCCATGAACCACAAATTAATGTGATATAATCTTGTGAGAGAACTCGAATAGAAAGGTGTCGAAATTTTGGCATATGACCTCAGGTCAGGCCACGTGATTTCGTTATGTTCTCAGTTAAAATTCGTGATTTTTCTTAGGTGGAATAGGAGGGTGCTAGAGAGCTTTTGAATCACGTGCCAACCTATTTCGCTCAGTGATCAAGATCACATGACGGCATAATTAAATATTTCGCCGATAGAGGCGTCTGTGGGTCCTCAAGATATACATTTTTCTTCTCTCTATTTCCAGAACGAGAATGTTATAAAAATAGCTAAAAGTGGCTTCCAGAGAAGAACAAATACGTTCAATTGTGCGAAATAAAACGAAAAATGTCAACAAATTATCTATTGTATAATCGAGCCAGGTCATTTGGGAAATCAACCTCAGGAGACGTGACCTTGAGGTCATGGAGTGACCTGCAGGGCCATGCTATGCATCATTGAATGCAGCTCGACGAGACAGATATAATGCCGTTGAGTTAAGCTCTCTAGCACAATAATTATGTGCACAATTATTACCAAAGATCAGGATCCCCCCAAGGAATAACCTATCTCCAATTTATTACCATCGAAGGCCAATATTTGTATTCGCAATCAATGACAACATTCAAAGCAAGTTCCGAATTTTAAATGGCCCCATGATAAAATCACGTGATCTGACCTAAGATAACTGTGGAGCATTCCACAGTAAGACAATCGCTAGGTGCTGTCTGACCATTTTTAATTTTCTTGAAAAGTTGTGCATTGGGGGTTTCAGGGGCGGGGAATTGATTGTTGGTGACCAAAAAATTCCCCAAAAATATTTTCCGAAATACGGCCTTCCGTATTTTCCCAAGTTCGCTATGCAGGCCTAATTTTGACGACCGAGACAAAAACAAAAACGATTTTGAAAACCTTTTTGTTTCGATCAGAGGCCTATTTCACAAAGAAGTTAGTAATTACACATGTTTGCGATTACAAACGCAAGAAAATATTGCAAACCTCACAAAAAGCTATTTCACAAACATTCGCCACCTCTGAATTACCGATTGTAAAGAAAATTGTAAACACAAATGTTAGTACAGCAGAAAGCTTGAAATCAAGAACGATTGTATTCAACTTGATGCTAATGACAAATAATTTGATTGTTAACAAATTAATTTAACAAATATTTACATTGAAGTTTATTTTTTTATTCAATATAAAATTAGTTATAGGGAGAATAATCTTTAAATTAACATTTCATCGCAATGCAAACTCTGATCGTAAAGATACATCTTGGTAAGCAGTTAGAGTAAACAGAATTTGACCATTCACCAGGTGGCGGAGCATAACAACAGAACTACTCTTAAAAGAAAGATCGTTGCATTTCTCGACCATTTTTTCACCTAACCTAGCCGATTTACTACGTCGTAAAGGGTGAAGGTTCATTGCACATTGCACAAGACATCGTTGACCGCTGCAATTCTATCGCCATGCGGTTTCTCCGCGCGGAGGCGCCCCTCACAGCGCAATCGGCAAGGTGCACTGGGACTTCACAGCTGGAGATCCCTGTTCGAATCTCTCAGGGAAATAACTTCTTTTTTTTGGGCAGCTATACCTATGCATAACTAAACCATTACCCTAACAACCTCGGCAACGAAACAACCTCACCAAGAAAATAACCTGAACAGTCAAACAATGTCAACTGTCAATGCAGTTTCTGAAATTCAGAACCCCTGACCCACTGGAATTACAAGTTTGTAATTGCAAACATTTCCTCACTTCCGTCAACCTTTGAGAAATAGAACATGTGCAATTGCAAACATTTTTACAAACAACATCTTTGTAAAGTAGTTTGTAAATAGTAAATTGAGATTTACTGCCCTGGGGTTTTGTGAAATCCAAACTTCAAACATGTGTACAAATTATTTGTAATTACAAAGAAATTCTTTGTAATTACACACTTTTTTGCTTTGTGAAATAGGCTACTGGATGAGTCGAAGAACAATTTGTCAATCACGGAGTTTCGATTTTTTCACTGACCTCGTGACCTACCTTTTGCGCCGTGACCTTGACCTGTTGGAAACCAAAATTAACATTTTCGTCTGATGACGATTTGAGCTTCATTGATGTACTTTCGTATACAAAAGAAGAGAAAAAAGTGTGGTTTGACATGTAAAACCTACTTTTGGAGACTTCCACAGTAAGACAACCATTTTTTCTTCTTCAAATTTGCCGTCCGACCATTTTTAATTTTCTTGAGAAGTTGTGCGCTGGGGGTTTCAAGAGCGGGGAATTCATTGGTGGTGAGAGGAAAAAAACATTTACTGAGCATTATGATAAAGGGTGACATGTCAAAGGTTCACCACAGCGCGATTGGCGCGCGAGTGTAGCGTCTCACCCTTCCCCGGCACGGTCCTGCCCTCGGGCTAGGTGTGTTAGTACTATTTGTGCCAATCGGTACAATCATTTTCGGAATTCCGAATTTGTCCGAAGACCGATTCGGTTTTGGGACGGACATAAGCATATTTCTTTGGACATCCCCAAGGATGGCTTGTCGCGAAAATCACGTAGTTACTTTTTGTATTAAAAAAGTAAGTGTGCCACAGGTAATTCATTTCCATATCAAACACTTCTGCTTTAGGACAAGTTTCGGACGCACAATGATTTTCGTACAGTTTCGGACGGACAGCTGACCACGGTCTTGGACGTCGGTCGGACAATGGACATTGGAGAAATATTTTCTGAAACTGGCACCACTAGTTAGTACCGTGTGCAGACGTAGTAACCATGTGACCTCTGCCTTCGCCGTCAGATGGCAGGGTCGTATATATCAGAGGCGATGCCAGGATCCCGGTAGCTTGCCCCGCCGCAAAGCGGCAGAAACTGTTTTTTGCTAATATTTCGAAAGTATCTGATATTTATAATTGCACCCTTAGCTTTAAAGGAAATAGTTCACCTTCAACATTAGTTTTAAACTGAGATAGCTGTTTTGTAGCCCATGTTGGGAAATCCCTATCTGCAAGTTTCCTTGACTGAAAAAGACTCTCCAGCCGAAGATATTTGACTTTTTGGCGAAGGAATTCGGCGCATATGATATACCGTACCGTCTGAAAGTGCCAGCACTGCCATGGAGCATGCGCAGACCAATAACGCACACCATAACATTAATGATTTACGACTTTCTGTCCTGAATTGGCGCGATGTAGGACCATTTTTGAAAATAAAAAAGAAACTGTATTCAAAAATATAATAAAATCGTGTTCTGAAAAAAATTCCGAAGGTGAACTATTTCCTTTAAATGAAGCTCTCGGCAATGCACTTCTAATGAATGTGGTTGCATGTATTCATTCTTCGAACTAACCAAATGAAACGGGTAAATGGACCGGACCTTATCAATTAGTGTGTAGTGTGTACCATTTCAACTGTGGGTTCCTGTACCTATTCGACATTTCCAAATATGCGTGGCGCGTCTAGCGCTATTTTAGATCTGGAGCGATTCCTACAACCAGCGTAAGTTTTAAAGAAAAACGTCGCGTTTTGGTCAGACTGGCTATTGATTCGACTCTGATTGAATCGATTGGAATAGTTCAATCAAAATCCTTTGAATCAAAGAACAATCGATTCACCACCGGATTGTTTATTCTTGAATCGTGTTTGAATCAAAACCCGCATAGAAACAAGGCTGATTGAATCAAAAAGACTGTTGTGCAATGCTATTTCAATGGTGAGTCGAACGTGATTTGATCAAAACAAAATTAATTCTTTGAATCGGAAAAATCATTTTTCAAAATGATTATCCATGAATCAAATTGTGACTGAATCATTCATATTAAAAAATGAATCGTGATTGAATCCTTCCAAAAAAGGTGAATTAACAACCAGTCTGGTTTTGGCGCCAAAGCGGTTAGCGCGGTACAGCGTGTGGGGAACGCATTTCGACAATATTTGAGGAATTGTGACTGGGACTTGGGTATCGTTGTTTTCCTTTTCCCTGTAAACATGTAGCCAAATAAAATTAACACTTTGTGAATGTGTGTAGTTAATATTTTTTCATAATGGGCGACATATAGCCCAGTTACAGTAGCTGCGGCGCTCTTGAACCCAAATAATAATCATCATCATCAACATTTGTCATTGTCAAGGTCATTTGAAATTAGGTAGGTACTATGGCTTGGGATGGCTACTTTGGCCTCAGGTCATATCAAGAGTCAAATAATTTCAGGTGCTAATTTTAAATCTGACACTCATTTTGCACCATGCTTAAGTACATATCCAGGTGCTATGGCATATATGAGCAGAGGTCTCAAAATGTTTCGCCTTTCCAACTAGTCAAGATCAGACTCAGCATGAACTCAGCTACAAAAATGTTTGAAAGCGACAGAAGAAGTAAAATTGGGTTTGTCTGGTTTTTACCATTGGCGGATCCAGGGGGGGGCATGAGGGGGAAATTCCCCCCACAGGAACATGGCGGGCATTTAATACAAGGATGCCCCCCCCCCCGCCCTGCGTGTTCCTGCATTGGCTGTAAGAAGCGATAATTAGGACCCACCCCCCCCCCCCCGTCAACAACTTTTCGCTGATGAAGCGGAGCGAAATTTTAGCCCCCCCCCCCCTCCCCCCTCCCCACCCTCAAATCCTAGATCCGCCAGTGGCGCCACATAACCCAGTAGTTGTGTTGCCCTTAAGCATTAATCAACATCATCATCTAATTCACGCAAATTTGTCTCATGTTGACGTCACTTGGTTAAAATCGAACTATTCTAAAAACAAACAAAAATATAAGGACCTAGAACTGAGTACAAGCTTAAAGGAAATAGTTCACCTTGGAAAATTTGTACCCAACACGATTTGATTATATTTTTAATACAATTTCCTTTTATATTGTCAAAAATGGCCTTATATCGCGCCTTTTCAGGACAGAAGGCCGTACATTTTTATTGATTATCAAAACTATATGCATACTCTCTGAGTCAGAGTCCTGACGTCACGCGAATGTAAAAAATAATTCAACCAATCAGATTCGAAAGTAGTCGCGTAAAGATAGACTCGCATTGGAGATGTGCCAACCGGCGGCCGGCGATTCGCTTGCTAGCACCAGCTGCAAGCTGATTGGCTGATGGTATAATAGAGGGGCCACTTTTCTACCCGCTTACCCACGAGACGTGGGTAGTTACTACCCACGTGGGTAGTTGTGGGTAGCACAAGCAATCATTTGGCTGAAGTGGGTAGTTGGCGGGTAGAATAATTTTCAACTTTTCAAAAAAGGAAAGTTTTAAACCTTATTTCAGTGACTGCACTTTCATTTCAGCATTAGCATTCAAGTTTATTGCATGAATTTGCATAATTTAGAGGTTTTTGCTTTAATTTTTTTCAATCCCTTTTTTGAAAAGTTGAAAATTCTGCTACCCGCCAACTACCCGCTTCAGCCAAATGATTGCTTGTACTACCCACAACTACCCACGTGGGTAAGAGGGTAGAAAGGTGGCACCTCTATTGAACAGTGTTTCCGGCGCGGCGCGGGTAGTCACAGGCCTGAAAAGTGGCAGCTCTATGGTATAGCCTCTGCCCGGGCTAGAACCAGTACAACATTCTTTCGTCAGCACCGCATTCCTTCGTCAAAAACTCAAATATATTCGGCTGGAGAGTCTTTTCAGTCAAGAAAACTTGCAGATAGGGGTTTCCCAACACGGGCTACAAAACTGCTATCTCTGTTTAAAACTATAATGTTGAAGGTGAACTATTTCGAAATAATGACCTTTTGATTTTGTTAGCAGCAATTTCTTAGGCTACCGTTATGGTTTAAAATTATTGTATTTAAATTTAATAATTAAATAAGATTATTCCCAAATTCAAAGTTTGTAAGTTTGGAAAAAAATGCAAAACAAGTACCTTGTGTACTTCATGAAGGTCATTGACAAATTCGACCATTCCCTACCATTGTTTATATCGAGTGCGGCATTTTTGGAGGCTCTGTGACGTTCCCGATCAAACTGATCCGTGAAGCAATCCGTGAAGCATCCGTGATGCATGACTGACTATCAAAATTCAAACTTAAAAAATAATATGTCTTTAATTAGCTTTCAACTCAAAATCAGATATATTTTGCAATGCTACACAAGAATGGCACCAATGACGTCATTAACGAAGCTTGCTACGGGACTTGGGTATACTAATCAAGAACAACTCGCCACAAATGGTTAAGTGCGCCGAGAAGCATGACAATGACTTTGTAAACAAATCGCCGACGCTAAATAGGCGCCGTCGATGTGCATCAATGAGCTTCCGATTTAAAGGGATTATACGGGTTTTTCCCAGAATAATTGAGTTGCATAGTACAACGTACTTATAAAGGTGGTAGAAGTCCCACGGTAGCCACATTTGTCTGGAAATGACCTCTTCTGAGTTCTGCACGTGGGGACATTCCAAAGTGCACGGTGATGCTACCGCGTATTTTCTGCAGGACCGGCTGAGGCAGAGCCAGTCATCTCTTTTATGCTAATAAAAACACCACACTTATGGCATATTTCCGGTAAAATAAGCAATATTTGAAAGAAAATAAATTTCTTTCCAACGACACCAGCAGTTACCTAGTTTTCCAATAAAATTCTATATTTTTCATGAATTTTCATGCCAAAAAAAATGAATACGCCACCACCAAATTATCAACGCTAAAGGCCGGAGATAAGAAAACCACTACAACACAAAACCTCAACGAACAGTGTGTAGTAATACAAAGTCTCGTCTGTTTTGAATTGCATAATGATTTTGTGATCCAGTGTAGGACTTGCAGATAATTCAAAACTCTAAAATTGATCTTAAGATAAAAGTGGTGGACAGTAGTGCCGATCAAGTACTCGTTATCTGATACTAGTCTCGAAAAACGCCCAAGTTTTAACGCTGATAATTGCTGAAATAATGGACTAAATGAGCATTGAGGTCCCTGTTATATGTCTTAAAGGGACATTGCCACCTATCTGAAAGTTGTCAAATATACGCCGGTTGTACCCGAAAATATGAAGTAAGTGCTGCTGAAAACGATGGTGATATTTTTTCTCTCGAAAACTTCACTCAATTTATAATAATTAAGTTTTTTTAAAATTTGGGTTGATGACGTCATTATTGAGCTAAATAGAGCTATAGATAAATCCTTTACGCTGTCAAAGTTTGGCACAATTTTTGTCAGACAATTCTGGCGATTCAAATACAAGCAGGTACCAGGTAAACTGTGTCGCACTCACTTGACCACCGAAGTCTTGTCACTGAAAGCTCCACATACCACACATCGAATTCTTGGCATCGTTCGAAAATTGCATTAGAGTTTCACTTTATAGAAGTCTAGTTATCCTGATATAACCCACGGTAAATATAATACATCCAGCGATCGAGAAACGAAACGCGTAAATATCTCCAAGGTTTACCTTAAAACAAGTCGACTATCATCACCATTGTGTAAAGAGAGACGACGTCATCGGCTTTAAAGCCCTATTCAAATACACGTGGGGTTTATTTGTTACAATTGTCAAGACCAAGCTCGAATTTCTTTTCGAATAGACCTATGTGGTTGTTTTAACTGCTACCCTACTTAATTTCAAAGCAAATCCAACAACATGGCTATCTCAACTCAAAACTAATGTTAAGGTGGGAATGTCCCTTTAAAGGAAATAGTTCACCTTCGGAAATTTTTCAGAACACGATTTTATTATATTTTTTAATACTGTTTCTTTTTTTCTTTTCAAAAATGGTCCTGCATCGCGCCAATTCAGGACAGAAGGTCGTAAATTATTAATGTTATGGTGTGCGTTATTGGTCTGCGCATGCTCAGACCAGTGCTGGCACTCTCAGACGTTACGGTATATCATATATGCGCCGTATTCCTGGCACCATCAGCGGACCTGCCACGCCCGTCTCCCCACCTGCGGGAAGTGCGCCTCGTCTCACGAGACGGCACACTGCGACGGTGGCGACACCGCAGCGATGCGCTGCGTGTCGTGCGGCGGACCCCACGCCGCGTGGTCCCGGGACTGCCCGGCCAGACAGGCAGTGGTCGAAGAGACCAAGGCCCGACGGGCGACCCCGATCGCGCCGCCTCCCATCCCAGCGCTGGCTCCCAGCGTATGGCCGCTGCTGCCAACCCCGACCCGTACCACGCCCACCCGAACCACGCCCTCTCCCCGTCGGACCCCACGCGGGTCCTCCCCACCGGTGCCGCCGGCTGCTCAGGCAGAGCGCCCCCGCGAGCGGCCGCCAAAGGCAGACCCAGTGTCCTGCCCCTCCCAAGCCGAGTCCCACACGGACTCTGGCCGTGCCCCAGTGGCACCCACGCCCACCCCCGCCGAACATCTGGCGGAGTCCCCAGCCGGGTCCCGGGACTCAGGTCCCCAGACCACCAGGGGGTCGTCCACGGAGGAAGACTCCGACGACTCGTCCGCAGGCGAGTCGGACACCTCCCTGATCCGAGCCGTCACCCGCCGCGTGACCAGCCACCGCACCCAGCCTCGCCCCTCCCGCTCCCCGCCCTCCCGCCGCTCCCTTCCCCGCCCTCCTGCCGCTCCCTCTCCCCGCCCTCCCGCCGCTCCCTCCCCCCCCCCCCCCCCCCCCCCCCCGCCGCCCCATCTCCCCGCCCTCCCGCCCCTCCTCCCCCTCCCAACTCAGGCTTCCAGCCCTTCCGCCCCGCCCAGCTCCCTACAGATAGGTTGAGCCGCCCCCGCTCCCGCTGCAGGCGTACACGGGCGACCGCGAGGCGTGGTCTGGAAAGTAACTCACGATGAATAACAAACAATCAGAATTCGTCCTCCAATGGAATGTTAGATCTTTAATATCACATTGGGGGCAATTCAAACATTATGTCTTAAATAATAATCCGTTAGTAGCCGCTGTTCAGGAAACCCATTTTATTGACGCCGACTTTAATAATTATACTTTTAAAATACCCGGATATAGCCTTTACACAAATAACGTAAATGCATCACCGCGCCGAGACGGCTCGGCTTTGCTTATTTCAAACCAACTTTTGCATCACCAAATCGACCTTCAAACAACCTTAGACGCAGTCGGCGTTAATATTAAAATCGCTCAGCTAGAACTAACTCTTATCTCTATTTATTTTCGTCCGACTGAGGACATAGACATTGATTCCTTTTCCCAGCTTATTACAAATATTAACACCCCATGTCTGATTATGGGCGACTTCAACGCGCATAGTCGGGCATGGGGCTGCCTCCGGAACTCTCGCCGAGGCCAAATTATGCTGGACCTACTGGACCGGCATAATTTGGTCTTCCTTAACGACCAATCACCCACACACGTACACCACTCAGGAGGCGAGGTGACTTACAGCGCCATTGATCTCGCCTTCGTCACACCACGCATCGCGACCCTTTTTACATTTAATGCACAATCAGACCCTCTTTTTAGCGATCATTTCTCAATTCACTTAGAACTACAAGTCCCTTCAGGACAGACAAATTTGTACTCCCTGCCTAGATGGAACCTTCGCAAAGTCGACTGGTCCTCCTTTCAAAAACACATTGACACTAGTCACCCCGCAGACTCCCAGACCGACATTAACACATTTTTAAACACTATTCTCGCATCAGCACATCAGCACATTCCACACACACGCACACACACACAACACCACCCGAGGCAGCGTACTGCCCCGTGGTGGACCACAGAATGCCAAAGAGCTGTTGCCCTCCGGAAAAGAGCATTTCGGAAATTTCAAGCTTGTATAACTGCAGAAAACGAACACGAAGTACGGAAAACTCGCTCTTTGGCTAAAACAATCATTGACAAAGCAAAAAAAGAATCTTGGCAGGAATTCTCATCTACCTTTAATCGATTTACCTCCCTCTCAAAAATTTGTACATTAATTAGATCGTTTTCAAATAAAAGACCACCGTCATACAAAATCCCACACTTACAAATACACAACACATCTTACACGCTTCCCCTAGAGGTGGCAACACAATGTGCACAACACTACGCTAACATATCATCAACACAACAATGTACACCAACTTTTACTAACCAACTTAACGATCAATTTCAATCTATTAGCTTTGACTCTAATAACGTATAAATCTACAACTCTCTTTTTACTAACTCAGAGTTAACGTACGCTATAGGTAAATGTGGTAAAACTTCTGTAGGACCAGATCAAATTGACTACTCCTTCTTTAAAAACTTGACAGAGACTGGTCTCACCAACTTACTAACAGCCTTCAATACCATGTGGTTTGACGGCACTTTCCCTGAATCTTGGCATAATAGTCCGCTAATTCCTATACTTAAACCTCGCAAACCTAAATCTTCTCCCGCTAGCTATCGCCCTATTTCTCTAACTAGTTGTGCATGTAAACTATTCGAACGCATGGTTAATGGACGCATCAGGACATACATTGAATCAAATAATTTACTTACCCCACACCAAAGTGGTTTTCGACCTGGTCGCTCCACTGCGGACAATTTAGTTGGTCTTATCGACTCTGTCCAGCGCGGCTTTCGAGGGAGAGAGGTCACAGTTGCCCTCTTTCTTGATTTGAGAGCTGCGTTTGACAGAGTCAATAAGACTGCACTTCTAGTAAAGGTCCATAAGGCCGGAATTCGAGGTCGACTCGCCAAATTTATCCAAAACTTTTTAGAAAATAGAGCTTTTAATGTAAGGTGCGGCAACACATATTCTCCAAATGAAAATCAGGACCACGGTGTCCCACAGGGATCGGTCCTCTCCCCGACCCTATTTTTAATTATGATTAACGACATTTTCTGTAATATCAACAAGATCGACAAAGGTCTCAAATTTTAAATGTACGCTGATGATCTGGCGGTGTGGTTCTCGCACCCGAGCGTCGATCAAGCCAGCAAAATGTTACAACTAGTACTCATTGATATAAAGGTATGGTGCAACCAATGGGGTCTGGAAATTTCTCCAAGTAAATCTGCATCTCTAATTTTTTCAAAGAAACCTGCATATGTGGAACCCTACATTCCATTAAAATATAACAATCAAATTATCCCTTTCGTCAAATCATTCAAGTATCTGGGAATAACGTTAGACACACGTCTCTCGTTCATCCCACACTTCAATGATTTAGTGCAGAGATGTACGCGACGAATTAAGGGAGTGTGCCTACTGTTTTGAACTGTCAAAATTATTTTTCCTACGATAAGTAGCTATTGTTGTGATGGTTGGATACGATGAAATTCACATCTGGAGCCCCTTTAGTTGAATTTTCACTTATATTGTTTTCGATTATTTTTCGTTTCGATATCGAAAAAACGATTCCCACTACGGTGAAGGTAAACAGAGGTAACAAATTGATACGTGAACGACGCACCTAAGACAAGCATGATGCATGCAAGCATGATGGCCGCCCAGGCTCTGTTGTTCGGCAGCTGCTATCAGCGCACACGAGCTGTTTGTTCGAATTGCTATTGGCCGGTGATAACGATATGCTAGCAGTGTAATCGATAGTTGCAATGCTTTTAGTAGTGGGAAGCCATCTGGAGTCTACCCGATAACTTTTTGCTCCCAAGCAAATTCCTGGAGTCTTTGAATATATCAGCAACTAGGGTGAATCTGGAGAAATGATGTAGTGGTTCAATTCAGAAAATTGTGTTCTATAGACCAGTGTGAATAACCCCAACTAAGCGATGTGAGTAGGCACACTCCCTTTAATATTATGAAGTCATTGGCTGGTCGAGAGTGGGGCGTAGATCGTGCCACTCTTCTCCAACTATATACTTCCCTGATACGCCCAGTACTGGACTATAATGCATTCTTATTTGATGACATATGTTCCAAACAAATTAAAAAATTGCAAACTGTCCAAAACGCTGCCTTGCGGATCGTGACTGGGGCCTGCCGCACCACCAACACCACAAACTTACACATCGACACAAACATTCCCACACTCTGCCGCCGACGCAAATACACACTACTTAGATTCTACGCCAGAGCAAGTTCACACCCCACACGCCCAACATTCCACATCTTAAACCAACCCGCACCCACAAGACGACAAACACTACTACAAAAACGACACCCACTCATCAGTCACAGAATCAGACAAACACTCGCACTATTCAACATTCCACACATCAACACAATGCCAATGCCACCACTCACACCTCACTGGCTCGACACAACACCAGACACACACCGCCTCTTCACACACAACAAAAACACAGTCACGGCGGCAGAGACACACACACTCTTCAACGAACACAAAGCACAACACAACACATACACATACATATACACAGACGGCTCTCGAAGCGACGGCCGAACTGGTGGTGCATACTTCACAAACACAGCTAGAAACAACTTTAGACTTCCGGACATAAATAGCGTATACACAGCGGAATTGTCATCCATTTTATTAGCATTAATATATGTCAGAAAAGAAAAACTTAAGGAAGTAGTCATTTGCACAGACTCGTCCGCCTCGCTCACGGCCATTTCCTCGATTAGTGACTGTAGAAACCCGATAGTATTTAAAATCAGACAACTAATCAAGTATTTAAACAGTAAAAACAATAGTATTAAATTCCTCTGGATCCCAGGACACGCCGGTATCCCGGGAAACGAGGAAGCCGACAAACTTGCGAAATTGAGCCTAGAATTACCTTCAGTAAACCAACTTCCAAGCCCAGTATCGGACGTGTTAAATTATATTAATTCTCAACTTAGCATGCTGCGCCAGCGCGAGTGGGACGCTGCTCCGCATTTTCATCTTTATCCAATCAAGCCAAAAGTCCAACATTTTATATCTAGTCACCAGAATTGTACAGAGAAGGAGGTGATATTAGCGCGCCTCCGTCTCGGTCATACAAAAATTACTCATTATTATATTATGGAGAATCTCCCGCCACCAAATTGCCAACATTGCCCAGGTTATCCGCGCTACACAATCAAGCACTTACTTATTACTTGCCCAGTACACAACGATAAACGACAGAACATTATTAATTACACACAACAAAATCGCATCACATTAAATCTTCAAACACTGTTAGGTGATAGTTATCCTGAATTGATAGGTCTCCTCTTAGATTATCTCTACCAAACACGTTTAGCTAAACAAATATAACAGGGGTTTTTGGCCCTGCGCATTTTTGGCCCACCGCGCAGGTTTTTTCCCCTTTGCCTTAGACGCTGGGTTTTTTATTATTCAGGACTTTTCACCCAGCTAAATACACCCCACAACCAGGTCTCGCCGAGGCGCCGGAGCCAGGGAGACTGGCAACAGTCTCCCGTTGTTGCAATGACGGCACCCCGACGGCTCCATCAACACTGACACTGTACAAGTGTATTATTCCCAGGCCCAGGGAGCTGGTCGACAGGCATCACCTAACACTTGCTATCACACCCCCACACCAGGGGCGGATCCAGGATTTTCTAAGGCAGGGGGCTTCAGGCCTGAGGGCGGCATATTTCCTCGGTGACGGGGGCGGCATGGTGCCTTCCGAGGGCGGCATAATGCCTTCCGAGGGCGGCGATGTACCTTCCGAGGGCGGCATAATGCGTTGTGAGGGCGGCAAGATGTCTTCTGAGGGTGCCAGGGTGCCTTCCAAGAGTGCTACGATGCTGTTGGTAGACGCAAGGGCGCCCTGGCAGCCTCCCGAAAACGCTACGGCGCCTTCGGCGCCGGGCAATCCTATACAAAAATGGCGCCGTTTTCTAAGGCAGGGGGTTTCAGCCCCTACGGCCCCCCCCCTGGATCCGCCACTGCCCCACACCTTCATTGCTTGGTCCTTGGTCAGTGCAAGGGCCGGTAGTGCGATTAGGCTCTCGCTCACGGCATCGCACTGACCTACAATAACACTATCACACACACACACACACACACACACACACACACACACACACACACACACACACACACACACACACACACACACACACACACACACACACACACACACACACACACACACACACACACACACACACACACACACACACACACACACACACACACACACACACACACACACACACACACACACACACACACACACACACACACACACACACACACACACACACACACACACACACACACACACACACACACACACACACACACACACACACACACACACACACACACACACACACACACACACACACACACACACACACACACACACACACACACACACACACACACACACACACACACACACACACACACACACACACACACACACACACACACACACACACACACACACACACACACACACACACACACACACACACACACACACACACACACACACACACACACACACACACACACACACACACACACACACACACACACACACACACACACACACACACACACACACACACACACACACACACACACACACACACACACACACACACACACACACACACACACACACACACACACACACACACACACACACACACACACACACACACACACACACACACACACACACACACACACACACACACACACACACACACACACACACACACACACACACACACACACACACACACACACACACACACACACACACACACACACACACACACACACACACACACACACACACACACACACACACACACACACACACACACACACACACACACACACACACACACACACACACACACACACACACACACACACACACACACACACACACACACACACACACACACACACACACACACACACACACACACACACACACACACACACACACACACACACACACACACACACACACACACACACACACACACACACACACACACACACACACACACACACACACACACACACACACACACACACACACACACACACACACACACACACACACACACACACACACACACACACACACACACACACACACACACACACACACACACACACACACACACACACACACACACACACACACACACACACACACACACACACACACACACACACACACACACACACACACACACACACACACACACACACACACACACACACACACACACACACACACACACACACACACACACACACACACACACACACACACACACACACACACACACACACACACACACACACACACACACACACACACACACACACACACACACACACACACACACACACACACACACACACACACACACACACACACACACACACACACACACACACACACACACACACACACACACACACACACACACACACACACACACACACACACACACACACACACACACACACACACACACACACATCCTGAGTGTGCTCTTAATACCTGAGATAGAGGCCAGATCTTGCAACATAACTCGCTGCACACGCTTGAGGACCGTGTCGCGGCAGTTATAGCACACTCAGAGCACCTACACTACCACACTAGATCCGATTTTGGCACACCAGATCCGATCTGGAGTGTGCTCCAAGGCACGACGACATAACTCCCTGCACACGGTTCCCGGGAGCGTATATTCAAAACCATTAGACGGCAGAGAATTGCACCCCCGCGGGACCGGCTGCGGTAGAAGTTATGTTGAGCACACTCCGAGCACCCACACAACCACTGACCAGATCGCCCTGGGCCTGTCATAAATGTAATACAAATATGTATGTATGTGTGTCTCGTGTTTTACTTATTTTTGACCTTGAACGAAATACTTAAAGGGAAATAATGACTTTTTTCCACAAAAATGGAGTTAGCACTTGAAATCGCCAGACGAGACCAAAATATATTGTAAATTCATCACATTTTGCATGAAAACTTTCCTACCGAAAGATATTTCAAGTTAAAGTTGATAAGCGTTCCACACTTTTAACGACCGGTACTTGCAAGTATTTTTGGTCTTCATCAAACTGCGGGCTTTTCCCGTATTGTTTTTTTACGCAATGGAGTGGAAAATATATTGTGCGTTCTGCTTGTTGTGATTATATGCCCGGCGATCTTCTAAAACTAACAGCGATTGGAAAAAGTGGCAATAAAATCGGAAGCTCATCAATGCACATCAACGGCGGCATAGTTAGTGGTTGCGGCCCTCAATTTTTGAAAATAAATTCATTTGTTTTCAACATTAGGAGTATTGTATAATTTGTCTGTGGCTGTATATAACACTATGCTTTATATTATCATGAAAAATAATAATTTTTCCCCAAAAAACTAACAAACAATAACACAAAACTGGCAATTAAATCGGAAGCTCATCGATGCACATCGACGGCGACCTATTTAGCGTCGGCGATTTATTTACAAAGCATTGTCATGCTTCTCGGCGCACTTAACCATTGTGGCGAGTTGTTGCTAGTAGCGCTTTCGTTCTCCATGGCAACCAGGCGTGAGCCAATGAAAAGCCAGAACGTATTCCCTTTCTGGCTTTTGATTGGCTGACGCCTGGTTGCCATGGAGAACGAAAGCGCTACTAGCGTGTGTCCGAGCAGCGCTCAGTTTGATCGGAAATGTCACAGAGCCTCCAAAAATGCCGCAATCGATGTAAACAATGGTAGGGAAGGGCGAATTTGTCAATGACCTTCATGAAGTACACAAGGTACTTCATGAAGGTCATTGACAGGACAGGGCCCCAATGGGCCCTGTCGTGTAGTGTGCCAACAACCGCCCGTCACCACGATAGAGACAGAGACGCAAGTCAGAGACGAGCCGCCGACGCCCGCTACTCCGTCAGACCGAGCGGCGGCGGTGGCCGCCGACCCACCCGACGCGACTACCAGCGAGCGACCGGGGCCGGCGCTCGCCGCAACCGACCGACAACAAGATCGGCACATCTTGCAAGGGGAGGCCGCCACAGCACCTCTGGTCAGCGCTGCCGGCCAGCATCCGGTTGCACAGGCGCACAACGCAACTGAAGTGACACGCCAACCTCATGGCTCTGATACGATTGGACGCGGGGCCTTATACATCATGGCGTTGAACATTTTAAGCCTAAAACCTAAGATTTTAGACCTCCGGCATGATTTAGAATTATTAAATTGTGATATTGCTGTGCTCACAGAAACATGGCTTCGCCCCGAAACTTGCTCACGCTTCGTCACGTTCCCGGGGTTTTCTCTGCACCGTGCCGACCGTCCAGACGGTAGTGGTTACGGGGGAATAGCTGTACTGATAAAAAACAATTTGAAAGTAAAACCACTTAAATCAGTTGTAGGTGCTAAAAACGACGGCAAAATAGAAACGTTTTGGTTACAAGTCAGTAACTCGCACGGTCGTCGTTTTAACCTAGGTTGCGTATATAGACCTCCTCGACACACCGTAGCCGCCATATCAGCCGACCTCGATTTTCTTGAAACTCAAGTGCAACGCGTGTTTCTTTCGTCCACTGACAATATTGTAATAACTGGCGACCTTAACTGCAACCTTCTAGCGTCCGACAACGATATATGTAAATCGAGATTTAATCAGTTCCTAGACAGCCTGGCCCTGCACCAGCACGTGACTAGTCCCACATACGAGTCTGGATCTCTACTTGATGTGTTTGTGTCCAATACGGGAAACTTTTTGAGTGACGTATCTGTCTGCCCATGTCCCTATAGTGATCACTGTATCATACAAGCTAAATTGTCCATCCCCAAGCCTCGCCGTAAGCCGATTTTCGTCTCATCTAGGCGCCTACATCGCATTAATATATCGGCTTTTCACGCTGCTCTCAGAGCCACTGACTGGAGTGGAGTGTTCTCACGCGTGGAAGTGTAGACCAGTGGTCTGCATTCATAAATTGTCTCCTCCCCATCCTCGACCATCACGCACCTCTAAAACGTATCAAAATTCGTAACCCTTCCGCTCCCCCTGTATCTGACACCACTCGCAACCTGATGGCACAGCGTCGCAGACTTCTTGTCCATAGTGGTAGGACCCCTGAGTTCATTGCGCTTAACAAACAGGTCCGTTCTGCCATTCGTCACGACACAAGGCAGGACATCGCCAGGGAAGTGCGTGAGCTGGGTCCTACCACCATATTTCGGAATGTACGTCAAATCATAGCGGGCAAGAAGTCTGCCGACCGCATCGTGCCAGAGGCCACCCCTGACGAGCTAAACCAGTACTTTGTGGGCGTTGGTCCCCGGGTTGCGAGTGAGGTCCGGGCCAGGGGTGAGCCCCCATCTCTCCCTGTCCGTCTACCTCGTGTCGGCACATGTGCCTTCAAACTACAGCCTATCTCTCTGTCCGCTCTCCGGTCCTTCCTCAACTCAATGAAAAATTCAGGGGCCTGTGGTGCTGACGGCATCTCTATTCAGGTAATAAAGCTTTGCTTTGCTGCTATCGGCTCCGTTTTACTCCATATCATCAATACTAGCCTATCTTCCGGCGAATACCCAGCGCCCTGGAAACATTCCATTATTCATTCAATACACAAAGCCGGCAGCCAGTCCGAAGCTTCCAATTTTCGCCCTATCTCCATTGTATCTGCCTTCCCAAAGCTCATTGAGCGTATTGTGCAACGTCAGCTTTACTCATACATGTCGGATAACCAACTGTTCTCCTCATCCCAGCACGGGTTCCGCTCCCTGCTCTCTACTGAGACCGCCCTTCTGACTGTTTCTGATCACATCCTCTCGGCTATTGACCACCAGGAACTCACCCTTCTCTGTCTCCTCGATTTATCCAAGTGCTTCGATGTCATCGACCATTCTATGCTCCTCTCTAAACTACGTACATATAACATCGATCCCACCTGGTTTACATCATACCTCTGCGGTCACACTCAGTCTGTCTGTACGGTTGATGGGAGTGGGAACCTTCATTTCTCCAGGCCTCTCCCCAACTCTATCGGAGTTTTTCAAGGCTCGTCTCTTGGGCCTTTACTTTTTCAAATATTCGCTAACGATATGTGCCTATTCGCGAGGGATGCTCATGTGGTCCAGTACGCTGATGACACTCAAATTTTGTTTTCCGGCAAAAAACACCAACTCAATGATCTGGTCAGTAAATTGGAGGACACCCTGAGTGCACTTGATACCTGGTTTCACTCTCATGGTCTCAAAGTAAATACAAGCAAGACCGAATTAATAGCGTTCGGATCCCGCCAAAATTGTCGCGACCTTTACCCTGTTGCTGTTCAGTTCCGCGAAGACATAGTACAAGAGAGCCCATACGTCAAAAATGTAGGTGTTCTGTTTGATAAGCACTTCACATGGGACTCACACGTGTCTTCCCTGGTAAAAAAAATGTAGTGGTATCCTCATTGAACTATCGCACGTGCGGCACAGCATCCCCCGCGAGCTGTTGCCACTTCTTGTAAATGCCTTGGTCGTTTCACACGTTCGGTACTGTTTAGCAGTATTTGGCAATGGCTCGCAGAGGAACATACAACGCCTTGACAAAATTCTAAATTTTGCCCTTCGTGTCATATCTGGCAAACGTAAATTTGATCACATCTCTGACGTGCGAGCTGAGCTTGGCTGGCCCACTGCCCAGCAGCTATACAGACAGCACTCCCTAAATCTACTACACAAAATTCGAAACACCGGGGAACCACAGGCTCTTGCTTCCCAGCTTCATGTCAATTCTGATCTCCGCTCCCGCTCTACGCGACAGAACTCTGACCTGGCCCTTCCACGCGTGAGGACAGAGGCTGGCAAGCGCCGATTTCTATATCATGTTGTGCAAAATTACAATGAGCTGCCTTTAGCGACACGTCACTCAGCCATGCCCGCATTCAAAAGAGCGATACAGAACATGCCTCAACCAGAGTAGCCCGATGTATATAACGTAATGTGCGTGTGAGAGCATTGCAGTGTATGTGATGTAATGTGTATGTGAGAGTATTGAAGTATGTGCTGTATGGGAGTATGTGCTGTAGTGAAACTGTCTTCATTTTATATTAGGATGAGTGTATCATTCGTGTTGTCCATGCTTGTATGTGGCTCCGGAATAGCCCGCTTCGGCGTGGATGGGGTCCAACGTCAAATACAAATACAAGGTACTTGTTTTGTATTTTTCCCAAACTTACAACTTCGAATTTGGGAATAATTTGATTTAATTCTTAAATTTAAATAAAATAATTTTAGAACCATAGCGGTAGCCTAAGAAATTGTTGCTAACAAAATCAAAAGGTCATTATTTCCCTTTAACGTAATGATATAGATATTATATTTGACCTTGAACGAAATACTTAACGCAATGTTAGATATTATATTTACTTTGAACAATACATTTTCCGGGTTCACATAAACCGGTTAACGTAATTAATTAACGTAAAATAGGTACCCTTCTCCCTAGCTTGCCCGGGTTCACATAAACCGGATAACGTAACTCTTTGCCTGGCAAATTGCCAGAAGTAATTTCCCCACCCGGAAAATGGCTATAGGCCGGTCCGGGGAAAAAAACGCATTCCTTCGCCAAAAAGTCAAATATCTTCGGCTGGAGAGTCTTTTCAGCCAAGAAAAGTTTCAGATGAGGATTTCTCAACACGGGCTACAAAACTGATATTTCAGTTCAAAATCCCATGTTGAAGGTGAACTATTTCCTTTAACTGTGGGGTTTTATTGACTTCGGCCGTTAGTGGGTGATGTTGCCTGTGGCTGATTATGTGCAATAAACAAATAAACAAATAACCCGCGCGGCGCTGGGGGGTAAATTTTACCCCCCCTCCCGGATTTTCTCCATAACTTGAAAACTATGACAGATATCAAAGTGAAACTTGCGGTACCTTAGGGTGCATCAATTATACATCTTATGTTACAATTATGTTGAAATTCGTGAGAATTTTGAGGAGATAATGACGTTTTAGTGACATCATGGCATGTCATTTTTGGTGAAAAAAACGTTGAATGTTTGAAAAATCGTAGAAAATAGCGTGTTGATGTAAATCGCAAATAAAAGACGTCAAAAGAAAGGAAATAACATTGTCTTTAAAATGGCTATCTCTGATTTAAAAAAAAAAAAAATTTGACCCCAAAAATGGGGAAAAAAATATTTGGGGAAGAATTTCCACAAAAGTTTTTTGTTTGAAGATTTTTAAAAAAACGGAAGACATATTATAGAACCGAGTATGAACGATGTTCAAACCAAATTTCAAAGCAATTTCTTTATTTTTGACTGACTTATGGCTCTCTAAGAATAAGTAACTCATGACGTAATTTTTTTAAATTGCGTTTTTTTATATTTTACTGACCAGATACAAACAAATAAATGCCACCACTGTATTTCGAACACAAAACTGGTCTAGAAACATGCAATGTTTATTTAGATTAATAAATTTCAAATGTTGACCTTATTGTGACCTGGCCTTGACCTGAGGGCGATTATATGGTGTCAGGCTGTGCAAATGGCTGCTTCTATCGAATTATACGTGTACAATAACCCATACAACATGTGTCGCATGGCTTTCGTAGACCTGTGACCTTTTGTGACCTGACCTTGACCTTGACCTTTGCTTAAAATTTCACTTTTACTTATGCTGGAGATGCATTATACACTTGGGAGCACTTTGTGAGATAATAGTTGCAATACAAGGCTTTGGATGGAAAGTATAGCCCAAAAACCCAAATACTTACATTTTGAGACTTGACCTGACCTTGACCTGACATGTGACCTTATGTTAATAATTTCGGGCATGCGTTATATTCTTCTCAATGAGAGCTTTCGATCGCCGCCTTGCGCATCTCGCTGCGGTTATTGGTTCGGAAGATACGGGGGGGTAAAATTTACCCCCCAGCACCGGACGTTCGGATGGAGACCCAGCGCCGCGCGGGTTAAACGTGTTTAAAGCTCATGCAACTGCAAAAGAGTGCATTTACTTTCAGGACGGAAACCCGTATAATCCCTTTAATTGCTAGTTTTATGTTATTGTTTGTTAGTTTTTGGGGGATTTTTTATATATATTTTTCATGATAATATAAAGCATAGTGTTATATACAGCCACAGACAAATTATACAAAACTCCTAATGTTGAAAACAAATGAATCGGTTTTCAAAAATTGAGGGTCGCAACCACTAACTATGCCGCCGTTGATGTGCATCGATGAGGTTCCGATTTTATTGCCACTTTTCCAATCGCTGTTAGTTTTAGAAGATCGCCGGGCATGTAATCACAACAAGCAGAACGCACAATATATTTTTCACTCCATTGCGTAAAAAAGCAATACGGGTAAAGCCCGCAGTTTGATGAGGACCAAAAGTACTTGCAAGTACCGATCGTTAAAGGAAATAGTTCAATAGGAAATTTTTTGCCAAACACGATTTTATTATATTTTTTAATACAATTTTTATTTATATTGTCAAAAATAGCCTTATATCGCTCCGATTCAGGACATAAGGTCGTAAAATTGTATTGTTTATCAAAACTATATGCATACTCGCTGAGTCAGAGTCCTGACGTCACGCGAATGTAAAAAATGGTTCAGCCAATCAGATTCGAAAGTAGTCACGTAAGGATAGACTCGCATTGGAGATGTGCCAACCGGCGGCCGGCGTTCGCTTGCTAGCACCAGCTGCAAGCTGATTGGCTGATGGTATAGCCTCTGCCCGGGCTAGAACCAGTACAACATTCTTTCGCCAGCACCGCATTCCTTCGCCAAAAAATCAAATATATTCGGCTGGAAAGGCTTTTCAGTCAAGCAAACTTGCAGATAGGGGTTTCCCAACACGGGATACATAACTGCTATCTCAGTTTAAAACTAATGTTGAAGGTCAGTGGCGCACGCAGGGGGGGGGGGGGGGGGTCAAAGGGGTCAGCTGACCCCCCCGAAATTTCTGAGGGGCCCGTATTTCTGAGGGGCCCGTATTTCTGAGGGGCCCGTTTCTGGTAGGGGCCCGGTCTTGGTCAGGCCCGATAGAGGTAGGGGCCCGGTGCTGACAAAGGCGTGGCATGGGATGATGGGGCCCGGTCACAACAGGGCCCGGTCCTCGCACATTCTTGACACGGGCCCGTTTCTGGTAGGGGCCCGGTCTTGGTCAGGCCTGATCGAAGCAGGGGTCCGGTGCTGGCAAAGGCGTGATATGGGGCCCGGTCAGAACGAGAGCCCGGTACTTGAACATTATTGATGCGGGCCCGTTTCTGGTAGGGGCCCGGTCTTGGTCAGGCCCGATCGAGGCAGGGGCCTGGTGCTGGCAAAGGCGTGATATGGGGCCCGGTCAGAACGAGGGCGCGGTCATAACAGGGCCCGGTCATTGCATATTCTTGATACGGGCCCGTTTCTGGAAGGGGCCCGGTCTTGGTCAGTTCCGATCGAGTCCCGGTGCTGGC
Organism: Chirona hameri; assembly: GCA_036785665.1. NCBI lineage: Eukaryota > Metazoa > Arthropoda > Thecostraca > Balanomorpha > Balanidae > Chirona > Chirona hameri. The sequence goes on along the minus strand of JAXIVJ010000349.1, from coordinate 233,504 downwards.
AAAGGCGTGGCATGGGGCCCGGTCAGGACGAGTGCCCGGTCACAACAGGGCCCGGTTCTCGCATATTCTTGATACGGGCCCGTTTCTGCTAGGGGCCCGGTCTTGGTCAGGCCTGATTGAGGCAGGGGCCCGGTGCTGGCAAAGGCGTGATATGGGGTCCGGTCAAAACGAAGGCCCGGTCACAACAGGGCCCGATCCTTGCAAATTCTTGATACGGGCGTATTTGATATTGATACGTATTTTTTACTTTATCCATTGTTGTTTCAGGAAATGGTTTATGGCAACTTGTGGCAACATGATGGTGGGCGTGAATGACGTAGTCGAGGCGCACTAAAACCCCAACGATGATGATGTTGACATAACTACCGGGGATCGGACTGCCTAACCTGCCTAACCTGTAAAATATAATTGTTGTTGTCATTTACCTGCCTAACCTGCCTAACCTGTAAAATCTAATTTTTGTTGTTGTCATTTACCTCATTTCGTCAAATTTACTCTCGACAGTTGTACCGCACATCAGTAGCACACGCACCTAAAATTCGCACATCAGTAGCACACGCAGTCACCTTACACGACATTGACAAGACAATTATAATGTCTCAGGTCCCATGCTGTAGGGGGCCCGCTCAAAAACAAGTGACCGAAATCCGCTAAGTTTTCTAAAAACGGGTGGAGGCCCGTTCACAAGGGGCCCGCTTTTAGGGCTCTGACCCCCCCCCCCGAAATGGAATCCTGCGTGCGCCACTGTTGAAGGTGAACTATTTCCTTAAAAAGTGTGGAACGCTTATCAACTATAACTTGAAATATCTTTCGGTAGGAAAGTTTTCATGCAAAATGTGATGAATTTACAATATATTTTGGTCTCGTCTGGCGATTTCAAGTGCTAACTCCATTTTTGTGGGAAAAGGTCATTATTTCCCAAGAAACTCATGATAAACACGGTATGTTTAAAATATACCTATATTTGATTTAAAAAGGTACAATTCTAATAATTCATCTCAAATACTAATTACTAAATACATGGTGATGGTGATTTGGTGTGATTTGTCAACGAGTTCTAAGTGTGGTGGCCAAGTGACTAAAACTTGCGGCTCTAGTCAAATAATGTTTTCATTTTTAGACATTTGCATCTTTTTTTGGCGAAACACCAGTACAAAATTTATATTAATTTTGTATCTGTATGAAATATAAGTCATTTATATTGATGGAACTTAAATTGTAACGATTTTCAGGGAAAATAATATAAGAATATGTTTACTAACTAGCGGCCCTGTCCAAGTTCCTTTTTCCGGCAAGTGTCAGCCATGGCGCCGGCGACAGCGTAAGTCCTCACTTTACTACGATTCGTCGGACGTTGAGATGGGCATTGTTGAAGGTACTTCAGTAATCTTTTACGGATATAGTTTTATATTGTTCTGATAAGTGTTTGCGACTATTTTACGTTTTTCTGACGTGATATTTGCATGTTTTGTTTGCGCCATGATAGTCTCGTTGCTGATGTCCTGCCTAATGCCACGATGCTGTGGTCCTGTACAGTTATAAGTGGTAAAATTGTCGCTTCTACATGTTTTCTGCACACTTACTCAATCCCTTACCATGGTCAATTGTTGCTACATTGTGATTTGGGATTCACACTCAATTGAATTTGAATGATGAATGTCAAAATGGGCACAAATGTGTTTTGTTCTTAATTATCAAAGTCGTATTTTTGTGCCTTTTTGGTCATAGTTATTCACATGATAGTAAGATTGGTAGCAAGAAACTAGTATTTTGTAATGCATGTTGATATTTTGAAATTGCTATGTTTTTAAACTATCAATGCAGATGCTAGCCTTGCAAGGTCTTATCATTTTCCTGGCATCTGAATGTGCATACAACCTACTATTACTCTGAACATAGCAAGGTGGGTATTAGGCATTGAGTTGCAAGTGTTGGACAATTTAGTGTAAGACAGATGAGTCCTATTTTGCATGCTGACTGGCTCCAAATAGGGTAAACGACCATAACACGAGACATCCCTAACACTCAACTATTCATGCTATTGGTGTTCTTAAGTGTCTGTCCATCTACATCACCATTAGCATGAAAATCTGGTGTTTCATGGGCACCATATAACCTAACCACAGTATCAGTCTGTAATGATGAAAGTGCAGGGGTCCAGAACCGGCCATCCTGTGGGCCGGACTGGCACCAGCCGTTGATCGCGTGTCATTCTCCTCTGGAGTACGACGCTGCAGAGCCGGTGTGGTGTCGGTGACAACCCGCAGCTCTGAACAGACTCATACAGGCATGCAGCATGCACAATGGGTGCCATATAATAGTGGCCATTGGGAGAGGTGGCCTGGGGGGTGAAGGGAAAACACTGCCATTTTTTAGTCACATGTTTTATATGAAGGGTTTCCTTCATGTTGTAAACCAGTAGGTTGGGAGTCCCAAAAGTTTATTTACTGTTAACTATATTACGTTCAGCATAAAATAGATGACTGTGAATACAAAATATAAGATTGAGGCCAATTCTGCCATAGGACACCTGAACAGCCACCCATATAACCTAAGCAGTGGAGGTGCTCTAAACCCAAACTATCATGTGTCCAGTGTTACAGTTAACATTGTTACCCAAATAATCATGGCAAGCGGGTAATTGGGTATTGATAAAGCAGAGTACATTGGTTTTCCACTCTTTATGATGCTTATTTTGGCCAGAATTTTCAACTCTGCGCCCCAGCTCCAAAGCAGTCGCAGGACCCTGCTGCACACCTTCCTCCATAGCCAAACAACTTGCATTTTCTGATCTATTTTGGTGATCTGATTCTGAATTATTCCTATTGGCACAAATCAACTTACATTTTAAAAGGATTTAGTCTAGGTTAGTTTAATAAGGGTGAGTTAAACCAGGTGCCTGTCACTACCAGTCAACAACAAAGTATCATCAGGAAGATGAGGTTCACTTAAAAATTCAGAAGTATGCACCAGAACAAGATGACCAAATTCAGATATTTAGGTGAAGTGGAGGGATGACAATTTTTTTTTTATTCTTAAGAAAAACTTGAATTGTCATCCTCATTTGACCTCGATCAGGTCAAAGGTCAAATTTAGGTCATGTAATTTAGGTCAATATCAGGTGCAATACATAGTCTGATCATATTGGCAACAGCACCTTCTGAGATAATTTTTTTGCCAATATATGCATGTTTGAGTGATACAATGTCTGCAAAAACGTGTGACCTTAGATGACCCGTAACTGACTTCAAGAGGTTGAATGAAGCTAAAAGTTTGTGCATAAATATCGTTCATTGGGAATTACACATCCCAAAATTTTATTGAAGTCTAAATGGGTTTGGGGAATTTCTTGTGCGATTTGATGTGGAGTGGAATGACCCATAGTCAATAGTACAAAGGGCAAATAGAGGCAATAATATACTGACTGACTGGAGTCCTATCCTGACTAGCCCAGCATGCATGCACCAGCTGGATTTTGCGGTGACAGCTGCTCACTTGTCTGCTGACTTCTGTTATCAGATGAAGCATGTTACCATATTTTTTTTTCAGGCAATTTTTAGTAAATTTACACTAAAAAATAATTATTGAATTATTCCCATTATGAATTATGAAATAATTCCCAATTAATTGAAATTATCAAACTATTTATTCTGACAAGTATTGATTAAAAGTACATCATTTGAATGAAAAGCATTAATTCTCATACTCAAAACATAAATCAATATTGTACCATTTTCTACATAATTTTCCACACCTGCTCTTTTTTGGCTCGTGCAAATTTACCACTACACCCAAGCAAAAATGGAATTTTGGGACATTGAGACTGTTGTCAAAATCCACTCGTCTTGGAAGAGGTAACATTAGTTATTATCTAATCTGGTCATTGTTCTCTTTGGTTAGATGTGTTTTGGGATATATTACTTAACAATTTATAGGCATTTTCTTTAAAGGGAAATAATGACCTTTTCCCACAAAAATGGAGTTAGCACTTGAAATCGCCAGACGAGACCACAATATATTGTAAATTCATCACATTTTGCATGAAAACTTTCCTACCGAAAGATATTTCAAGTTAAAGTTGATAAGCGTTCCACACTTTTAACGACCGGTACTTGTAAGTACTTTTGGTCCTCATCAAACTGCGGGCTTTTCCCGTATTGTTTTTTTACGCAATGGAGTGGAAAATATATTGTGCGTTCTGCTTGTTGTGATTATATGCCCGGCGATCTTCTAAAACTAACAGCGATTGGAAAAAGTGGCAATAAAATCGGAAGCTCATCGATGCACATCAACATAGTTAGTGGTTGCGACCCTCAATTTTTGAAAATAAATTCATTTGTTTTCAACATTAGGAGTATTGTATAATTTGTCTGTGGCTGTATATAACACTGCTTTATGTTATGAAAAAATATTTTTTCCCCAAAAAACTAACAAACAATAACACAAAACTGGCAATTAAATCGGAAGCTCATCGATGCACATCGACGGCGACCTATTTAGCGTCGGCGATTTGTTTACAAAGCATTGTCATGCTTCTCGGCGCACTTAACCATTGTGGCGAGTTGTTGCTAGTAGCGCTTTCGTTCTCCATGGCAACCAGGCGTGAGCCAATGAAAAGCCAGAACGTATTCCCTTTCTGGCTTTTGATTGGCTGACGCCTGGTTGCCATGGAGAACGAAAGCGCTACTAGCGTGTGTCCGAGCAGCGCTCGGTTTGATCGGAAATGTCACAGAGCCTCCAAAAATGCCGCAATCGATGTAAACAGTGCTAGGGAAGGGCGAATTTGTCAATGACCTTCATGAAGTACACAAGGTACTTGTTTTGTATTTTCCCCAAACTTACAACTTCGAATTTGGGAATAATTTTATTTAATTCTTAAATTTAAATAAAATAATTTTAAAACCATAGCGGTAGCCTAAGAAATTGTTGCTAACAAAATCAAAAGGTCATTATTTCCCTTTAAGAATCAATAAAGAACAATATATATGGAATTAAGAATTGAGTGGTTTTCAAGGAGCTGGGATATTATGTTTAATTCTACAGCTCATGTTCTTGTCCAATATCTAATGTTCATCCTTTTCAGGAAGAAAGTGGCGGCTGCCAAGAAGCTGCCAACTGTTACTGAGACTATTCTGAAGAGGAGGAAGTTGAAGGATCAGAGGAAAAATGCTGGTACTGCCAAGGCCCTCAAGGTATTGTTATGATTTATGCATCTGTATTTGAGCTGCATAATTAGTTTGTTTTAGCTGACAAATTATACTGGTGCATCATATAACCACTAGGATTGCTTTTGAGTTAAAAATTCTGGCTGAACATAAACATGAGTGGAAATTTCAACTCAAACATTTGTATTCAGCTTTATCTATACCCAATTACCTGCTCACCAGAATTAGTTATTACCTATGCCAATTCTTACCTGTCCTTCCCTCCACAGGCTATCCCTCATTACATCCATAACTCGGTATCAGGGTTAAAATTATCCAATACATTTTACAATGGCCTAGAGATTCTGAAGAGCTTTACAATTGAGTGAATTTGTTGGAGGAAGTGAGTTATTCAGTCATCGTTATTCTTAGTGATTCAGTCATTGTTATTCTTAGCAATGATAGACTGTTGTCACTCCTTCATATGTTGCAGATTTTGTAACATATTTAATTTCGCCTATCAAAATGATGTACTGGTTGATTAAAAATAGAGGTATGCTTTTTATTTTGTGATTTGGTTTTAGATACATTTTCAGCAGAATATAGAGCCAGATTTCTGTATACAAGACTTCTGGTACTCTACCCCTGCAACATTAAGCTGATTGATCTCACCTGTGTTTGACTTGATGCTTGAGCACTTGAAGTGAAATCAGTACATTAAATTTTGCTGGCTGCCCTTGCTTTGTGTATTTAGAAGCAAAATGCTACTGAGGCCCATAGTATAACTAGATAATTGGTTTTGAGAGGTTGCCTCAAGTAAAGTGAGATATAAATGTATGGATAAATCATGATTTTAACGCCAACTGGCAGGGCTGCACCATGTTTGAAGCAAGGGACTGAGGGCAACACCCCTCACCCGCCCTCGAAGATCTCCCAAACCACTCTAGGCAGTGCTAATCAGAAGACTGCGTTGTTAGGTTGCAGTAGGCTATTGGTAGTAGTTTGACCACTTTCTAGGTCAATCCAATGTGAAGGTTATCTGGTTTCAAATTGGGTTATCAAACAAGGCATCCTGTTACTATTGACAGCAGATGTGACTGGTTCTGGCCTCTGATTTGGGTTCCCTGTTCATTCTGGAGTTTCCACCTGTGCTATTTTAAACCTAAATATTTCATCAGGCTCCTCAGTAGGTTTCGCGATAATTTTTAGATCACTTTGTTGCATCATTTTTATTGTTATGCTGAGTATTGCTTAAAGGGAGTGTGCCTACTCACATCGCTTAGTTGGGGTTATTGACACTGGTCTATAGAACACAATTTTCTGCATTGAACCACTACATCATTTCTCCAGATTCACCCTAGTTGCTGAGATATTCAAAGACTCCAGGAATTTGCTTGGGAGCAAAAAGTTATCGGGTAGACTCCAGATGGCTTCCCACTACTAAAAGCATTGCAACTATCGATTACACTGCTAGCATATAGTTATCACCGGCCAATAGCAATTCTAACAAACAGCTCGTGTGCGCTGATAGCAGTTGCCGAACAACAGAGCCTGGGCGGCCATCATGCTTGCATGCATCATGCTTGTCTTAGGTGCGTCGTTCACGTATCAATTTGTTACCTCTGTTTACCTTCACCGTAGTGGGAATAGTTTTTTAGATATCGAAACGAAAAATTATCGCAAACAATATAAGTGAAAATTCAACTAAAGGGGCTCCAGATGTGAATTTAATCGTATCCAACCATCACAACAATAGCTACTTATCGTAGGAAAAATTATTTTGACAGTTCAAAACAGTAGGCACACTCCCTTTAAGGTGTGCATAGTTATGTGCAAATTTGCCACAGCGTCTGTGCACCCATACACCCTAAATACCATCATCGCCTGGTGTGGGTGTCTAAAGATGAAATGCCATCTGCCATCGCCCTAGGTGGGCGGCAAAGAGGATTGAAGCTAATTTCGCATTGTATTCTAACGACACTAGCGCACCTAACGGCGAACAGAAACTAAAATGGTATAGATGGCGCTGCTGTTGCTTATATTGTGACTGGACATAGGGCATCTCCCAGTCCTGCTACCTCGAAAGAACCATCCTGAGCTGACGCAGTTTCTTCCTTCCAATAGGATCGGCAGCTGCGCAAGCAGAAGAGGAAGCTGATCTTCAAGCGTGCTGAGCAGTATGTGAAGGAGTACCGCGAGCGCGAGCGGGAGGTCATCCGCCTGAAGCGCGAGGCCAAGAAGGAGGGCAACTTCTACGTGCCCGATGAGGCCAAGCTGGCGTTCGTCGTGCGCATCCGTGGTGTGCTCGGCCTGCACCCCAAGGTGCGCAAGGTGCTGCAGCTGCTGCGTCTCCGCCAGATCAACAACGGCGTCTTCGTCAAGCTGAACAAGGTGGGTGATGCAGGATGGTGACTGGTGGGAGAACCTCACTGGGTGGAAATGTAGTTTTACGGGAACCCCGGCGACGCTCCTGAAAGCGTTCATTTCGTTTGGTGGAAATGTACACTGAAATTGCGAGACTAATGAAAAAGGGCTGTTGAGCGCCCTCAACCGGAGAAAGTTTTCATCCGCCGGATATGGCGCGGTGGAGCGCAGCACTGGAACTAACGGTGGAGATTTCCAATGTAAGCACAGTGCGCCACTAATGCGCAACAGTGCGCCACTTCACATAATGTTAACTTTCTTCCACCAATCTCAACTGCTCGCCGAGCGGCGGAGGTTTGCTCAACCGGTTGATGTTGGCGGAGGCTCAACCGTTTTTAGTTAACGCGCGGCAACGACCGGTGGATAAAATAAAGCCTCAACCTAATTCGGTTGAGGGTGCTGAAACGGCCCCAAAGTTTGCATTTATCCATATGCTACCAAAGTTTGGTTGTAGGTTATTATCTGGAGAATGCGCACATCTTGAGAATGAAAGCTAAATAGGAAGTTAAGCAACATTGTCATCATGGTGACCATAGAGCTGAGGCTGGCATAACATCGGACCCATGGGTTTTGTCATTTAATTAATTGGTGCGTGTGCGCAACTGCCAAATAATCTTGGCAGTTGCGTTACCGTTAGCCCAACTCACCATAATCATCATTGTCGCGTGTACCGTCCTCGGTTGTATTCTGTTGGCCCATTTGCTTTGTTTGCTTCTCTTTGCTCACGTTTGAACAAAACTGCAACCATTTTTAGCAGCAATGTAGTGCTGATTTGATTATTGAATGAGTATTACTGGTATCACTTCTGTCATTCTCGGTTCTCGCTCACCTCACTGCCCAAGGCTGTTTTCCCTGTGCTAATTGTCTGTGGTTTCGTGCGCAGGCCACGCTCAACATGCTGCGGATCGCCGAGCCTTACATCGCCTACGGCTACCCCAGCCTGTCCACGGTGCGCCAGCTGCTGTACAAGCGCGGCTTCGTCAAGGTCAACGGCCAGCGTATGCCCATCACCAGTAACGAGCTGATCGAGAGCAAGGTCGGAAACCGCGGCATCATCTGCGTCGAAGACATCGTGCACGAGGTCGTCACCGTTGGCCCCAACTTCAGGAAGGTCACCAACTTCCTCTGGCCGTTCAAGGTATGTGGGCACATGGGGGTGTCGTGTCGTGTCGTGTCGTCGTGTCGTCGTGTCGTGTCGTGTGTCGGTGTGTCGTGTCGTGTGATTTAGTTTAGTGACCGCCGCCTTGCGCGGGTGGAGGGATTGTGACGGCACGTGTTTTGTTATTAACTTTGGTATTTCATTGATAGCTTGTTCGTCGTGCATGTCTCGTCAGTGTCGTCAATCCCATGAAGTATACAATGCTTAGTGATACATGCGGTTACCGATTCTGTGCTCTGATCAATGATATCCTGTCTGTTTCAGCTGTCCACGCCTACCGGCGGGTGGAACCGCAAGTCCAATCACTTCGTGGAGGGCGGAGACTTCGGCAACCGGGAGGGCATGGTCAACGAGCTGCTGAAGCGCATGATCTAAACTGTCCGGACTGCCGAAAATATATGCCTGACTCGTGGGACTCGTGTGTGTTCTGTGCTGAGACATGGTATTTGCAGATATGGCCTGATGTTGATGTACAAATGCAGTTGTTATACACAAATCTTAGTCAAATTGGAGAGGAGAGGAATGTTGGCTAGTATTGGGAAAGTGTGGCTCGAAGGCTCCGTCTAACAAGGTTAGTAAAACTATGCTTTGTTGGGGTGCATGTTGTGGTGTACTGGAAATGTTGGCCTTTTAAATATTTATGAATGCGATATGTTACTATTGTTAGGTTAAGTAACGGTACCTTCTGTGAATTATGTTTTTGGTCAGGCATTCCAGACGTTTAATCTATGAGCAACGTTTCAGGTCCAGTAACACATGGTGGCCTGAGTGCAGAGTGCTCCAGCTTCCTATTTGGCAGGTGAGAATGAGCGTTTTTTTTTTGCGTTGGACACGTTTTCATGATGACTCCACGATCCCTCTAAACCTATTGCCGTGAGGATTTCGTTTAGCTGACTACTGTGATAGTGGATTTTGCCTCGGTGCGTTGAATCTTGTCTCACGTTCGCGTTGATCTTCATCCCACAGTGGTCCACATGGGAGCTGCCGTGGTGGGCTCGGACGTCAGGTTCAATCCGTCACAATGGGATGGTGGTAAGTGTTGGATTTAAACCCAAATGACTAGAAGTCATTGTTTGCTTTTGTAATTCGACTTAGATGATGGTTAACTTTCCTTCGTCCTAATTTTTCTTGAAGGAGAACATTTCATGCTGATCACGATCTAGTGCTACCATGTTTGGCTGTCCTGTGAGCATGGGCCTGACTCGCTGCGTCTCCTGCAGTGCGTATTCTGCAGTCCTGCATCGCGGGGTTGCGTGCTGCTACTGACTGTCGCAGTCAACTTCTCCAATGCCAGGTGAGTTATATCACTCGAGTTGCCTGCTCTCTTCTGATTTGCATGATGTTCAATACTTTCGTTCTTCCTATTGCCAGTGCCGAAAAAACTATTTCACTGATGCATCTGTAGAGTAACCATTTCATGGCGTATATTTTGTGTTTTAACTCTGAATTGTTCTTTTCAGCCCTGCAAAATCACCTGACCTTCAAAACTTCAAAACCCTAAGGTAAGCCCAGCATTCATTTGATTATGTAGTGCAGGCTCCTATAATTGCTTTTGAGCTGGTGTGCGGAGTGGAAAACTCTGAATAAAATAAGTATAAAGAGTGGAAAATTAAACCAAAAAGCATATGTACCAGGCTTTATCACTCAATTACCTGCTCACCAAAATTAGTTATTACCTATGCCAATTTTTACCTGTCTTTTCGTCCACAGGCTGTCCCTATCATTACATCCATAAATCAGTATCAGGTTTCCAATTATCCAATACATTTTAAAATAAGGAGTGGGAAATTCACAGTAAAACTCGGGAAAAAGAGTGGAAAAATAGTATCCATAGGGTGTCATTTTCCACCCTAATTTCCCAATGCTAGGACACTGATGTAGTGCCTTACAAGTAACCTGAATTGCTGATTTTGAATGATGATTTTTGGCTACTGTTCGCGCTCTGACTGTGTGTGGAGATACGTGTAGCTCTGACTGTGCCTCTTGTGACAATATTTGAGCTGCTGACTATAATGTGACTGGTTTAACAAGAATGGCTTTTGTTAGCAGGTTACAACTGCTGCAGCTGGGTTCCAGGTGGCATTGAAGTCGTTGAGAGGTACAGCAACTCTACTGATAAAGTAAGTCTTGATGTTAATTGAGCTTTTACTATTATAGAGTTGTGTGGTCTGCATTTAAGCAGTCTTTTCTTGAATGGTTTACATTGCTGTGTTCTATCATTTCCCTACATTTTCCAATGATGTAACCCGATGGTGTTTGCTGACAAATCGTGTTGATTCGCCGATAATGCTGCCTTCCTTCTGAAGTCTGGTGGTGATTTTGTTGTTCAGCTGTTCTTGGAATGTTCTTAATATTTGGTTTCTTCTACAGCCTGGAACCTACACATCAGTGCTCAAGTCTTCCTGCTTTATCACTGCAAAGTAAGTGAGTTCTGTATGATGCATGTATCGTCTGTGTTAAAAATGCAATAAACTTATGATGAATTACTAGAGCCAATCCAATGACTGCTGTGATTACCAAATGATAGAACTGATGATCGAATGATACATCATGTTTGCTTCTTATGCTAGCATGTTCTCATATGCTGTGTATTAATTTTCAGATGATCTCGTTGCTCCGCGTAAGATAGCCTGATGTATGGCTTCTACCGCCGCACCCTTGGTAAGTGTGATTCCTCGTTGCACTCTACTGTGCCAATTTGACTGATGAGAATGTCCTGCAATTTTGACACTTTGTACTGGAGATAAACCGACGTGACTGAACTATGTCCTGCAGGGTTACACCTGCCTTTTCATTATGTCGCTTTACTATAGCGTTTTACTGTGTTTCAGGAGCTAATCGGGGCTTCAGCTGTGAGCAGTGATCAAATTCGGGAATTATCCTGTCTCGTCCACATGCGGTAAGTGCCGTATTTGCCTGTTCAGGTTATTTGTCCCTACCATAATATTAAATGTGATGATACCATTCTTGATCAAACGGTTAGAAAATATCGGAATCTAATGACGATTCTAGGGCGGACTGATGGCTTCTTATAATGTTTGTTTGCCATGATTAAATGCATGTTTCTCATGGTTTTCTCTTATTTCCAGGGAAGGCTGCTGTGTGGGATATGTTCAAATGAAACAAAATGTCACAGGTCAGTAAAAGCGTTAAAGGGACTGTCCCACCTTTTTGAAAGTTGTCAAGTCACTTAATTGTATGTCTACATGTCAGGCGAGGTCAGCTGAACACGTTCCGAAAAAAACACCTTTTCCCGAAAAATTGTTATCTTTGGATATTCAACTTTTAGTTTTAAGCGGAAAGTTGTGTTGGTGAAGTCATGATTTTTTAATATCGGGGAAAGACTTAGTGCTGCCAAATGTATGGCACAATTTTTTGTCGACATCTATTGCGCAGAAGATTGGCTAGTACTATCAGCTGGAGTTTTTGCAGCAGTTGCGCGCCAGGGACCGCTAGCGAGCCAGTGTTATGACGTCTCAAGCAAATGGTACCATTAAATATTGATTGATTGATTTATAAAAAAATAAAAATATTTAGCGTTAAATATTTAGCGTTAAATATTTAACTGGTACCATTTGCTTGCGACGTCATAACACCCTGGCTCACTAGCGGTCAAGTCAAATGTTTCAGATTTAGTTTCTAACACGTACATGTTATGCACATGTTAGACTGTATGCTAACTATTTCACGGCGTCTATTTTGTGTTTTAACCCTGCTAAATCACTTGATCACTCATGACATTTACATATTTATTATATCACTTCAAAGCCCTTGGCAAGTCTAGCTTTCATTTGATATGTAGTGCCTTACCTGAATCGCTGATATTGAATAATGGTGCTCCAGCTTCCTAATTGGCAGGTGAAAATTATAGTGTGCCATCTTTTTTTGCGTTGGACTCTGCTTTTTCACGATCTCTCTGAACCTATTGCTGTGAGGATTTCGTTTAGCTGACTACAGAGCGTGGATTTTGCCTCTGCATTGAATCCCGTCTCACGTTCGCGTTGTTCTTCATCCCACAGTGGTCCATCTGGGAGCTGCCGTGGTGGGCTCGGACGTCAGGTTCAATCCGTCACAATGGGATGGTGGTAAGTGTTGGATTTAAACCCAAATGACTAGAAGTCATTGTTTGCTTTTGTAATTCGACTTAGATGATGGTTAACTTTCCTTCGTCCTAATTATTCTTGAAGGAGAACATTTCATGCTGATCACGATCTAGTGCTACCATGTTTGGCTGTCCTGTGAGCATGGGCCTGACTCGCTGCGTCTCCTGCAGTGCGTATTCTGCAGTCCTGCATCGCGGGGTTGCGTGCTGCTACTGACTGTCGCAGTCAACTTCTCCAATGTCAGGTGAGTTATATCACTCTTGTTGAGCCAGTCACTCTTGATGATTGAGTTGCCTGCTCTCTTCTGATTTGCATGATGTTCAATACTTTCGTTCTTCCTATTGCCAGTGCCGGAAAAACTATTTCACTGATGCATCTGTAGAGTAACCATTTCAAGGCGTATATTTTGTGTTTTAACTCTGAATTGTTCTTTTCAGCCCTGCAAAATCACCTGACCTTCAAAACTTCAAAACCCTAAGGTAAGCCCAGCATTCATTTTATTATGTAGTGCCTTACAAGTTACCTGAATTGCTGATTTTGAATGATGATTTTTGTCTACTGTTCGCGCTCTGACTGTGTGTGGAGATATTTGTAGCTCTGACTGTGCCTCTTGTGACAATATTTGAGCTGCTGACTAATGTGATGTTTAACAAGAATGGCTTGTGTTGGCAGGTTACAACTGCTGCAGCCGGGTTCCAGGTGGCATTGAAGTCGTTTAGAGGTACAGCAACTCTATACTGATCAAGTAAAAGTAAGTCTTGATGTTAACTGAGCTTTTACTATTATAGAGTTGTGTGGTCTGCATTTTAGCAGTCTTTTCTTAAGCAGTGTTCTAAATTGCTGTTTTCTATCATTTCCCTACATTTTCCAATGATGTAACCCGATGGTGTTGGCTGACAAATCGTGTTGATTCGCCGATATTGCTGCCTTCCTTCTGAAGTTCGGTGGTGTTTCTAGTTGTTGAGCTGTTATTAGAAATGTTCTCAATATTTTGCTTCTTCCACAGCCTGGATCCTGCACATCGGTGCTCAAGTCTTCCTGCTTTATCACTGTGCAAAGTAAGTGAGCTCTACATGATTCATATATCGTCTGTTAAAAGTCCAATAAACTTATGATGAATTACTAGAGCCAATCCAATGATTGCTGTGATTACCAAATGATAGAACTGATGATTGAATGGTACATTATGCACACTTCTTATGTTAGCAAATCCTCATGCTGTGTATTTATTTTCAGATGGCTTTGTTGATTCGCCTAAAAGACCCCGATTTGTAGATTCTCCCGCCGTACCCTCGGTAAGTCTGACTCCTGGCTGTCCTCTACTGCATCAATTTGACTGATGAAAATGTCCTGCAATTTTGACACTTTGTACTGGAGATAAACCGACGCGACTGAACAATGTTCTGCATGGTTACACCTGCTACTGTTTGCTTCTGTCGCCTGACACCGGTGCCCTGCTATATTCCAGGATCTGCCTTAGCCTTTGTGAGCGATGCTCAAATCCGGGAAATGGCTCGCGTCGTCATGTGGTAAGTACTCGTCTGCCAAAGTCTGCTGTACTTAACACAATATTTAATGTGATGATACACTCTTGATCAAACGGTTAGAAAATATCGGAATCTAGTGACGATACTAGGGCGGACTGATATCTTCAGCTTATAATGCTTGTTTGTTCCACTCAATTCAGGTTTCTGACGTAGGTTTCTCCTGCTATATTCCAGGATCTGCCTTAGCCTTTGTGAGCGATGCTCAAATCCGGGAAATGGCTCGCGTCGTCATGTGGTAAGTACTCGTCTGCCAAAGTCTGCTGTACTTAACACAATATTTAATGTGATGATACACTCTTGATCAAACGGTTAGAAAATATCTGAATCTAGTGACGATACTAGGGCGGACTGATATCTTCAGCTTATAATGCTTGTTTGTTCCACTCAATTCAGGTTTCTGACGTAGGTTTCTCCTGCTATATTCCAGGATCTGCCTGAGCCTTTGTGAGCGATGCTCAAATCCGGGAAATAGCTCGAGTCGTCATGTGGTAAGTGTCCAAGTACTCGTCTGCCAAAGTCTGCTGTACTTAACACAATATTTAATGTGATGATACACTGTTGATCAAACGGTTAGAAAATATCGGAATCTAGTGACGATACTAGGGCGGACTGATATCTTCAGCTTATAATGCTTGTTTGTTCCACTCAATTCAGGTTTCTGACGAAGGTTTCTCCTGCTATATTCCAGGATCTGCCTGAGCCTTTGTGAGCGATGCTCAAATCCGGGAAATAGCTCGAGTCGTCATGTGGTAAGTGTCCAAGTACTCGTCTGCCAAAGTCTGCTGTACTTAACACAATATTTAATGTGATGATACACTCTTGATCAAACGGTTAGAAAATATCGGAATCTAGTGACGATACTAGGGCGGACTGATATCTTCAGCTTATAATGCTTGTTTGTTCCACTCAATTCAGGTTTCTGACGTTTCTGTAACTTTTTTTTTGCAGGGAAAAGCTGCTGTGTTGGAGGAATCGTTCGGCGATGCCGGTGTGATGCAGGTCAGTAAAGGCGTCGTGAGTTCAAGTGGTTAAGATTTCGTTTGACATGATGCCATGTTAGACTGTTGACATCTTGGATGATAATAAACTTATTACTGATCACTACTTGGCATATGCATTGCACTTTCAATATTGCTTGTGTTACATTATGGTGTTTACCTCCGCAGATGCTGCAGTTCCGTGCGTCATCTGGCCCTAAACTGGAACAACAATGTTAGGGTAAGCAATGCATGGATTAACAGAGTACATGGTTTGGATTACACACATGATGTTTACATGTTAGACTGTTGACTTCTTGAATGACACTAAAAACTCCAGCTGATGATAATCAATTACAGCCTTAAATGTTTTAGCTGAATACCTGTTTTGAATATTTGTAATCTTTACAGATGCTTCTGGAAGATGCCCGGTGACTGGTGAAATCATCAGGGCAAAATGTGAGTTTGGAATATCATAGACTTAAATGTTAGTAATCATTGGTGATGTTGTTACCTTGGAACAGATGATGAACAATACATTAATTGATCAATAATGATTCTATCAAAAGGATTCTGAGCCATGCCTAAGTTTCTGATGTGTCGGCCAGCTGTGGTCCACTGGTTGAACAATCATCTGATCGTTTGTCAGGTGAATGGTCTGGCCTGCTGTCAAGTTCTACAGCTGGTCCAAGGATGTCAGGAAATAGGAGATGCGGTGAGTCAATTAACTTATTCTGAGCATGTAAAAGAAGATACATTTAACCCGCGCCGGGGGAAGGGGGGGGGGGGGGGAAAGGGGTAGACGTCTCCTAAGGTTTTGAGGATAGCTATAAAAAAAATCGCGTAGCGCCGCTGTTTTTGGCACAGCTGTTTGGGCATCAATTACCCACAAAATTCTTTACCTCATCTCGGGTCGGGTCACTAGGCCAGGTCACGTGACCCCACCTCCAAAAAAACGTTTGCCAAAAAACGTTTGCGGTTGTGCCACAGCCACAGTTTTCTGCCGATCGATTTCATACTTACACGATTTCATAAGGGCAATGGTACCTACAATTCGTATGTCTCGGATTTTTTATCATCTGTGACCTAAGGTCGGGTCAATTTCGTGACCCCATATAAGTCGATGGGGAAATATCCAAAG
Source organism: Chirona hameri (assembly GCA_036785665.1). Taxonomy (NCBI): domain Eukaryota; kingdom Metazoa; phylum Arthropoda; class Thecostraca; order Balanomorpha; family Balanidae; genus Chirona; species Chirona hameri. The sequence continues at coordinate 217,009 of JAXIVJ010000349.1, read as the reverse complement.
GCTTCCTATTCTGAGGATACGCATTATATCAACCCAATACCATCTGGATCATGTTATCATAGGCCATTCTTGAAGTCGCAGGTGCCATTTTTGTTCAGTGACCCCCTACAGGGTCAGATGTCATCCGAGGTCACAAACACCTTTTTTGCCAATAACCGACAAAATCAAGATAGAAAAGTGAAACCTGCACCAATGTGTGTCTAGTCGAGGCACGTCTCCCAATGTGCAACATGACCTAATTTGGGTCACCACTTGACCTTGACCAGAGGTCAAATTTCTAAGTTGACCGTTGGTAGAGACGCCCCCCCCCCGCCCCCGGCCCGGCGAAGATGGCGCCGAGCACCGGCACGGCGCGGGTTAAGTGTGCACATTTTGTAGAGTGATTGTGAAATGATGTCATTCCAGTCGATCCTTCACTAGCCTGCTATGTGTAGGTGCTGAGTGATACCTATTACGTCTGATGTATCATAAGAATTACACCAGTTTGCTTATTTTCTGAATGGGACTAAGCATGTTCTGTTTATTTCAGCCCTGCACATCGTCGGTGTTAGTCGAGAAACTCTGCTTCTGCTCTCCATTTTGCTACCTTTGTTCGGTGAGTGATTTACTGCAGTTTGTCGGAGAGATGTTTGGGACTTGCATGGATCACTGTGGTGATGACCGTGTGTTTCAATATGCCTTTGCAACACATTTTTACTTTTGATGACTCTTAGCGAACGGGCGGACATAGTTGCTCTCCAGCAGTGATGAATGTTCCTCAACTGATTTCGAAATGCAGCTTCTTTTGTGATTTAAACAAAATCGTTTTATATAAACTATGCCTTCCCTTGACAGGTGAAGTGTTCCTCACTACTGAACTACTCGAGTATCCGGACCGAGCCCGCCCGGATGCACGATCACGGTAATTATTCTCTTGAGATTCGTCCAAGCGTGTTTCTTTGATTCACGTGATGACACCTTGATCCATTTTCTGACTCGTGCTGTCGTGCGTCGGTGGCCGCCACGTGGGCCTTGCAATGGCGGTGTTCTGTACCGTGCCGTACGGTCAGGTTCTCTGGCTGTGTGGCCGGCCCGGACTGCCGCCGCCACTGACCCGACACGCCTATCACGGATTATACCTCTGCCGTCTGACAATACTCAAATCTTCAGTACTGTTCCTGATGCACAGGATTTTTCTAAAATGTTGATTTTTGTGTTTGCAGGCGAGAATTCGTTGGTAACTTAGCGACATCGTCGATGGCTTGGCGATTTCCGGGCAACAAATCAAATGACCCAGTGAAGGTACGCATTTCGTGGGGGAAATTCTAGGCTACTAATTCGCTGTGTTCCTTGTTTTTGTGATGATCAGTATTTGCTATATGAGTCAACTGATTACATATTACTTACCACCAAGATCTCTGATTTATTCAATAGTTTATGATGATGCGATTTTCTGGTTATCGATCGTTGACTGAGCTCACTGTTTTCAGGCGACGTCGATAACTGAGGAAGTGAAGATTCCACTCAACATAAAAGGTATGTCCGAGGTTTTCTTCATATTATTACTCGTCAATGTAGGCAATATTCTCCCGCTGCTACACAGTGCGCACATGATGATTGAATGCGTATGAAATCTTTGATTGCATAATTTCGCCCCTATCTGAAACAAATGTTTTCCGATGAACGATGTCTCCTCGCCTCGTTCGACGCTAACGTCAGATTATTTTCCCCAGTGATCAGAGCTTCTCGTCTGGTGATGGCGGCAGATCACCGGCCTCGGCGGACTGTCATTTTCCTGGATTTGGAAGGTGAGTGCAAGAGATGAGTCATCTGTGTGAAGGTCATTGCAAAGCAATAAGCATGATCACACAATGTCTTCAGCTTGATGTCCAGGCGGAATAGTCATCTTTTTTAGTTGTCCTTCTTGAAAAGCACCAGCCCACTGTTTGTAAGTGGCCTGGAATACAAACTGGAAGTACACTAACTGTTGCATTCCTACGGGTGAGGGGGCTGGCTGTTCCAGGCCAAGCTGCCTCAATCTGGTTTGCTACATTAAGCGAATTGGCCGTGTTTTTGTTATTGGTTTGTCGTAGAAATGTTGATGTTGACTGGTGCTATGTAGCTGGTAGTGTTCAGTCGCAATATACTGCCCTTTCTTTTTGTGATATATTTTTCAGTAAAAGTTGACAATTGTAATAGGACGAGTTTTAAATCAATCTTCCAATGGGTTGCACTAATTGTGCCTTAACTCGCGCCCCGCTGGGGTCTCCATCCGAACGCGCCCCGCTGGGGGTGTGGAGAATAGAATGGGTCAGATTATGCCCCCTAGTTATCTTTCAAACCAATACCCGCAAGACTCGCAAGGCGACAATCGAAAGCTCTGAGACGCATCTATAGCATACGCGAAAGTTTCAAAATATTGTCACCGTGTCGGGTCAAATTTGTGGTTTTGGGTTTTGGGCCACACTTTCCATCCAAGGCCGTAGATTGCGACTATTATCGCACAAAGTGCTCTCAAAGGTATAATGCATCTCCCGCATAAGCAAAAGTTAATTGTAAGTGCATCTAAAGCATAGGTCAATGTCGGGCACAGGTCAAATGTCTACGAAAGTCATGCGACACATGTGTGGGTTATTTGACATGTATAATTCGATAGTAGCAGTCATTTTCACAACCCGACTTCATTTAATAGCCCTCAGGTCAAGGTCAGGTCACAATAAGGACAAAATTTGAAATTGATTTATTTAAATAAAGGAATGTTTCTAGACTATCTTTGTCTCAGAAATACAGCGGTGACATTTGTCTGTATCAACTTAAAAAAATTATGAGCGAAATTATGATTTTCCTTGGGAGCCATAAGTAAAACAAGTTATTGCTTTGAAATTGTTTGGGTATCGTCTATACTTGGTTCTCTAGTGTATCTTCCGTTTAAACAAAAAAAAAACAGATTTTTTGTGGATTTTTTAAAAAGTTTTTTTTAATGATTTTAAATGCTAATTCCATTTTTGTGGAAAATGTCTTTATTTCACTTTAATTAGTTCTGGTAGAGTATAAACCCCTCCAGTACCATACAATACATAGCCTGAGTAGCTGAGGCGCCACAAAGCCCAAATAATTATCAGTAGTAGACATCTAGAATTTGGGCCATTTTCTGAACTTTTTGGGTCGAAAGAATTTTGCTCTCTTCATATTTGTTCACTTCATATTTGTTCAGATTTGCTCTCTTTTCGCCTGATCTTACCGACATTGTAGTTGAAATATAATTCAATTTTCCTCAAGGATTTTTACTATTACAAATCAGGATTTTTTACTTTCCAAGTCAAATAATTAAAACAAATGAAAATCTTAACTTCCTGACAATATAATTTTACTCTCCACCTATGGATTTGTATGGATATAATCATCTCTCTGGGACCAAGTCATGAAATGCGGGGCATGGTTGGCAAAGTTGCTGTTTGCTGGTATGCATTTTGTACTCTTTTACTCTTTTGATTTTTTCGTGCTCTTTGAAAAGGGAAAATAAACATAATCAAATCAGATATGATAATCATATTTGATTTGATTCAGTCAACTGGATCAAGCTCTGGAGAACTCCATCCCTCAATCGGAATACAATAAGTACAAAATGTGTACCAGCAAACTCAACTTTGCCAACCATGGGGCGGTGCGGACCGTGTCTAGGTATATCGGGCACGTAAAACTCTAAATTCTAAATCGCTTCTAAATTCTGCCGGACGCCAGGAATTGCTTGATCGGGTGGTGGGGTCAGGGCCTGCGCAACAAGCTATGCTTAGTGTGGGTCTTGACCTCGGAAATCCATCCATTCTAAAACATTCGGACTAAATTTATAATTAAAAACAAGCTGTTTACATTTCATTCTATGATACATTTCTTATTCCTGCCTTAATTGCGAACTGCTATAAATGTGAACTTTGTTTCTTTCCTCCTGTGAACTGATACCACTGGCAGCATTCTAGCAGTATACTGCGCTATCATGAGTAACACACTTCAGCTGATTCATAGTGATGGTGTCGAAAGAGTTCTGATGATATTGAGATTTCACGCGGGTGACATGTTAATATTGATAACTACTGACCGACCAATTTTCTGCACAGGACTCTCGCTGGACTCTTGGGTTTCTGCACTATGGAAGTCCCGAAATCTCCCGAAGTTCCTGAATATGTCTGGAAAGTACCCTGCCATGGCTGGCATGTGGAGCAGCCGTCTTAGCCTTCTTCAGGTCACCTTTTCTGGTGAGTGGGTTTATGTGGTGTTGGATTTGCATACAGTACATATTTTTGCCTGATGGTTGAATCATTATGATCCTTGTGATTGCATTATTTCGCCCCTATCTGAGTAACTATGAAAGCAATGGTATTCCTCTTCGTTCCACGGGCGTTCAATGACGGTTCACTTTTCTTATTCCAGGAGACTACCTAATGTTGGCAGCAGAACAGGCAACCATAGCACAGTCACCGTCGGGACCGGAATTTCCTAGAAGAATGCTTGGTCCGCAGTCGGGAGGTCCGATTTCGCTGCATTATTAACAACTGATCCAAGGTATGAAAGCATCCTGTGGAGTAAGCTTATTCACTGATCAAGGTGTGCAAGAATCCCGGGGAGTAAGCTGTTAAAAACGTAAAACCAACGCTTTCTATATGATGAAAACAAAACGTACTCAATCTGAACCCTGTGACGATTTGGATTCACGCCTGAAAATGCAATTGTGAGTGATAATGGGAATGACTGAATCAGGGGTCTCAACCATTATGCTTGTGTGGTTTCAGATGTCTGTGGAGCACTGCACACCAAGCTGCTGAGCTACACTCAAGATCAAGTCTATCAATATGCACTCATTGGTAAGCATGCCAGTGTGATAAAACAGCAACCGCCAGTCGTTGGAAGACGTATCCGTTTGTGCATGAGCCCTTTTATTGGGCTTCCCAGCGTTTCGAAATGGCTCAACTTCACCGTGGGCCAATTTGTAATTACGGTTTTTGTTGTAATTACTGGGAGACATTGCTGCGTCTCCAAAATTTTCCTCTAGTTTCTAGCTCATCTCTGTACCGTGGCCAATTTCATCATGATGATCACATAACCACTCTGTACTTCCGTGACAGTATCAAGCTCAACAGGTCTGAGACGCCAATCGTATGCTATCTGCCCGTCTGCCTGTGTCAGTGTTGTGACGCGCTCGGTTCTTTCCACAGTGGTACGATGATTGGCGTGTCTGAGCCGATGTCGGCTTATGGCCAAGGTGAGTTTCTGTCGCAACTGTACTGGTGAGCGAGCGTGAGGCTGTGTTTCGCCGTGGGTGTGAGAGACTCCCGTATAAGCCATACTATGGATGGGACGACTACGCCTGCATTGGCCTAGCTTTCCCCTATGAAATATCTCGTTATTTTATGTTATGCTGATGATCACACAACCCTTCTGTACCTCCGTGACAGTTTCAAGCTCAACAGGTCTGACAAAGAGTTTTGGTATTATTGGCTGTGCTCTGAAATGGTTCGTATCCTTACAGTTGGCCCTTTGTTTCAGGTTCAACTAGTCAATTTCGCGAGGGGCGCATTCCAGTAGCTATACAACAGCGCCACTCTTTCAAGTACGTTTTGAGTTGTATACAGTCGGCCATATTTGCAGCACTTCATCCCGTAATTTCTCTGTTGTACCAATAAGGGTGCTTAAAGTCGTTATTTTGATTTTGTGTCAAAACTTTCAAGTTCACTGTAACTTGCTTCGTGAAGAAATAAATTCTGGAAATGTGATGCGCTTTGTTTGTGTACTGTTCAGATGTGAACGGGGACTTCAGAAGACGTGGAATCTGAGATCCCGCGTCACGTCCGCGTAACAACCAGCGATGGAACCTCTCCAGCCGTGAAGAGGCACTGACGCGACATCTCGAAACAGGTTGGATTGGCTGTCGGTGAACTACATGTGAACGTGTACTGTTGTCGGTGGCAGTGTATTTGGTAATAAACCGTGGCGGGCTGTACAAAGTCACGGCTGGGTGAATCATTTGCCCAGTCGTGATGTGTCTAGCCGATATTAGACACTGACGAGTCAAGTTTGTCAGATCCTAACCAGACCTCGGCGCTGTTGGATGTCTGTGGAAGACGGCAGTTATCATGGGTGATTACTGAAATGGTTAGTAATACTAGGTGTGAATGCGTAGAATCAGTCTTTCAATGGTTCACAAGGTGTTCGTTGCGTTTTGGGTTCAAATGAACCTTTCGCTTTTCGCCCCACTGACTACTTTACTTTGCCCCCTGAACTTTCGCAATAGCTAAACAAGCTATAGCGCTATCGACGTGAAACTTCAAGCACATTCTACATCAATTTTACGTCTGGCAAAAATGAAGCAATTTCGTCGAAACATTTAAGATATAGATAATTTAGTGACGTCACTACGCACGAGGTTGACACAAATCAGCTTAACTTTAGCAGGCCGTACAAATCCCATAGTTTGAGCAAAATGCAATTGGAAAACGTCAAAAGATAGCAAATGGCAAGGGCTACATGACTCGGATTTGTGAAAGTTTGTTTTTTGACTCCAAAAGCTAAAGTTTTTTTAAGGCCCTCAAATAAATATTTTCAAACATTTTCAAAAAAACCGGAAGACATGTTTAACCACATGTGGACAATGCCAAATCCAAATTTAAAAGCCATATCTTTATTTTTGACTTTTGGGCTCCCAAGTATGCGTAACTCATGACGTCATATTTTTAATTGCGGGTTTTGGCTTTGACTAGATACAAACATAAATGGCAGTACTATATTTCTGAGACCAAATTGGTCTAGGCATACCTTTTTTTATTAAAATTTATAAATTTCAAATTTTGACATTGTGACCTGACCTTGACCTTATATGGTGTCAACTGTGAAAATTACTGCTACTATAGAATTATACGTGTAGGACACCCATATAACATGTGTCGCAGAATTTCGTAGACAGTCTTGCCAATAGTCTCCTTGTGTGACCTGATTTGCTTTGATTTTGCTTACAATTTTGCTTATTTGGGATATGTGAGCACTTTGAGAGCAATTTGTGCGATCATAGGGGGGGGGGGGGGGGGGGGGGGGACGGGGGGACGAAGTGCCGAATGGACGATCGGTACGGTTCGCGACAATGTGAAGGAAAATTAGTTTTCTTATAATTTTTACTTAGGAACGCAATTTTTAGTTTTAGCTACCAGTTTTTGTTGTATACTTATAACTAACAGGTGATGATAAAAACAATAACTTCTTTGGAAATATTCATGGTAGATTGTTCAAAACTAAGGCCCTATATACTAGGTACAGTCGTGAGGTGGCGGCGGTCAAGGCTGGCGATATGCCCTTTTCCCTGTTGGACGTCACGTTAACGTGACCAGTTTTATAGATTAACTCTAATTTTAAATTACAAATTTAATTTAAAATTAGGCTTTGGAGGCCAAAACGCCCAATTGCGCGCAAATATATATATATATATATATATATATATATATATATATATATATATATATATATATATATATATAACAAAGTAGTATCAGGATTGCAAAATATTGCTCGTCAAAGAGGGCCAATTTCTACTATTCTCTATCACCCCTGTACAGTCTACCAGTCTGACGTCACACGAAGGATTTGGTAGGAATAGGGCCGACCCATTGCGGCTATGGAGGTGACACCCCCTGGTTTAAACGACTATACTCGATAGGCACTGCCAAGCGATTCGCTCAACGCTGTTTGGGATACATATCCTAGTACGAGCTATATAGAAAGCTATTTCATACTAATGATAAGGAATGACAGCCACCTGACAGTCTCGTCGGTTTGGATGCCATCCGATTGCTTAAGGGGAATGTTTTACCGGTGTATTGATTTTTAACTGGGAACCACTATCTTTGTCAGTTATTGAAATGTCGAAAATACTAAGGTCATTTTCCCCAAAACTTAGTCGTTTTTAAGCAATTTAAATTCCCTATTTTCTAGCCGCTGGTTGACTGGTCTATATAGCTCAATGACGTCAACCCAAATTCAAATTTAAAAAAAACTTTTCGAGAAAAAATATCACCATAGTTTTCAGCAGCACTTACTTCATACTCTCGACTACAACCGGCGTATATTTGACTATCTTTCAGAAAGGTGAAACATCCCCTTTAATAACTCTGCGCACCTTGCTGTCAAAAACGCGAAATTTGGCCGGTTAGTGGATGTTGTGGATAGTGGATAGTGGATAGTGGATAGTGGGGCTGTAGGGTCGCACTATCGTAGGCAAGTAGGCAACTTTTGCGTCTATCCATGTTCACAATACACTGCAATTATAATTATTATTGCTACTATTCTAACTATTCTTGCTAGCTGCCACTGGACTGGCTTTTTGCTTTCGGGAGACACTGGCTCGGTGGTCATGGGGGTCAGGGGTTTGATAGATTTTAGGAGGGTTTGATAGATATTTAGGTCGGTAGTGCGATATAAGGGAGCGTCACTGGCGTGGTTTTTCTACCTTCTTCATAAGCTCTGCGTATCTCACTGTTCTGCATGCTGGCCGGCCTGGGGTGCCCGTAACTACCAGGACGGATCGCCCCGGAACCGGTGACTGCCGCTGGCTCGTTGTGCGGGTTATAGTCGTTTCTGGACGGCTGGCCGAAACGGATGCGGATGAAGTAGCTCATGTACTAAGTATAAGTACATGAGCTACTTCGAAGTACTTTGTACTTCGAGTAATGGATGAGTAGTTTTCCGAAAACTGCCTCGGTTTGCAAACTTTGAACGCATGTGGGCAGAACTTGAACGGAATGGCTTGCATATTTTGTTTCATAAATTCCGAAGCTTTTTAATTGATAAATTTAGAAATTTTCGCGACGGTGACTGTTTCCCCGTTCCCCCTATTCGAACGTGAATCGATTTTTTTTGTTCAATGTAATTTTCAAAATTCAATTATCAAAGTTTCCTTCATGAATCGAATGGTGATTGAATCTTTCAGTTCCCAAAATGAATCGTTATTAAATCATTCCAAAACGTTGACTCAATAACCAGTCTGGTCCTAACACTGATTCATGTGTTAGCACTTAAATGCATCCGTATCCTATACAAAACCAGTAGGATGAAGTGAGGCATGAGGTCATGTCCAGCATTTGGACTGTTTGCCCTATCTTACATATTGCTGATCTAAAACATGAACACTGAACAATGCATCAAGGTTCAAAGCACACACAATCATTACTTCTAAAAGCAATAGATAAGTAAAAACGAACGCAAAGCAAAAACGAACGCGATTTAGACACTTGAGCGCTCGGTAAATAAATAGGTACAAAACGCACTAAATCTTGTACAGAGCAACGAGACCACGAACGGTCATGGGATACAAAACGGATGCACCTGTTCAGGACGAGGTGTATTTCTTCTTTGATGCCAAAGGTATGTAACTACACAAAATACAATCTTTAATACGTGTGCTATACAAAACAATGTTTTTGTTTACAATTTGTAGTTATTTGTGATATCAAAATATATTGGAATATATTCGAATATATTAAATACTTTCTATTCAATATAAATTAAGTCATTTTACGTTGCTGGAGGCAATATTTGCCCTCCCCTTGTCAAGCGCGGGTTAAGTCTTGTTTGGTGTTATGGTCGTTTCCCCTGATAGCATCATGCAATGAATACCAGTTTTTTATGTTTCGTTCATTGTCATGATTTATTAGCATTCACCTGGATGAACATCTGGTTGCAAAGTAAAATAAAAAAATAAGAGATACAAATAATTCCCTTAACCGGGCCGGTAACCATAACCAGGCTACTTGTGCGTGCACAACCCAGATCCGTGGAGGAATTGAGCGGGTTCCATGGGTATACCCGACCCGTGGCGAACACTGTTTGGAACAGGTCTAACGTAAATATGCGACTAAAGCAAATAACACTGACGCAAAACTGGCAATGTTATGGTAGTGATGGTCACAAAATAACACTGATCGAAAACGAACACAGTATGACTTGATAATTGCTTTTGAGAGGGCACCTAAAGTCTCAAGCGAAATACAAATTTATTCATAAATAGTGATTTTAAAGGGAAATAATGACCTTTTGATTTTGTTAGCAACAATTTCTTCTGCTACCGTTATAGTTAATTATTTTATATAAATTTTATAAATTTAAGAATTCAATATAATTATTCCCAAATTCAAAGTTGTAAGTTTGGAAAAATACGAAACAAGTACCTTGTATACTTCATGAAGGTCATCGACAAATTCGTCCTTCCCTACCATTATTTACATCGAGTGCGGCATTTTTGGAGGCTGACGTTTCCGATCAAACTGATCCGTGAAGCAATCCGCGAAGCATCCGTGATGCATGACTCAGTTTAAGTCATGAATAACAACATGCAAACGGTATATATCGCCTTGATGCAAACTATACCAACTCTAATGAAAGACGGGCGGAGTGATTTGAACCCCAGGCAAGCAAGTATTCGCAAAGCACTCTGCACTGCGCCACAATAGCAAAAGGCGAGGGAAATGCATATTGTATACAATATTATTACGTCATAAGTTTCTGAAGTGTCAACTACTATGAAATAGTGATACAATACCTTTAATAATGATTAACACGAAAATTCAAACTTAAAAACAATAATTTGAATAAGTCTTTAATTAGCTTTCAACTCAAAATCAGATATATTTTGCAATGCTACACAAGAATGGCACCAGTGACGTCATTAACAAAGCCTGCTACGGGACTTCGGTATACTAATCGGGAACAACTCGCCAAAATGGTTAAGTGCGCCGAGAAGCATGACAATGACTTTGTAAACAAATCGCCAACGCTAAATAGGTCACCGTCGATGTGCATCGATGAGCTTCCAATTTAATTGCCAGTTTTGTGTTATTGTTTGTTAGTTTTTTGGGGAAAAATATTATTTTCGATAATATAAAGCACTATATTTGATAATGTAGTGCTATATACAGCAACATACAAATTATACAAAACTCTTAATGTTGAAAACAAATGAATCGATTTTCACAAATTGAGGGTCGCAACTTAGTTACTAACTATGCCGCTGTTGATGTGCATCGATGAGCTTCCGATTTTATTGTCACTTTTTCCAATCGCTGTTACTTTTAGAAGATCGCAGGGCATATAATCGCAACAAGCAGAACGCACAATATATTTTCCACTCCATTGCGTAAAAAAGCAATACGGGGAAAGCCCGCAGTTTGATAAGGACCAAAAGTACTTGCAAGTACCGATCGTTAAAAGTGTGGAACGCTTATCAACTATAACTTGAAATATCTTTCGGTAGGATAGTTTTCATGCAAAATGTGATTAATTTGCAATATATTTTGGTCTGGCGATTTCAAGTTTTAACTCCATTTTTGTGGGAAAAGGTCATTATTTCCCTTTAACGCAAACCGACAGGGCTTCCCACATTTGAAGCAAGGGACTGGCCAACGCCCCTCACCAGCCCTCGAGGATCTCCCAAACCACTAGCAGTGCTAAGCAGAAGACTTGGTTGGATAGGTTGCGACAGGCTATTGTAGTGGTTAGGCCACTTAGGTACGCCGATATTGAGATCTGAGTCACCACAGGTCAGATTTCGGCAATACATTGGTGTCGTATTACAAATCTGTATCTAGAGAGCTGGGAGCTAGCGACGCCTGGGTTTAAACTTTGGAGTAGGTATCTGGTTGGTCATTGGAGTAGGTATCTGGTTCGACCACATGTCAATAGTTCGGGTCTGCACAATAGTGGGTATAGGTGAGGTCATAGTTCGAATCATTCTAAAACCCGGTACCTTGTTTTCTGGAATACATTCTGACAATGGTAAAGTACTTCGGTTTTCACCTTTGTGTGCGTGTCGTCGGGACGCGGCGAGTGATAGCATGACAATGTTACGCCAAATTATAATATCAACCTGCCTTGATGTCAGGTTAGGGTCAGGCCTTAGGGTACCAGTCCCCGTCATATCCCGCCATATCCCGCTTTACTGGTTCTATGAATACCCCGCGATGTGCATATATACATGCATACGCATTTGCATACATTTTTACGAACCGTAATTAAGAGATTTGAGGAAGAATCGCCTCATTGATGTACCGTGATTCGATATTAACTGGGCGCCAGATGGGCGCTACTTTCGAGATTAGTTTGAAATACGAGGCAGAGGGGACCAGACATGGGCCATGCCCCAGGCGTTTTACCGTTGAACCCTCCGGACCCTGCAGGGGTGTAACAGAGATGGTTTTCTGATGTACGGAAAGGGTCCGTTCCATGTGGTTGATAGTACTGTATTTTTTGTAGTTGATTTACTGGAGTACGTCTGTCAAAACGTCTCCTCGTATTGATGAAATCTAAACTCATGATTTGTCTGCGCTCCAGGATGCATCTAAGAACACCGCTGTACAGCTGCGAGTGTCGTCGGCATCCTCGACTTCGCGCTAGCGGTAAGTTGAAGTCGATCATGCTCTTCGTATCTTGCCATTTCTGCTGATGAGAATGTCCTGCAATTTTGACGCTCTGCTCTGGAGATAATCGACGTGGCTGAACAATGTTACGTGATGTCGTCGCTTCTGTCGTGACTGACTTGTTTTCTGACGTCTGGTGCATTTTCTCTTGCAGAGTCGCGACTGCGTCTTTGACGATTGTTGCTTTGGGGAAGCTTCACTCCATCGCTGTCACTGATAACAGGGTATGTGTGCTTATAATTTTTAACTAGCGTGTACTCTTGACGCATTGCAAATTCTCCATTTGAGCGACGACACATGATGATACCACTCTTGATCAAACGGTTAGAATACACTGAAACTAGTGACGATTCTAGGGCGGACTGATTAACCATCGATGCTATTTTTATGTCTTATGCTATGCAACCTGTCAACATTTTTGTTTGTTTTTGCAGGTCGTGATGGTTTTCTGCGAGACCTGTCATTTCTGTACAATCGATATCAGGAGTGCTGCTCGTCGAGGACGTCAAGGTGTGAGACTTCATTTATAGAGCGTATGATTGATTTGCTGAGCCCTTGCACTGATGAAACTTCCCAGCTGCTCTCTGATGAATCAATGCATTCCTCGTTTCTGATATCCTCGTTTCATATTTTTTTTGGGCGTTCCCATTTCGTTTCTTGACAACTTTCTTGCAGTTTCAGGAATGTGTTGTCCCTTTACAAGGAGTGCGTACACTGCCTAGAGAGCTGCAGCTTACATTACTACTGCCTGTGCTCGACCCGGCAGTGTTCGGTAAGTTCGGACTCTGCGTTTCTGTGCGATAATGCATTATGGGTTTGTGTTTCAACATGATGTTTCATGCTTGCTGAGGTTTCTGTGACGACCTAGCTCATCACCCACTTTTGTCTGATCTTTGTACCCGAAATGCATAGTTCACGACGTAGCAATTACTTTTCTGACTTGCCGCGCGCTTTGCAGGTTCTCATGCTCATGCTCTGGGAGCCACTTGCCGGTCTGGGCCCGACTGCGGGCTCGGTCTTCGTAACAAGTATTACAAAGGCCTAAGGACAGTTGTCTCCTTGGTAAGTCCTATTCATTTAAACAAATACTGCTGATGGGCTGGTTTTTGCGCCGGTAAATTCCATTGATTTATCGTGCTTCGCGTCGGCCCGACAGTAACTCTCATCCCTGGTACCTTGGCTAGTTCAGAGACTAGCTGCTTTCCAGGCGATGGTACATCTTCAAATACTTATACAGCTTTGTCAACTTTAATTTAAATGTGTAACTATGGTGTAAAAGTGTAACTATGGTGTAACTAACTGTATAACTGTTCAGTGTAACATTAGTGTAACTAACACTACCCCTATGGTCAGGTACGCTTAGTGCTGGCAATTTTTAAGATTGAATGGATTGACGCTTTATGTTCATGCGATGCTATTATTTCTGATTACATCTGCTCACACGATGATTCTTTTTCCAGGACCATGAGTCTATGGGACTATACCTGGTGCCATATTGCGTAATTTCTGGAATGTTCCAAGAAGTGAGTACTTCTCGTTTTTTTCCTGGCTATCTCTGACCATGTATCGAATGATGAAAATTCACGGACCCGTACTATTCATGACGGTTTCTTTACATGCACTACCAACTGAGCTGTCTTATTAATCGGTTTCTGCCTTCTCTTTTCGTCGTTTGCTAACTTTCCTCCATTTGTTGCAGGTCTTAAATGGCTGGAGTGAGCGGTGGTCTGATCGCCTTTCGGCCGACCCTTAGATGTCCGGTAAGTCGAAACACGATGTAGGTGTTCTAGTGATGTCCAGCTTTGTATTTGTTTCAACATGATGTTCATGCTTGCTGAGGTTTCTATGACGACCTAGCTCATCACCCACTTATGTCTGATCTTAATTGTTATCAAAATGTGGCCTCAATGGCTATGTATCGGCTCACATTGACTAATTTGTTACAGGACGTGCTGCCGAATGGTGTCATGGGCTCCAGGAGTTTCTAGAGCTTATGCACTAAGACTATCAAGTTTGGATATTTTGGAAGAATCTTGTTTGGTCTTCAGGTACGTTTTCACGCCCTTTGATGAATGTCGGTTGGCTTTTTTGTGCCGGTAAATCTTGTTAACTTACCGTGCTTCGCGTCGACCCACAAGCACTGCTCGAGTTTTGGTAGCCAGGTAATACGACGGTCGGAGACGACGGACGTGTATGATTATATTTATGCATTTATTTAATTTACGATCGAGGTTGCTTAGTTGTTATGTATATATGTTTTATTAAATATGCGCACTGTCTATCGTTAACATGATGATTCTAGCGAACGGGCGGACATAGTTGCTCTCCAGCAGTGCTGAATGTTCCTCAACTGATTTTGAAATGCAGTTCCTTTTGTGATGTAAACCAAATTGTTTTACACGTACCTTCCCTTGACAGGTGAAATATGTTCCCGACTACTGAACTACTCGACATTCCGGACAGAGACCGCCCGGATGCACGATCACGGTAATTATTCTCTTGAGATTCGTCCATGCGCGTTTCTTTGATGCACGTGATGACACCTTGATCCATTTTCTGACTCGTGCTGTCGTGCGTCGGTGGCCGCCACGTGGGCCTTGCAATGGCGGTGTCCTGTGCCGTGCCGTACGGTCAGGTTCTCTGGCCGTGTGGCCGGCCCGGACCGCCGTCGCCACCGACCCGACACGCCTATCACGGATTATACCTCTGCCGTCTGACAATACTCACATCTTCAGTACTGTTCCTGATGCGCGGAATTTTTATAAAATGTTGATTTTTGTGTTTGCAGGCGAGAAGTGGTTGGTAACTTAGCGGCATCCTCGATGGCTGGACCTTAGTTTCCCAGTGATGATCTTCAGGTGATTGTGGCAGCAGAGGGCGACAACGGCGGATCCCCGACCTCAACTGTCGCTGCCCAGGGTGTGAGGTAAGACAAAGTGATCAACAGGTTGTCTGCAATATACTGCACTTTCATGAGGAAAAAACTCTTAACTGATTCAGAGTGATGTTTCAAAAGGATTCTGATGCTACTGAGATTTGACGCTGGTGACATGTTATCGTTAACGACTAACCGACCGACCAATTTTCTTCACAGGACTCCCGCTCGAATCCCCTGTGACTGGCTCTGGAAGTCCCCAAATAAGTTCCTGAATCTGTCTGGAAAGTACCTTGCCATGGCTGGCATGTTAGACAGCTGTCTTAGCCTTCTTCAGGTCACCCTCCTTCTTCAGGTCACCCTTTCTGGTGAGTGGGTTTATGTGGTGTTGGATTTGTAGACAGACCATATTTTTGCCTGATGATTGAATCGTTATGATCCTTGTGATTGTATTATTTCGCCCCTATCTGAGCAACTATGAAAGCAATGGTATTCCTCTTCGTTCCACGGGTGTTCGGTGACGGTTCCTTTTCTTATACACAGGAGACTACCGAATGTTGGCAGCAGCACATCTTACTATCGCGCGGTCACTGTCGGAACCGGAACTTCCTAGAAGATTGCTTGGTCCGCAGTCAGGAGGTCCGATTCTGCTGCATTGATGACTGATCAAGGTATGATAATCCCGGAAAACAAGATTACTAGAAAAGTAAAATATCACGACTTGCTATGTGATGAAAACCAAACGTACTCAATCCTGAACCCTGTGACGATTCGGATTCACGCCTGAAAACGCAATTGTGAGTGATCATTGGGAATTACTTTCATAGAGGTCTGAACTGTTGTGTTTGTGTTTTCAGATGTCTGTGGAACACCGCGCAACAAACTTCCGAGCTACACCCAAGATCAATATACATCAAGACAAAGTCCATCAATATACACGCAATGGTAAGCATGGTGTTTGGAATTTGAACAGCAGCGGCCAGTTGTTCGAAAAACGTATGTTTGTGCATTAGCCCCGTTTATTAGGCTTCCCACTGTTTCTAAATGACTCAACTGTGGGCTAATTTTGTATTTTTGCTTGTAATTGCTGGAAGAAACATTGCTGCTTCTCCAAAAAATTTCCTCGAGTTTCTAGCTCATCTCTGTACCGGGGCCGATTTCATCGTGATGATCACATAACCGTCCTGTACTTCCGTGACAGTATCAAGCTCAACAGGTCTGAGACATCACTGCTATGCTATTCCGCTGTTCTGTATGTGTCAGTGTTGTGACTCGCGGCATTTTATCCACAGCGCGACTATGACTGACGTCTTCGATGGCTGCCTGCGTACTATGCCAAGGCAAGTTTCTGTCGCGGATTTACCGGACGTGGGTGCGCGTCAGGCTCTGTATGGCCGGACGTGCGCGAGACTCCGTATGGACCGTCTTAATGGAACTACTTTATGCCTGAAGTGGCACTGGCTCCTAATGAGATAGTTTGTGTTTGCACTGATGATCACAACACCTCTGTACCTCCGTGACAGTTTCAAGCTCAACAGGTCTGACGATAATTATAATATCACGAGCCGAGACTAGATGTTTCGACGTGTCCTTATAATTCTGCATTTTCGTTTTCAGATTGAACGCGAATCTGAGCATTTCGCGAAGAAGACCTCCAGCGTGACTATATAATACAGCGCTACTGGTATTTCAAGTATGTTATGAGCTAGAATACAGTTTGTCATATTTACAGCACTTCAACACGTTATTGCTCTGTTTTCCATACTAAAGAGTGCTTAACTGCAGTGTTTTGACTTCCTAGTGTTCACTGTTGCTTTGTGATTAAATATATTCGGGAAATGTGATGCGCTGTGTTTGTGTACTGTTCAGATGTGAACGGAGTCGCGGGCAGACTGATAATCTGGCATCCCGTTGCCACCCACATCCGCATCTATGCGGATGTGTCGCGACCAGCAACGTAACATCGACAGCAGTGAAGGACATCGTTGCGTGACATCTCTGAACAGGTTGGATTGGCCGCGAATGCAGAGCTACACACGCATCACGTCACATCACACGCACGCGGTCACATCACACGTACGCACGTACGCACGTACGCACGCACGCACGCACGCACGCACGCACGCACGCACGTACGCGCGCGGTCACATCACATACGACTGTTGGGTCGCTCATGGTGATGGGGTTTGTACCGGTGAACGGTGCGCATCGTGCATGGGGATTCACCGTGGCGGGCTGTACAAAGTCACGGCTGGGTGAATAATTTGCCCAGTCGTGATGTGTCGAGCCGATATTAGACACAGACGAGTCAAGTTCGTCAGATCCTAACCAGACCTCGGCGCTGATAGATGTCGGTGGAAGACGGCAGTTATCACGGATGATTACTGATGATTACTGGAATGGTTAGTAACTACTAGGTGTGAATGCGTGTCTTCCATTCCGGTTCACGAAGTGTTCTTCATTGCGTTTTGGGCTCACATGAACCCGTCCGAAAATGTAGACGATGCCTCGATAATCCAACCACCGTAACATTGCTTCGTAGGTCATTGCTTTTGGAAATTCATTCTGACAGCGGGCCATTTGAACCAAAAGCAATAAGGTAGCAGGGCGAATCGGGATAGAAAAACTATTTTGAACAGCTTTAACGTAAATATGCAACGTAAGCAAATACCACTGCGACACACTGAGCATGTTATAGAAGTGATGCCTAAAAATAACTCTCTGATCGAAAACGAACATTGGCCTAGTACGACGATAATAGGTTTTGAGGTTGCACTTCCACAAGTCAAAACCGAGACATACATATTCATAAATAGTGTTTTTGAACGCGAACCGACTGGCTGCGCCACATTTAGCAAGGGACTGGGCAACGCTCCTCACCAGCCCTCTAAGATCTGCCAAACCACTCGAGGCAGTGCTAAGCAGAAGACTGCGTCCGGTAGGTTGCGACAGGCTATTGTAGTAGTTATACCACTTTCTAGGTCAAGCCAATATGAAGTCACTCGAGTCACAAGTTCAAATTTCGACAATATGTGTATAATTTATAAATCTGTATATTTGAGAGCTAGTTGTCGCCCCTGAATTTTAACCAGCTGTTTAACGGCCCCCATGATGAACTTTCGTAATAGCTAGAAAAACAATAGCGCATGCGCATCAACGTGAAACTTTGGGTACCTTCATCGATTTTACGCCTTCTGTGCAGCAAAGCAATTTCGCCGACAAAAAAATAGTTATAGCGAATTTAGTACCGTCACTACACACTTTACACCAAAAGTTTTAGTAAGAGTTTTACACCAAAATCAGCTAAAATGTAACGGACCGTACAAATGCCATATTTTGAGTAAAATGCAGTCCAAAATCGGCAAAAGATAGCAAATGGCAAGAGCTACATGCTCTCGGATGTTAGAAAATTGTTTTTTTACCCCCAAAAATGCAATGCAATTTTTTTTTTGGGGGGGGGGGGGCAAATGCCCATACAATATTTTGTCTCATTCAAAAAGCCGGAATGTATGTCGGAACCACAAATAGGAAACTACCATACTAAATTGCAAAATGATATCACCATTTTTAACTTAGGCATTTGACTGACTTATACTGGACAGTATGGGTAACTCATTAAGTAATTTTGAAATTGCGGTTTATGGCTTTTATTGACTAGATACAGACAAATAAATGCCAGCACTGTATTTCTGAGACCAAACTGGTCTACATGCCTTTTTTATATTTATTTATCGATTTCAAATTTTGCCCCTTGAGTGACCTGAACTTGACAGTAACTGCACGTAAATGAGGTCAGATGGTAAAATGACTTTCGGATCACTTTCGGATTCTACGTGTAAAATAGCCCATAAAACATGTGTCGCATGACTTCGAAAATCGTCTGCGCATGTGTCAATTGCTGCGCATGGCCATTATTTAAAAAAAAACTTTGTGATTGGAGGCGATAAAAAATCGAGCCAGCGGCTCGATTTTTTAAAAGAATGGCCTCAGGACTGACAGTGTGTTGTTTGAGCAGTGTAAAATACCTGCATACTGTTTGGCTTTGCTGCTTCATTTCCGAGGCGCTGTTTCGACGCTAAACATCCCCGCGCCGGGCCCTGAGGCCATTCTTTAAAAAAAAAATGTGGCCACGGCTCGATTAAAAGAAATCAGAACCTCGCTTAGACATGTTTGAGTATGCTTTAGATTCGTCTCATTGAGGGCTTTCGATTGCCGCTTTGCGCGTCTCTCTGCGATCATTGGTTCGGAAGATAACCAGGGGGGGGGGGGGGGGGGGTGTTCAACGCGCCCCCCCCTCACAGCGGTGTTCTGCCGTTCAATGCCGAGTTAACCCTATTCCCTGCGGGGGGCAGATTCTGCCCCTCCCGGTGTTTTTTCACTTGCCGCTTCTGAAACGTTAGGCTTAGCGTCCTGAAACTTTGTGACTTTTCCCAAAATTGCATGGCGCGTGTTGCCAAAATGTTGAAAAATCGGTCCAGCAGAGGCGGTGCCAGGCTCCTGTTTTGGGGAGGTTGTTACGAATGCGGTTTTGCGGCGCATACTTCCTTCGTAGTTTGCAGTGCAATAAATGCGTCTGGGAAACAATTTCAATGCAATACGCATCATAGATACTGGGGTTTTACATATTTTTTGAGCAGAGGCGCACTCGGGTTAAACAAATGGGAGGCAATACCCAGTACCCACCCTCAAATCAGGTCCAACTTCAAATTAGTAAGATAATAAATGCGTTACGTTCATGGTGCCCCCCCCCATGTTTTTCCTGAATCCGCCTATGCGCATTATATACAATTTAATAAATGACTGCATATAATGCCCACATTTGACGTTCATGTCGTCCTAAATCACGAACAGCACATATTTTTTCTTCAGAAAATCTCCCCATTTTACATTCCCTGAATACGCCTATGATTTTTTCCTTTTTTATATTAAAGACCAGTACATTTGAAGCTCAAAAACGTTTGGGGCATCACAATTGGTCGAGCCACATGGCCGCAATGACCTTTCATAAAACACCAACATTTCGGATTTTTTTGCCCCCTGGCTCCATTTTTGAACAACAAAAATTTTGGGGTTCAAAAAGAGATCTTGTCATGACGAATCGAATGGCGGTTTCACCATCGAAATCGACCGAGCGGTTCTCGATATCTAGGGGGGGGGGGGCAGAATCTGCCCCCTCAGGTAAACGTAATTCTGGGCGCCCGCAGGGAATAGGGTTAAGTTAGGTTATGGCTCACTTGCCCCACACATGGGTATCGGCAATGGAATCATGTGGAATCAGCACACTAAACAAAAACTAAGTACACAATTTATGTATTACTCTAGATACAAATTGGACTCTAGATACAAATTTGTCCAACTGTAATGCTGGACAGATCCCAATGCCAGACGTCATGCGCAATATAGTGCATCATTATCTTAATCACCAATTGGGCGAAAAGGCAGGTGTTAGGATGTGTGGTGTTACGGTTGTCCATTCATGGGTTTGCCTATATATTGACCTACAACTTATTTTCCAGATTGCAGCTAAGATCAACCCATGGTACATCGCCTGTTGGCCAGAAGAGGCTCCTAGAAGTGGCATTGACAAGCTTGGTATGTGTCTGGTTTTGGAATCCTCTTATATTTGTTGTCAATTTTAGGAACATTTGCTTATACTCATGTTTTGTCATGAAACTTGCAACATTGCATACATCAAATCTTAATATTTATAAATTATTCAGCAGTAGCAATGCAATGATGTATTCTTCTGTGTTTGCATCTAATTGCTGCTGCAATATCATACTCATCAGTTTAATGGGCACCATCTTTGTTGCTGAATGTCCTATGCTGCCGATATACAATTGCAGTGGTCTATAGTCTTCAAAACAATGTTAATCACTACTTTGACATTTATTTGTAATAATAATGGGTGAAGTGAATCAATGCTATTTCGTTTTTTTTATTGTAAGAATTTGATCATTAACAATGCTAATGCCCATTTATACATAAGGCACTGTCACAAATCATCTTATTTGTTATTATATAACAATTCGGGTGTTTAAACTATCATGTCAGACCAAATTCTGTTGATTACTTTGTCTTTGTGTTAGACAGGCTTCCTACATTTGTGTTTTGATTTTGTATCATATCCCATATTTTTCTGGCGCGTTCTTTGCGTCGATTCCCGCGGGGATTCCTGAATCCTTGACTGTTTTCCGCGCCGGGGATTCCCGGTAATTCTGCGCTAAAACGGGGAATCGGGAAAGCTGTCTCCGCCGGTCCCTGCCGATCCCTGTCAGCAGTCGGCAAGATGGCGGGGTCCTAGGGTGTATGTGATTCATCGTAAGTAGTGTATTTGGCGCGTTTCCTACAAATGTGCCGCGGAAAATGGAAATGCCGTTCAGAACGCAACAGCTGACTCTTGACGGGGATTGCGGTAGCGGGAATCGAATGTGACCTCATATTTGTGAAAATCTAGGTGGAAAAACGACCAATCTTATGGATGTGGTATTGCAATATAACAACTGCCAAGCCATGTTTTCTTAGGTATAATATTTGTTACAAAATAATTGTGTGGAACTTGTTTATATGCTGTCCATAGTGGATGTGTAATCAGCCTGTTGGCAATATCGATGCATCAATTTGCATGTGATTTAGAAATCATGAACCCCGGTATACAGTCGAGCCATCGGTCACATTATCCATTGTGCATTCCTGTTCCTTTTGGGTACCAATGAAGATGCCCTTGCATACATGTGCATTCCTGCTCCTTTTGGGCACCAATGAAGATGCCCTTGCATACTGAACGTCTAGCAGAAAATGGTGCAAATTCATTTATTTCTCATCCAGACCTTGTGATGATGCCACTTTTGAGCATATGCAATTTATCAGCTCATTACGTCCTGGATGTTTTACTTTGCACATTATCAGTAGTACAGTACGTGATACCCTCCGTACCCTGCAGGGGTGTAACGGAGATGGTTTTTGTGATGTACGGAAAGAGTCGGTCCCATGTGGTTGATATTACTGTATTTTATTTTGTAGTTTATATTACTGGAGTACGTCCGTGAAGACGTCTCGTATTGATGAAATCCGAACTCATGATTTGGCTTCTTTCCAGGATGCATCTAAGAACACCGCTGTACAGCTGCGAGTGTCGTCGGCATCCTCGACTTGGCGCTAGCGGTAAGTTGAAGTCGATCATGCTCTTCGTATCTTGCCATTTCTGCTGATGAGAATGTCCTGCAATTTTGACGCTCTGCTCTGGAGATAATCGACGTGGCTGAACAATGTTACGTGATGTCAGTCGCTTCTGTCGTGACTGACTTGTTTTCTGACGTCTGGTGCATTTTCTCTTGCAGAGTCGCGACTGCGTCTTTGACGATTGTTGCTTTGGGGGAAGCTTCACTCCATCGCTGACACTGATAACGGGGTATGTGTGCTTATAATTTTGAACTAGCGTGTACTCTTGATGCATTGCAAATTCTCCATTTGAGCGACGACACATGATGATACCACTCTTGATCAAACGGTTAGAATACACTGGAACTAGTGACGATTCTAGGGCGGACTGATTAACCATCGATGCTATTTTTATGTCTTCTGCTATGCAGCCTGTCAACATTTTAAGTTTTTTTTGCAGGTCGTGATGGTTTTCTGCGAGACCAATGTTATCTCTGTACAATCGATATCAGGAGTGCTGCTCGTCGAGGACGTCAAGGTATGAGACTTCATTTCTAGGGCGTATGATTGAGTTGCTGAGCCCTTACACTGATGAAATTTCCCAGCTGCTCTCTGATGAATCAATGCATTCCTCGTTTCTGATATCCTCGTTTCATATTTTTTGGGCGTTCCCATTTCGTTTCTTGACGACCTTCTTGCAGTTTCAGGAATGTGTCGTCCCTTTACAAGGAGTGCGTACACTGCCTAGAGAGCTGCAGCTTACATTACTACTGCCTGTGCTCGACCCGGCAGTGTTCGGTAAGTTCGGACTCTGCGTTTCTGTGCGATAATGCATTATGGGTGTGTTTCAACATGATGTTTCATGCTTGCTGAGGTTTCTGTGACGACCTAGCTCATCACCCACTTTTGTCTGATCTTTGTACCCGAAATGCATAGTTCACGTAGCGATAACCTCTCGGACTTAACCACTGTGCGCTGTTGCAGGTCCTCCCAAATCATGCTATGGACGTCGATTATCTGCTCCTGGGCTAGGCAGCACGCTCCGGTTTGGGAACAAATATTCCTAAGACAGAACGATAACTGTTGTTCCTGGGTGAGTCTCCGTCAATTTCGAAAGAACATTGCTGATGGGCCGCTTAATGCGCCGGTAAATTCCATTGATTTATCGGTCTGTCGCGCGGTCCGACAGTAAATGGGCCGCTTAATGCGCCGGTAAATTCCATTGATTTATCGGTCTGTCGCGCGGTCCGACAGCAACTCCATGCCTGGTACCACGGCTAGTTCCAGAGACTAGCTGCTTTCCAGGCGAAGGTACTTACATACGTAATACAGCTGTCAACTTTAATTTAAATGTTTAGTGTAACTATGGTGTAACTGGTGTAACTGTGCTGTAACTGTGGTGTAACTGTGGTGTAACTGTGGTGTAACGGGTGTAACTGGGGTGTAACTGGGGTGTAGCTATGGTGTAGCTAACGTTACAGCTATGATCAGGTACACTTAACACTGACCATATTTTGCCAATTTGCATCATCCACTTTTGTCTGAGCTTTGTACCTGAAATGCATAGATTACGTGTAGCAATAACCTATCCGACTTAACCACTGTGCTCTGTTGCAGGTTCTCCCAAATCACGCTATAGGCGTCGATTGTTTGCTCCTGGGCCAGGCACCATGCTCCGTCTTGGGAACAAGTATTCCTAAGGCCGAACGACAGCTGTTGTCTCTTTGGTGAGTCTCCGTCAATTTTGAAAGAACCTTGCTAATGGGCCGCTTAATGCGCCGGTAAATTTCATTGATTTATCGGTCTGTCGCGCGGTCCGACAGTAAATGGGCCGCTTAATGCGCCGGTAAATTCCATTGATTTATCGGTCTGTCGCGCGGTCCGACAGTAACTCCATGCCTGGTACCACGGCTAGTTCCAGAGACTAGCTGCTTTCCAGGCGAAGATACTTACATACGTAATACAGCTGTCAACTTTAATTTAAATGTTTAGTGTAACTATGATGTAACTGGTGTAACTGTGGTGTAACTGTGGTGTAACTGTGGTGTAACTGTGGTGTAACTGTGGTGTAACTGTGGTGTAACTGGGGTGTAACTGGGGTGTAACTGGGGTGTAACTGGGGTGTAACTGGGGTGTAACTGGGGTGTAACTGGGGTGTAACTGGGGTGTAGCTAACGTTACAGCTATGATCAGGTACACTTAACACTGACCATATTTTGCCAATTTGCATCATCCACTCTTGTCTGAGCTTTGTACCTGAAATGCATAGATTACGTGTAGCGATAACCTATCCGACTTAACCACTGTGCGCTGTTGCAGGTTCTCCCAAATCACGCTATAGGCGTCGATTGTCTGCTCCTGGGCCAGGCACCACGCTCCGTCTTGGGAACAAGTATTCCTAAGGCCGAACGACAGCTGTTGTCTCTTTGGTGAGTCTCAGTCAATTTTGAAAGAACATTGCTGATGGGCCGCTTAATGCGCCGGTAAATTCCATTGATTTATCGGTCTGTCGCGCGGTCCGACAGTAAATGGGCCGCTTAATGCGCCGGTAAATTCCATTGATTTATCGGTCTGTCGCGCGGTCCGACAGTAACTCCATGCCTGGTACCACGGCTAGTTCCAGAGACTAGCTGCTTTCCAGGTGAAGGTACTTACATACGTAATACAGCTGTCAACTTTCATTTAAATGCTCAGTGTAACTGTGGTGTAACTGTGGTGTAACTGTGGTGTAACTGTGGTGTAACTGTGGTGTAACTGTGGTGTAACTGTGGTGTAACTGTGGTGTAACTGTGGTGTAACTGTGGTGTAACTGTGGTGTAACTGTGGTGTAACTGTGGTGTAACTGTGGTGTAACTGTGGTGTAACTAACGTTACAGCTATGATCAGGTACACTTAACTCTGACCATATTTCGCCAATTTGCATCATCCACTCTTGTCTGAGCTTTGTACCTGAAATGCATATATTACGTGTAGCGATAACTTTTCCGACTTAACCACTGTGCGCTGTTGCAGGTCCTCCCAAATCATGCTATGGACGTCGATTATCTGCTCCTGGGCTAGGCAGCACGCTCCGGTTTGGGAACAAATATTCCTAAGACAGAACGATAACTGTTGTTCCTGGGTGAGTCTCCGTCAATTTCGAAAGAACATTGCTGATGGGCCGCTTAATGCGCCGGTAAATTCTATTGATGTATCGGTCTGTCGCGCGGTCCGACAGTGAATGGGCCGCTTAATGCGCCGGTAAATTCTATTGATTTATCGGTCTGTCGCGCGGTCCGACAGTAACTCATGTCTGGTACCACGGCTAGTTCAGAGACTTGCTGCTTTCCAGGCGAGGGTACTTGAATATGTAATACAGCTTTGCCAACTTTAATTTAAATGTTCTGTGTGTTATGTGCATGCCATGTATGCAGTATCCTAGCATTGGAAAATTTGGATGGAGAACGACACCCTATGGATACTATTTATTTATCAACTCATCTTTTTCCTGCGTTTTATGGTGAATTTCCACTTTTTATTTCAAAATGTATTGGATAATTGGAACCGTGATACTTATTTATGAATGCAATGCTAGGGACAGCCTGTGGAGGGAATGGCTGGGTAAGAATTGGCATAGGTAGTAACTATTGATAAAGCAGATAACATATGTTTTTGGGTTGAATTTTCCACTCTTTATGCTTATTTTTGGCCAGAATTTTTCATTCCGCACCCCAGCTCCAAAGGAATACTAGGACCCTGCATGTATGCGATGCTATTATATTCTGCGACTTCTGCTCACATAATGTATTTTTCCAGGACCATGAATCTATGAGACTACACCTGGTGCCATTTTTAGGAAGTGAGTACAACTCTGTTTTTACTGGGTACTTTGACCATGTATTGAATGATGAAAATTCACGGACCCGTACTATTCATGACGGTTTCTTTACATGCACTACCAACTGAGCTGTCTTATTAATCGGTTTCTGCCTTCTCTTTTCGTCGTTTGCTAACTTTCCTCCATTTGTTGCAGGTCTGAAATGGTTGTTTGATTGAGCGGTGGTCTGATCTCCTTTCGGCCGACCCTTCGATGTCCGGTAAGTCGGAACACGATGTAGATGTTCTAGTGATGTCCAGCTTTGTATTTGTTTCAACATGATGTTCATGCTTGCTGAGGTTTCTATGACGACCTAGCTCATCACCCACTTATGTCTGATCCTAGTTGAAATCAAAATATGGCCTCAATGGCTGTGTATCAACTCACAGCCTTTACTTTGTTACAGGTCCGGCCGAATGTTGACATGGGCTCCAGGGGTTTGACAGCATTTTTGTACTCTAAAGACTTGATCTGCAAGTTGATACATTTTGGAGGAATCTGGTCTTCAGGTACGTTTTCGCGTCTTCTGATGAATGTCAATCTGCTGTTTTGTTTTGCGCCCGTAAATCTTGTTGCCGTGCTTCGGGTTGGCCCACAGCAGCAATGCTCGGGTTTTGGTAGCCAGGTACTGCGGCAGGCGGAGACGACAGACTTGTATGATTTTATTTATGCATTTATTTAATTTATGATTGAGGTTGCTTAGTTATGTATTCCGGTGTTTTATAAATATGCGCACTATCTATCGTTAATATGATGATTCTAGCGAACGGGCGGACATAGTTGCTCTCCAGCAGTGCTGAATGTTCCTCAACTGATTTTGAAATGCGGTTACTTTTGTGATGTAAGCAAAATTGTTTTACACGTACCTTCCCTTGACAGGTGAAATGTTCCTGACTACTGAACTACTCTAGTATCCGGACAGAGACCGCCCGGATGCACGATCACGGTGATTATTCTCTTTCGTCCAAGCGTGTTTCTTTTCTTCTGATGCACGTGATGACACCTTGATCCATTTTCTGACTCGTGCTGTCGTGCGTCGGTGGCCGCCACGTGGGCCTTGCAGTGGCGGTGTCCTGTACCGTGCCGCACGGTCAGGTTCTCTGGCCGTGTGGCCGGCCCGGACTGCCGCCGCCACCGACTCGACACGCCTATCACGGATTATACCTCTGCCGTCTGACAATACTCACATCTTCAGTACTGTTCCTGATGCGCGGGATTTTTCTTATCGTTGGCTGTTGTGTTTACAGCTGGTAAGAAGTCGCTGGTGGCTTGGCGACATCCTCGATCGCTTGACGATTTCCGGGCAACAAATCAAATGACCCAGTGAAGGTACGCATTTCATGAGGGAAATTCTTTGCTACTAATGTGTTGTGTTAATTGTTTTCGTGATGATCAGTATTTGCTATATGAGTCAACTGATTACATATTACTTACCACCAAGATCTCTGATTTATTCAATAGTTTCAAATGTTGCGATTTTTCCGTCTCTTGATCGCTAACAAAGCTCATACTTTTCAGGTAGCATCGTTGACGGAGTATTCGCAGATTCAGCTCAACATATAAGGTATGTCTGAATTTTCTTAACATTGTTGGTAATATGTATGTAATATCCTCCCGCTGCTGCACATTACGCACATGATGATTGAAAGCGTATGAAATCCTTTGATTGCATAATTTCGCCCCTATCTGAAATTAATGTGCCGATAAGGCACGTCTCCGCGTGCGCCGTTCGCTTTTAACATCCGGCTTCGTTTCCCAGTGATAATCTTCAGGTGATGGTGGCAGCAGAGGGCGACAACGGCGGATCTCCGACCTCAACTGTCGCTGCCCAGGGTGTGAGGTAAGATACAGTGATCAACAGGTTGTCTGCAATATGCTGCACTTTCATGAGGAAAAAGATCGTAACTGATTCAGAGTGATGTTTCAAAAGGATTCTGATGCTCCTGAGATTTGACGCTGGTGACATGTTATCGTTAACGACTAACCGACCGACCAATTTTGTTCACAGGACTCCCGCTCGAATCCCGTGTGACTGGCTCGGGAAGTCCCGAAATCTCTCGGAAGTTCCTGAATCTGTCGAAAGTACCCTGCCATGGCTGGCATGTGGAGCAGCTGTCTTAGCCTTCTTCAGGTCACCCTTTCTGGTGAGTGGGTTTATGTGGTGTTGGATTTGCATACAGTACATATTTTTGCCTGATGATTGAATCGTTATGATCCTTGTGATTGTATTATTTCGCCCCTATCTGAGCAACTATGAAAGCAATGGTATTCCTCTTCGTTCCACGGGTGTTCGGTGACGGTTCCTTTTCTTATACACAGGAGACTACCGAATGTTGGCAGCAGCACATCTTACTATCGCGCGGTCACTGTCGGAACCGGAACTTCCTAGAAGATTGCTTGGTCCGCAATCCGGAGTCCGATTCTGCTGCATTGATGACTGATCAAGGTATGATAATCCCGGAAAACGAGATTACTTGGAACGTAAAATAAACACTTTGATAAATGATGATGATTAATGACATAGTGGCCAAATTCAGAGGTAGGGGAGGGATGTCAAAATTATTGCATGATGCCATATTTGATATGAAATGGAGTGTCCAGCACTACAACATAACAATTCTGACATTATTTTCATGTTTTTAGACCCGGACACCTTCGTCCTATCATTGTTGATAAACGAGCAATTTTGTCATCGCTCCATTCCCCCTATAAATCTCTGAATTTGGCCACCATGCTTTATGATGAAAACCAAACTTACTCATTCCTGAACCCTGTGACGATTTGGATTCACGCTCGAAAACGCAAATTCCTGGGAGAAACATTGCTGCTTCTCCAAAATGTTCCTCTAGTTTCTAGCTCATCTCTGTACCGGGGCCAATTTCATCGTGATGATCACATAACCACTCTGTACTTCCGTGACAGTATCAAGCTCAACAGGTCTGAGACATCACTGCAATGCTATTCCGCTGTTCTGTATGTGTCAGTGTTGTGACTCGCGGCATTTTATCCACAGCGCGACTATGACTGACGTCTTCGATGGCTGCCTGCGTACTATGCCAAGGCAAGTTTCTGTCGCGGATTTACCGAACGTGGGTGCGCGTCAGGCTCTGTATGGCCGGACGTGCGCGAGACTCCGTATGGACCGTCTTAATGGAACTACTTTATGCCTGAAGTGGCACTGGCTCCTAATGAGATAGTTTGTGTTTGCACTGATGATCACAACACCTCTGTACCTCCGTGACAGTTTCAAGCTCAACAGGTCTGACGATAATTATAATATCACGAGCCGAGATCAGATGTTTCGACGTGTCCTTATATTCTGCATTTTTGTTTTCAGATTGAACGCGAATCTGAGCATTTCGCGAAGGCCTACATCAGCTATAATACAGCGCTACCGGTATTTCAATTATTTTAGAGAGCTAAAATACAGTATACAATATACATACAACATATGACAGGGTTTCGGACTTTGGACCGGTTTCGCGTCCAAAACCAGTCCAAAAGCCGTGTTTTTGTTTCACTGCAAAAAAACCCTATCTGGATCAGTTTTTCATGAGGAATTCAAATATGGAATACAAAATAGAAAGGCATCTATTTTTTCTCATCCCGTGAAGGGGTCTCTGATCACTTCGCGTCTGCGTGCGGTTGCCTTGTAAAATAACCAATGTTTTTTTTAAACAAAATTTTAAAATCTTGAAAACCAATTGGATGTTCAGTTACAATAGCTATTGGTTTTCTAGTCGATGCGCACCTTTTTTAAACAAGAGGGTTATTTTTTTACAAGTTGAGGTCAACAACACGCGAGGACGAATCCATTGATGGCACCGTCAATATAGCTCGCAGATTGACAACCGCACCATTTTGTTCCTAAGGCTTTGCCCAATCGATCCGTCTCCAATTTTTACTATTTATAACCTGGATAAGTTGTAGCAGAATGGTTGTATGGGAAATTGTTATTAAATTGGCATATTCGAATGTATATTCGAATGGCATATCTGGTCGGTTGGGCTAAGATCCAAGCAGCGTCTAAATAAAATTGGAATTTGAGGAACTATTTGAACCCGATATGCTCTGAAAGCAAATTGAATGAACAAGATAATGAGCATAGCGCGAGCTCCACTACGGCTCTTCGAAGTTGGGCGACCAAAAACAAAATTAATCTGAAAAGAAATAGTTTTTTGGCCATTTTTTCGTCTTTTACGCTAAACTATTCATACTTAGAGTAAATATATTTATCTTTTGAGGATGGCAAATGCAAGTCCACTTAATTTCCAACATTTTGACGCCCAGTTTGTCGAGATTTGTTCAAAACTGACGCGTGCGTGTGTATATTTTTTTTACACCCGTGTCCGCAAAGCCGGTCCAGAGCCTGACACCCTGTCATATGTGGTGTTGAACGATGACAGTGTTTTCCTTGAAATGCTTCGTCAGGTAGACCGCTACTATTCGGAGTACGGTCGTTATGTACATGAGAGCAGGATGTCTGTAGGCATATTTACAGCACTATACTAAACAGAGTGCTTAACTGCAGTGTTTTGACTTACTAGTGTTCACTGTTGCTTTGTGAGGAAATAAATTCGGGAAATGTGATGCGCTGTTTGTGTACTGTTCAGAGGTGAACGGAGGTTCGGGAGGACTGATAATCTGGCATCCCGATGCCACATCCGCGTACGCGACCAGCAACGGAACATCCGACAGCAGTGAAGAACATGGTGGCGCGACATCTCTGAACAGGTTGGATTGGCCGCGGTCACGTCACGACATCACACATGCACGCAGTCCCATCACATCACACACTGTCAAATCACGACATAACACACTCACGCGGTCACATCACACACATCTATCAAATCACGACATCACACGCACGCGGTCACATCACACGCACGATCACATCACGCACGCACGCACGATCACATCACATCACATACGACTGTCGGGTCGCTCATGGTGATGTGGTTTTGTACCGGTGAACAATGCGCATGAGCATGAACCGTGGCGGGCTGTACAAAGTCACGACTGGGTGAATAATTTGCCCAGTCGTGATGTGTCTAGCCGATATTAGACACAGACTAGTCAAGTTCGTCAGATCCTAACCAGACCTCTGTGCTGTTGGATGTCGGTGGAAGACGGCAGTTATCATGGATGATTACTGGAATGGTTAGTAACCACTAGGTGTGAATTCGTAGAATCAGTCTTCCAATCCTGGTTCACGAAGTGTTCATTGCGTTTTGGGGTTCAAATGTACCAGTCCTGTCCAAAAAAAATCCTCTCCCCTGCCTCGAGAATTCAAACCACGCCTCGTTGCCTCGCCACCTCGCCACGTCAAAAATGCCTCGAGAATTCAACCACGGTCAAATATAATTAGTTCGTAGTTAATTGCTTTTGGAAATTGAAATTCTGACATTGGGCTATTTGAACCAAAAGCAACAAGTTATGCAGGGTGAAACAGTATAGGAAAACTATTTTGAACAGCTTTAACGTAAATATGCGACGAAAGCAAATTACACTGCGACACACTGGGAATGTTGTGGAAGTGATTGTCTACAAATAACCAACTGATGAAAGTATATTTTTTCCCCTAAATATTTAATAACTTTAGTAGGTTTATAAGGAACGCAATATTTAATTGACAACAATTTTCCAAACAGTTAAAACGCGTATCATTTTCGTGGTATTTCAAGGTTTTTGTTTTGTTTGTATCGATAGGCACAGATTTGCCTAGTGATTGAAATTTAGCATTGTTAAAATTTTGTCCGAGGCATTGCCTCACAACCCAAATTTTCAGCCCAAACGCGTGTTTCGCCCAGATCTTTGGCGGTATCTCAGCGTAACAGAACGCGCTGAGTTTTCGCCAGGTGCTTCCGTTCCGGAGAAATTAGATGCGGCGGCAGCGTAGGACCTTTGTGACGGGCGCCGTGATTACAATGTTTCGAGATATGGTGAATGTGTATCTTTTTATAATGGTTTAATATCTTTTTAAAAATCTCTTGTTAATGGTAAATATAATAACTTACGTAATAGTTACATATTGCTGCAAGGTGATCGGCGGGCCGTCCAGACTGATAACTATATTACAAATGGGACATGTATTTCGATGCATTTTTCTTAGCCGTGTTCTTAGCGTAGGGACCCGCAGTTGCCATGGTACACACCAAGGTCCGGCTTATTTTCTCCTAGCATATGTTTGACGGCGAATTAAGCAGCGACCATATATGTATTCAAACTGCATTACTGAGAGCTTCAAATTGATAAATTGACGCATTGGCTCACCTTATCCATTGGCTCACCTTATGCATTGCTTATCCAGCTGCTTTTAAGCAAAAAACCGTGTTTAGCGTTTTGCGCGGTGGTACGCCCTCCCCCCCCCCCCCCCCTCCGCAACTGCGCGGGGGGGGGGGGGGAGCGTACCTATACCTAATGATTTTATGTGTAGGCTCTGGGTCCTATTCTCAACATGCATCGCACAGTTCTTGTCCACCGGCAGAATGAAGAATCAAATCGAACTCCTTACGGGCGTGATAATTCTCGCCTATTTTCAAATAAATTATAAGCTGCTGACGGCATATACACAGGATGCTTGTGGCGTTGAAGTATTACCGTGGTGATCTGCATATATTTACCAACCTACACAAAATCACGAAACAGCCCCCCCCCCCTGACTGCCTCACATTCGACCCCCTGGCGCCGCCACTGGAACAAGGGCGCCCCTCACCCACCCTCTTGGGGGGGGGGGGGGGGGGGGGGGGGCAGCCCCAGCTCCCCCTCCACATTTTCGGATTTTAACATTACGCCTATGGGCGTTGCAAGGAAATACTCGACTTCAGAATGCCCCCAACCCAACTTTCGGAGGGTTGCGGCGCCCTTGCTCAGTGGGAACTGGATCTGGAGACAGGACAGCTACCGTGTCGGGAGACGGGGCCCACGTCTGGATGCAGGACAGGTACGGGGCCTCACGTCTGAAGACAAGACAGCTACCGGGCCTGGAAGCAGGGCGGGTACCGGGCCTCACGTCTGGAGACGGGACTGGTACCGGACCTCACGTCTGGAGACAGGGCAGGTACCGGTCCTCACCGTCTGGAGACGGGACAGGCACCGAACCCGTAGGCAGGGCAGGTACCGGATTTGACGTCTGGAGGCAGGACAGGTACCGGTCCTCACGTCTGGAGGCAGGACAGGTACCGGGCCTCACGACTAGAGGCAGGGAAGGTACCGGACCCCACGTCTGGAGATGGGATAGGTATCGGGCCTGTCGAGGGCGGATTCAAGGAAATAGTTCACCTTCAACATGGGATTTTGAACTGAAATAGCAGTTGTGTAGCCCGTGTTGAGAAATCCTTATCTGCAACTTGTCTTGGCTGAAAAGACTCCAGCCGAAGATATTTGACTTTGTGGCGAAGGAATGCGGCGCATATATGATATACCGTACCGTCTGAGAGTGCCAGCACTACCAGGGCGCATGTGCAGACCAATAACGCACACCATAAAATTAATAATTTACGACCTGTCCTGAATTGGCGCGATGTAGGACCATTTTTGAAAAGAAAAAAAGAAAATTAAAAAATATAATAAAATCGTGTTCTGAAAAATTTCCGAAGGTGAACTATTTCCTTTAAGATCAGCAGTCAAATTTGTTTGTTTGGCACGCACTCCTCCCCACCCACTTTAATTCCATTTTCCATGGAGTTAATCTGCTGGTGTTCCATTTCAGTCGGTGGCTGCGGAAGGCATTTTCGGTTGGGGAGGGGGCAAAGAAACCCAGGGGACCCTCTGTCAAAGGGCCCCCTCCCCCATTTTTTTTTATCGAAATGGTACCTCGGATTTAGCTCACTATATTTTGCAGGGCCTCTGAATGGTCTCACAAAACCGTCGGACAGCTCATGTTGAAGTTGCAGGCATTCCGAGGGCCCCCTTTGGCCGACTGAGGGCCTTCTGTAGGCCTTAGAGGGCCCCTCATGCTGGCTGGGAGCACCTCGGGGCAGTCGGCGTCAATTTTTCGGTCAAAAAGAAGAAATCTAACCAGTGCTTGAAAAATTATCAACAAATTTATGGGGATGGAAATCATTTTTGCCCCCCCCCCCCCAAAAAAAAAACTTATTGAGTGGGGGCAGCTTCCCCTGCCCCCTCCTTATCCCCCGCCACTGATTTAAGTGCGTTTGGAACTCCTCTGCAGACCTCCGCAGCCGGCAAACTGCACCTATTGCATAAATTGCAAGTCCGCTCAATAGATAGCTGTGCTGTGAGCGGGCGCCGTAAAATCCTTACAGGAAATGCAGAGAAACAGCTTTATTGTCTATGAAAACTCCATGAAAATCACTACGGTTGTTAAACAGCATACGGATAATTCGAAAATGATATTTTCAACAAAAACAAACAAAAAATGCTCAACTGTACGATATTGACAATTGACGATATTGAAAAATATCCAGTGTCCCCAAAAAGAGGCCGGTTGGGACCTACAAATTTGATTATAAAAATTGCAAAAAAAAATCGTAAGTTTGTGATATAGCGCATAATTATTTCACTATTAATCTGTGCATGCTCGCAAAAAAAAAATCGAATGACCCAGCCTAGTGTATAGGCGATGTCATCGAGTTTGAGGCATTCTAAAAACCTGTTTTCCGGAAGAAATGCTGACAGAATGGTAAAGTAAGGCGATTTTCCCCTTGTGTTCGTGTGCTCGAGACGCGACGAGTGTTATGTAACATGACCATGTTACGTAGAATTAGGATATTAACCTGGCCTGATGTCCGGTTAGGGTCGGGCTTAGATGGTACTTAGTGTCGAGCAGCGCGTTTCGACAAGACAAGTACATTGATAGTGTCTATTGGAGGGGGCGGATTCCGCCCCCCTAAGATCTCTACCCCCGTAAAAGCCACACCGTAATTTGTAGGGTAGAGAGGTGCTGTGGATATATTGTTTTGTGAAAATTTCATGACCCTAGGTCAATATCTTCAAGGTTAAATGAGGTCAAATATGCTAATGTTTGCTTGTTTGCGCTCCTTGGCTTGACATTGCTATGGGACGCAGTGATTGCATGTATATACCCCCTAAAATGGGTTTAATGATTGTTGGAAAGTTTCGGTCAAAAAGAACAAATCTAACCAACTTCTTGAAAAATGCACCTAGTGCATTTTTCACAATGGGTATGATAGAAGTTGCATTTGACCTCGGGTCATTTGCATATCAACATTTTCTGCGGTCATTTTGGATATTTTTTAGCTCTAATTGCCCATAACTACAAAAGTTTTCGGCCGATTTGTCTTACTTTAAACGACGCGCCATTCATTTGTTAGCAGCTACACAATAAACGATGCACATCGGTCGGTAAAATCAGATCAGGAGATTTTACAAAAACAAAACAGGAGGGACGGCGGATTTCGCCCCCCCCCCCCCCCCCCCCTCCAGTGCGCGTGTTAAGATCACTGATAAACAAATCAGATGTAGCTGAACTATCGGAACCACGTGTTTCAAACCGCCCGGTCAAACGCTGTGCCTTTGGCACGACCATTAACTTTTGTAGGTGGGGTCACGTAACGTGACCTAATATCCTTGCTTGAGATGATCATCGGGCAAAAATTTAGTAGTGTGCGTAAGTGACTTGCAAAGACCCTTGCAAAAGCGGCTGTCGGCGATTTTAGGCTATTTTCGTAAAACACTTGGGCAGGGGGCAGGTCAGGTACCCACGGGGACACGCTTTACTGGTACTAAGAAATATGGATAACCCGCGATGGGCGTATATACATACATGCATTTGCATACATCTGTACGAACCGTAATTAAGAGATTTGAGGAAGAATCGCCTCATTGAGTTGGATGTACCGTGATTGGATATTAACTGGGCGCCAGATCGGAGTTACTTTGGAGATTAGTTTGAAATACGAGGCAGATTGGACACTGCGGCCGTACAGCACGGCGTAGACCATCAGCGGTAAACGCATACAATAACAAACAATGCCTACGGTCTGCTACAGTTGAGTAGGGATAATGACTGGATTGGGCTGGAAAACTTGTGTCGTTTAGTCCACGATATGTCCCGTTTTGAGCTGCCATACTTTTAACTCGTTTGACCAAATGCGCGACGCGCAATAATCATCACATTTGCTGATTGAACGTGAATAACCCTCCGGACCATGCAGGGGTGTAACGGAGATGGTTTTTGTGATGTACGGAAAGAGTCGGACCCATGTGGTTGATATTACTGTATTTTTGTTTGTAGTTTATATTACTGGAGTACGTCCGTCAAGACGTCTCGTATTGATGAAATCCGAACTCTGAAGATTGAGATTTGTCTGCTTTCCAGGATGCATCTAAGAACACCGCTGTACAGCGAGTGTCGTCGGCATCCTCGACTTGGCGCTAGCGGTAAGTTGAAGTCGATCATGCTCTTCGTATCTTGCCATTTCTGCTGATGAGAATGTCCTGCAATTTTGACGCTTTGCGCTGGAGATAATCGACGTGGCTGAACAATGTTACGTGATGTCGTCGCTTCTGTCGTGACTGACTTGTTTTCTGACGTCTGGTGCATTTTCTCTTGCAGAGTCGCGACTGAGTCTTTGACGATTGTTGCTTTGGGGAAGCTTCACTCCATCGCTGACACTGATAACAGGGTATGTGTGCTTTATTTTTTTTAATTTTAAACTAGCGTGTACTCTTGACGCATTGCAAATTCTCCATTTGAGCGACGACACATGATGATACCACTCTTGATCAAACGGTTAGAATACA
Source organism: Chirona hameri (assembly GCA_036785665.1). Classification (NCBI taxonomy): domain Eukaryota; kingdom Metazoa; phylum Arthropoda; class Thecostraca; order Balanomorpha; family Balanidae; genus Chirona; species Chirona hameri. The sequence goes on along the minus strand of JAXIVJ010000349.1, from coordinate 179,961 downwards.
CTGAAACTAGTGACGATTCTAGGGCGGACTGATTAACCATCGATGTTATTTTTATGTCTTATGCTTTGCAACCTGTCAGCATTTTGTGTTTGTTTTTGCAGGTCGTGATTGTTTTCTGCGAGACCTGTTATCTCTGTACAATCGATATCAGGAGTGCTGCTCGTCGAGGACGTCAAGGTATGAGGCTTCATTTCTAGAGCGTATGATTGAGTTGCTGAGCCCTTGCACTGATGAAACTTCCCAGCTGCTCTCTGATGAATCAATGCATTCCTCGTTTCTGATATCCTAGTTTCATATTTTTTTGGGCGTTCCCATTTCGTTTCTTGACGACCTTCTTGCAGTTTCAGGAATGTGTCGTCCCTTTACAAGGAGTGCGTACACTGCCTAGAGAGCTGCAGCTTACATTACTACTGCCTGTGCTCGACCCGGCAGTGTTCGGTAAGTTCGGACTCTGCGTTTCTGTGCGATAATGCATTATGGGTTTGTGTTTCAACATGATGTTTCATGCTTGCTGAGGTTTCTGTGACGACCTAGCTCATCACCCACTTTTGTCTGATCTTTGTACCCGAAATGCATAGTTCACGTAGCGATAACCTCTCGGACTTAACCACTGTGCGCTGTTGCAGGTCCTCCCAAATCATGCTATGGGCGTCGATAGTCTGCTGGGCCAGGCAGCACGCTCTGTCTTGGGAACAAGTATTGCTAAGGCCGAACGACAGCTGTTGTCTCCTTGGTGAGTCATCAGGAAAGAACATTGCTGATGGGCCGCTTAATGCGCCGGTAAATTCCATTGATTTATCGGTCTGTCGCGCGGTCCGACAGTAAATGGGCCGCTTAATGCGCCGGTAAATTCAAATGATTTATCGGTCTGTCGCGCGGTCCGACAGTAACTCCATGCCTGGTACCACAATTGTACAATTGTCGTGACATTTGTACCTGAAATGCATAGATTACGTGTAGCGATAACTTTTCCGACTTAACCACTGTGCGCTGTTGCAGGTTCTCCCAAGTCACGCTATGGACGTCGATTTTCTGCTCCTGGGCCAGGCAGCACGCTCTGTCTTGGGCACAAGTATTCTTAAGGCCGAACGACAGCTGTTGTCTCTTTGGTGAGTCTCAGTCAATTTTGAAAGAACATTGCTGATGGGCCGCTTAATGCGCCGGTAAATTCCATTGATTTATCGGTCTGTCGCGCGGTCCGACAGTGAATGGGCCGCTTAATGCGCCGGTAAATTCCATTGATTTATCGGTCTGTCGCGCGGTCCGACAGTAACTCCATGCCTGGTACCACGGCTAGTTCAGAGACTTGGCTACTTTCCAGGTGAGGGGGCATCTTCAAATGCTTAATACAGCCTTGCCAACTTAAATTTAAATGTTCAGTGTAACCATGGTGTAACTATGGTGTAACTAACAGTATAACTATTCAGTGTAACATTAGTGTAACTAACGCTACCGCTTTGTTCAGGTACACTTAACACTTAACACTGGCAATTTTTAAGATTGAATGGATAGGCGCTTTATGTGCATTTCATGTATGCGATACTATTATTTTCTGCGACATCTGCTCACACGGAAATTTGTTTTCCAAGAACATGATCTATGGGCGTACACCTGGTTCCATTTTTAGGAAGTGAGTATAGCTCGTTTTTCCTGTGCATCTCTTTGACCATGTATTGAATGGTGATAATTCAATGACGCATACTATTCTTGGCGATTTCTTTACATGTATTACCAACTGAGGTGTCTTAATTCATCGGTGCCTCTTTTCGTCGTTTGCTAACTTTGGTCCATTTGTTGCAGTGCTGAAACGGTCGTTTGGAGGGAGCGGTGGTCTGATTTTGGCCCACTCTTGATGTCTGGTAAGTCGGAACACGATTGAGGTATTCTAGTGATGTCCACAGGGTCCTAAGATTGCTTTGGAGATGGGGTGCGGAATGCAAAATTCTGGCCACAAATAAGCATAAAGAGTGGGAAATTCAACGCAAAAAAAAACATGTACTCTCCTTTATACCCAATTACCCGCTTACCAGAATCATGCATTATCTAATATGCCAATTCTTACCAGTCTTTCCCTCCACAGGGGCTCAGGGTTTTGCTCGACTTATAAGTTGCTCTTCCAGATTAACTTGTGAGCTGGTAGTGCTAGCATGAGGACCAGTATGTTAAATAATCGGTCCTTACTCAACACCTTTGAGGATCTAATACATCAGCGCGGCGGAAATTCGTACATCGCTAAAATTCGTACGGTTGATTCTTGACAGCAATTATTATAATTGTTGCGGAACGAAGGAATCGGGCGCCAGACCTAAACTCAAGGTTGTATTAGCCTATGTTGAGTGTTTTCAAATTGCAGCTGTAGGATTTGAAAAACCGTTTTCAGGGTCAGTTAACAATGTATTCTGATCTGTTGTTGAATTAACATTTTTAAAGACATGAATTTGTGATAAAAAACTCTTGATTTCAGACATAAATGGCGCCTCTGTATGGTCGTAAGGGTCATGGGATGTTTTTTTTTGTATTATTAGATTGGTTGTCAGTGACATGGGTTTAATGTACTCTCTGGGTATGTAGGTATGCTGAAATACCATCAGTTGGCTTTACTTGATTATCATCAGCTCGCGTTCAGTAATTTGGTACAGGACGTGCCGCCGAATGATGACAGGCTCCGGGGCCCAATCTTACCCAAGTGCCGTGATCGCACCCAATCTTACCAATGCCTTAGTACGGTATATTGGTGCGCCGGCCTGCAACACTTCTGAAACCCGGGGTCGAACCGGGCCGGGGACTTCTAGATCTTAAGTCTAGCGGTCTCCTGGCTGAGCTATTTCGACAATGATCTTGAATAAACCAAACGCCGTGGTTCGCTAAGTGCGGGATTCTGAGCACTACGGCATGCCGTACTTACGCATTCACTGCATTTGGTAAGATTGTGCCCTGAAGTAGTTTGTAGAGCTTATGTAATAAAATACTTGATCAAGTTGTGAAATTTTTAATAATCCCGTTTGGTCTTGAGGTCCGCTTTGTTTTTTGATGTCTGATGAATGTCAGTCGGCTGTTTTTACGCCGGTAAATCTTGTTACTTACCGTGCTTCGCGTCGACCCACAAGCAATGGTCGAGTTTTGGTAGCAAGGTACTACGACGGTCGCAGACAACAGACGTGTATGCTTATATTTATGCATTGATTTCATTTACCATAGAGGTTGCTTAGTTGTTTTGTATTTAGGTGTTTTGTAAATATGAGCACAATCTATCGTTAACATGATGATTCTAGCGAACGGGCGGACATAGTTGCTCTCCAGCAGTGCTGAATGTTCCTCAACTGATTTCGAAATGCAGTTACTTTTGTGATGTAAGCAAAATTGTTTTACACGTACCTTCCCTTGACAGGTGAAATGTTCCCGACTACTGAACTACTCTACTTTCCTGACCGAGCCCGCCCGGATGCACGATCACGGTAATTTTCTCCAGAAGATTCGTCCAAGCGTGTTTCTTTGATGCACGTGATGACACCTTGATCCATTGTCTGACTCGTGCTGACGTGCGTCGGTGGCCGCCACGTGGGCCTTGCAGTGGCGGTGTTCTGTACCGTGCCGTACGGTCAGGTTCTCTGGCCGTGTGGCCGGCCCGGGCCGCCGTCGCCACCGACCCGACACGCCTATCACGGATTATACCTCTGCCGTCTCACAATACTCACATCTTCCGCACTGTGTGTGCGACGTAGGATCTCACTGACTCATAACTCGTGTTTGCAGGTGTCAGCTGCTCCTCGACTTGATATTTATGTACGGCACATGGATCCAGTTGCTCACTGAAGGTATGGGTAACTTGATTGCTACCATGGCTTTTAAAGATAGTCTTGTTTAAAGGTCGTGGTCTATATCAGTATTTGCTATATGAGTCAACTGATTACAGATTGCTGGGCATTATGCAAACAATTTCAGTGTTAAAAATAATATAAAACAACATGGTAGACCTCATGGTAGATGTTAACAATTTGAACATGGTAGATGATGGCTTTTCATTAATCCAGTCCGTTCATAGCCACCTGTGTATAAACTACATAACCATATGATGAAACCTAACTGAATCGCGAGAGTCCGATGACGCCGTTTTACATGCACTACCAACTGAGTTATCGTGGTATAATGTCTTGTCTTCATGACGCTTCAACTGATCAGTTATTTTGTCTGTGTTTCAGCTATCTCGATACATCGTTAGGGCTCTCAATTAAGATTAAGGTGAGTGAAAACAGTGTTGAAATTTGAGTTTGTTATGAAGTAAATGTTTGTTTCAATGATGAGTTACATGCACCACTCTGCGATTTGTGATGACGCATAATGTGGACTGAAGGCTGTTGCAAAGTATGAAGTGTACACGGATTACATCGTGGCTAACTTCAAAACTACTTTCAGGTGTTTTGTCGAGCAGCTGAGAATAATTTACTGGGATTTTACCTGAGGAAAATATCCTACGGATATTCACGTTGAAGGTACGGAATCAACTCACAACAGAGCAACCCACCTTAAGAATTTGAGCGGACTGGTGATTTTTGTTTGTTGATTCATTAAATTTGCAGACATTTATTATTATTTTACTAGATCTTTGACCATATATTTCACATGTTGGCTCACCAGTCGGCTTATTTCGAAGTTTAAAATATGCTTTGTGTTGTACTAGTGGCCGTATTTAACCATTCTGAATCCTGATCAGTTGACAGAATGTCGAGCAGCAGTCCAACATATCGGACTCCAATAGATGTTTGATTATTTGTCAAATATGTCTGATCTGCACGCAATATTGCGGAAGAAAATAATTTACTTTATATGCAATATTTTTGCATATAAAGTAACACATGTGGGCTGATTTTGGGTAAATGTAAATGATTTAGCGAGCTTCGCATCGGCCCAACAGTAACTCCCATGCTTTGTATCGCGGTTTGACACTTGCTTGATCATGTAATGGAAGCAATGAAGCATGATATGTATGGAAGCGTTCTAAACAAATTAGTGATTGCAATTTTTATACTATTTTCACTCCGCCTTATTTGTCCATATCTGTCTTATTTCTTGCAGGGTGCGACTTTCGAAGAGCTGTCATCACGCCAACAAATTTATGGTGAGTATGCACGCTTAGGCGAATTGCATTGATGAATTAGGTTGGGCCGGATATCACCGGCTGAATATAATTATGTATTGTCTCTGCTATACGAAGCTAAGATGTTTTCTGTTTTTCTTCATTCAGAATCGATAGATGTCGCTGAAACCATGTGATGCGATGCATTTGACATGCAGACTTGTTAGTACTGAGTTCATGCATATAATGTCTTTCCAGTCGATCCTTCACTAGCCTACAGTTTGTAGGTACTGAGTGATGCCTATATGTACTCTCTGATGGTCATCTGGCTGTCTGGGTTGGGGCGCTTGGTGTGGATGGTCCTAAACGTGATTTGGGTGATTATTTCAGGTCCTGAAATGGAATGACTCGGTGATGCAGCCTCAACATTTGCTTTGGCTGTCTCCAGTAACCAGTTTCCTCCACATACATTATACATCTAGTAAGTAAAGCTAGGTCGTGTATTTGTTGTGAATGCAACGTTATCATGATGCATAAACTAGAGCCAATCCAATGATCGCGCTGATTACCAATGATAGAACTGATCTTGCATTTTTAATTTAACAATTTCACTCTTTTTCTTTTCTAAATACGATTTTTCATTTCAGGCTCCTTCGAAGAATGCGGTTTTCAACCGATCGTAGATCAGCGCAGGACTGTGATACTGACTTCTCTATGAGATCTAAGTGAGTTGACCAGCTATTCACATTGTTGCGGTACTGAGTGAATATGCTGATGACTATTTTGACCTGCCATTTTGACAGAAGACTGGAGACAATGGATATGATAGTTGTTCGTTTATAAAATGATGATACCACTCTTGATCAAACGGTTAGAAAATATCGGAACCTAGTGACGATTCTAGGGCGGACTGACTCAGTTATCATGCTTCTTGGTGATATATTTTAAATCATCCGTTAACCAACGTGTTTTGTTCATTTTCAGAGCGTGGTTTCGAGAAGTATCGTGTAATATATTGGACTGCAGTTATCTAAGACGGAAGCCCGTGACTGGCCTGGGACGATCTGTGAAGGTAAGGAGTCTCATGAGATATTCGTGATGACAAAGGCGTTCATTATTATGATGAGATGTCCCAGCTGCTCCCTGATGAATCAATACATTCCTCGTTTCTGAATTATTACGTATTATATACGCAAACGTGTCGATGTACCACCTTTCCCTGACACCTATGTTGATCTGCTTTCAGAACTGTTGCAGTGCATCATTTCCTGCAAAACGTCTTTGGCTTTGTTAGACAGAGGTGAGCGGATGAGGTCGATCTTCAGTAATCAAGAACTGCTGCTTATTTATGGTCGCATTGGACTTATGGCAGCGATTAAGATGGACCAGTGAAGAAAATGTGTATGTTCCTATGATGAATATTCCCGTATGCTCTGAGTTATATCACTCCTTGTTTCTGACGATCACAATGTTCATAGTCTGAAGCCGTATCTGGCGCATTCCTTTGTGATTTGCTATTCTTTGATGATGATGATTTGGCTTTAGGGGCGCCTGCACTGCTTGGGTTATGTGGCGCCCATGTTCTCTTGAGACTCGTCCAAGCGTGTTTCTTTGATGCACGTGATGACGCTGTGATCCATTTTCTGGCTCGTGCTGTCGTGCGTCGGTTGCCGCCACGTGGGCCATGCAGTGGCGGTGTCCTGTGCCCTCTCCATATGACGTCTCTTGGCGGCGGCGGCCTGAGCCGGCGCCATCGACCGCGACGGACCCGATACGCCTATCAGCTCTCTTCAAACATGGCTAAAAATTTCCACTCTTTATTTTTAATTTGATTTCCTCCCTTTGCTTACGTTTTGCACACACAAATTTAACACATTGCACGACCAGCGAACGTACCTATCTGCTTATTAAGTTTTTTTTTTTTTTGGGGGGGGGGGGGGGGTACTCGACTGCTGTTGACATACTCATACCCATATGATGAAACCTAACTGAATCGCGAGAGTCCGATGACGCTGTTTTACATGCACTACCAACTGAGTTATCGTGGTATAATGTCTCTTGTTGTGTTCATGACGCTTCAACTGATCAGTTAATTTGTATGTGTTTCAGCTATCCCGATACATCGTTGAGGCTCTAAGATTAAGGTGAGTGAAAGCTAGTGTTGAAATTTGAGTTTGTTTTGAAGTAAATGTTTGTTTCAATGATGAGTTACATGCACCACTCTGCGATTTGTGATGACGCATAATGTGGACTGAATACTGATGCAAACTGCCTTATTTCTACACGGAATTTGCTGTTGCTGACTGAATCGATTTTCAGATATTTTGCAAAGCAGCTGAGAACAAGTAACTGGAATTCGACCTAAGGAAAATATCTTAGATATTCACGTTGAAGGTACGAAATCAACACAAAAGAACAACCCACCTGAAGAAGTTGAGTGGGCGTTTAAAAGTGACCGGCGGCTATCTGTCTACTTATGGCTAGTGATACTTATTAGAGCAAAATGATTCCAAAGAACAAGCCATGGTATTTATTTGTCTTTGCTGTGGTTACAAAGTTTGGGTAAATGAACGGCCTTTGTAAAAACCCATCTTTCCCGTTACCCGTCGGGACCGGTGGATCCTGACACTGGCTACATGCTCGATTTGGTCAAGTTTGACGCTCTCGGTCTTTGTTTCCCCATCACCGTTCTTTGCCTCGCCTCATATAGAGGTCTCTTCACCCAAATTGATTTGATATTCCTATCATTGCAAAATGTTTGGTCGTTTTGGTACCACATAGGTTACTGGACTGCATGTGTGCTGTATGTTATGTAAATGTATCTTGTAGGAAATATTTTCTGATACATGTGTTTATTATGTGTTTGTTATGTGTTTATTATGTGTTTATTATGTGTTTATTATGTGTTTATTATGTTAATTATGTGTTAATTATGTGTTAATTATGTGTTAATCAGGTCAGTTTGAACCCGGACTCCGGATCGGAGGACGATGGAGACGATTGCGCGTGCCGAGCGTCATCGGGCGCAGACAGCGATGACGAAGAGACGATCGCCGAGCAGGAGGGTGCCGAGCAGCAGCAGGACCGCGCCATGGAGATCAGCCAGCTGGAGGTAACCGACTGACACGTCGCTCACTCCATCGTCCGTCTGTATGTCTGTCGGCACGTGATCGAATCTGTGGCGGCTCAACCGTGTCGCCACCGACGTGCAAACCGTGCCAGATCATAACGCCCCCTCACCAGCTGGCTCCTGTGATATATACCAGGGCGCCTTCTAGAAGATCGGGTACATTTTGTTATCTGCCAACTACTCATTTTAAATGTTGGCGTTTAATCTGCCTGCTGTTGTAGGTCGCGGTGGTCTATTTGTTTGTGTCGGTCCTTCGCGTTCGTCTGTTGTTTTCCCGGCCGTAGGTTTGACGCGCTTGTCTTATCCGCAGGACGAGGGCCAGATGCCGCTGGACGAGCTTATGAAGTACGGCGGCGGTGGTGACGACCACAGACGCACCCGATTCCGAGGCCGATGACGAGGAGGGTACGGCAGACGAGGACGAGCAGGGCGAGGATAGCCGCGATGACTAGGAGGACGGAGACGAGGAGACATGGAAATCGGTCTCAAGTCACTGCTGGATGTCGACGCCAGTTACGACGGCGACGCCAAGGTATTTGAGGAAAGAGGCTCATGTGTTGTTGAGGTGCACTAAAATCGTCTCAGCAATCCTCGCTGTGATGGTCTCTACACCTCGTAGAATAACGGCTTGTCTCGTTTCCCGGCAACCAGCTGATAGGTTTACGGGCAGAAAGGCTGGCTACATTCTTAATTAACGCGACTGCAAGTGAGGCGATCGATGGTGTGTTCGTTTGCCTCACACGGATTGCTAAGACGAAAAGTGTGTGGCGGTTGTCAGTGGGGGGAGAGAGGGGAGGTTGTGTGACATGACATAGATATTCCCGGGATTTGCGTTAGAATATTACAATCGTTTCAAAGTTAATACCTAACTCTTGACTGTCGAGTGACAACTTACCACACTGCTGATTAAAATCAAGACTTTTCGATGTGTAACTGTTTGTTGTCAGTATCTCAATAGTGTTGCTTATTTCAGGAGGTGATTCGTCTTCTGTTTTCAACGAATGCTTTGGAAGATTCTTTATCAGGTGAGGAAATGTGCATCACATACGGGATATCGGGGTTATACTGTCGTGATGATTTTAGCATACTGAGGTGGTATCATGTTGACTTCTGAAATTTTCTGACACACTCTTGTCTGACGAAATGCATGGTCCTCTTGTGATGCGTTATATCAGACTTGCTTTCTTATTATACTGTTCTCTTTCAGCTGAAGTTTCTGCCTCCATTCGGGAATGTTTCGTGGTCCTCTGGAGGTATGTACAGTGTACATTTCGAAGCCGCTTCAAAGGGACTGTCCCACCTTTGTGAAAGTTGTCGAATCACACTTAATTGTATGTATACATGTCGGGCGAGGACAGCTGAACATGTTTGTGAACTTTTTTCCGAAAACATTGCTTATCTTGGAAGATATTAAACTTAGTTTTAAGCGTAAAATTGGGTTGGTGACGTCATTTTTTTATTTGATAAATTACGGAAATCCTTTGTGCTGCCAAATGTGTGGCACAATTTTTTGTCGACATTTATTGCGCAGAAAAGACGAACCACCTAGTGTAGATTGCGAACCGCCCGGGGATCGATAAATGAAAGACGAAAATATTCCTATTATGTCCTTAAAACAAGTTGCCTATCATTACCAGTTGGGTAAAAAGAGACTAGGAAGTCTTAAACACTGTCGGTTTAGAGGCCCTATTCAAATACACATGGACCTTTTTTACAGATGTCAAAGTCAAACTAATATCTTTTTGATTAGATCATTGTGGTTGTTTTAACTGCTACCATACTTAATTTCAATGCCAAGCCATCACAATGGCTATCTCAACTCAAATATAATGTTAGTGTGGGATGTGTGTAAAGCGCTATCCCACATTAATGTGGGATAGTTATGTAATAGTTAGTGATTGTTGTCAAGCACATAGTTATTTTTGTCAATCATATAATGATGATACATATCTGCTTACCATTCGCGGTTTCCACCCGAGACTCGTCTGTGAAGGCCTGGCGCGTCTGATCATACACTTATACAAACACCTGGCTGAAGTCCTCTGCCATTGTCTCACTGTTTACTTTCTGTGTCCGCAGGAATGCTTCGCATGGACATTATCACTCGTCCGGTCTGCCATTCCCAAACGGTAAGTCTGAGGTTGATTAATATATTATTATTGGTGTTATCTACGTTGTGTGTATATACCCCGCCTTATTAAGCCGGCTGGCTGCGGTGGACTGTTGCCGGGTCAGCATGCTAAAGACGGGAACACTAGACAGCCTCTTGCTAGGTGGCGCCCCCGCACTCGGGCGTCGGCCAAAGTTATGACTGGTACAATCTACTCGGAACACTATGCGCGCTATTTAACCGGAGAAGTTGCGATGCCCCTAAGCCTAAGCTCAAATCATAAGAGGCGCTGTAGGCCTTCGATTGCGACCATGATCACCCAAAGTGCTCTTAAAGGTATGATACACATCCCGCTTGAGCTGAAGTGAGATTGTTGGGAAAGGTCGAGGTCAGGTCACAAAAGAGCACTATGCGCAAAATATCTACGAAAGTCATGCAGTTTTGAAATGTATGTTTTTGATGACACTTGCCAGTCAGCCTATTTACAGTGGCAGTTTTATTTCAGGGTTATTTCCATCGTGTAATGGTGACCGGCAGAAGATGAAAACGTCACGGCGAAGATGAAAACGTCAACATTTGAACTGAACGTGGGCTGTGAAGCTTTCATTGTGGCAATCTTCTGAAATCGAGTAAAGGTGAGAAAATGATTAATTTGGCAGGAATTGGTGTGCTCTAAAAGACTGTAGCTACTTACCTGCAATGATGATACTTCTCTGCTTACCATTCGCGGTTTCCACCCGAGACTCGTCTGTGAAGGCCTGGCGCGTCTGATAATTGGTAGAATATCACATTGGAGTTGTGGTGCCCATTTAGTCCTGACCTGCCCCTTTCGCCTTCACAGGCTGGCTTCGTGCTGCTCAGCGCCATGCTTCTTTCGCCGGACGTTCAGTGCTTCTGCACACACGGTATGTTATGGTTGATGCCTTGCGTATAGTGCTGGAATAAAATAAATGCACGTGATGATTGTTCATTTCACAGACCTGTTCTGAGTGAGCTGTGCTGAGTCCAGAACGGCCATCTGACTAGTGTCAGAACTACTCAAATGTATATATCAGCACATCCATTCAGTTACGAACCCCTCTTGTCCTCAGGTGTCACTTCGGTACTGGGGCCTTCAGTGGATTGGTTTTGGGTCGCAGGTGAGTGTCGCGTAGTCGTGTCGATTTGTAACGCGAAGAACCTGCTGTGATGACTTAATATACCGCCCCAGTCTGAGTGTCTGTGACTGAATGGTTATATCCTGATTTGATTATTTCTCACCGTAATTGCGTTGTATCTGTACACGTGTACTGACGTACCTTGTTTTTTTTTCTCAGACATTCTCGGCAATCTTCATGGCGCCTGCCTCAGTTCGCGGGAGACCTCGTGCGGCCTCCTGGTAAGTATTTGTCTATATTCTGTCACTACACTCGAGCTCTTTTTCTTCCAGTGATGAAACACGGAATTACCGTTTGATACAAATGAAACCATTTCCATGGCTGCTTTTATGCTGAGCAATAATGGAGCTTGTTTTCATTCCTAGTCAACTTTGTGATGCTAACATAGTTGTTGTTCACAGAATACGTAAAACGAACTGTCTGCGGCGATGATCTGCTTGGAGCGATGCCAGGTTAGTCACATCCAGCCTTGGATTTATTTGCCTTTTTGTGGACTTTGTAGTGTTTTATTGACATGCTTTGAATTAGTCGGTGCTCCTGTTCTGTATGATCAGAATGGGGTTGCCATGAATCAGATGAACAAGTTGTAAATGTTGGAAGTTTCATCCATTGGTTATTCATCTACGTTTTTAAGTAGGATATTACAATTGTGGGATGCTGTACATGATGACTTGTTCCTTCTGAAGCTAATGCTGATACACTCTGCATTATCGACCAAGAGGCTGTTTCTGACTGTCCTGTTGCGTTCAGCTGTCGCGCCTCGTCTGTATTGCCGTATGACGCTCTGGTCCGTCCCGCCGGCAGGCAACAACGCCACCGTGGTGTCTCACAACTCGGACACCACGAAGACGCGCGTCAAGCTGCCCTCGGACTCCAAGAAGATGTTCCGGTCCGCCAACCGCGCCATGGTTGGTGAGTATTGTGTGCGACTCGACTGGGGAATGACTGAGCTGTCCGGTACCTAGCTAGTTTCAAAGCTCTCGATGTGATGTTGTTTGTATTTGCTACTCTTGACTGTCGGAATGACGACAACTTACCACACTGCTGATTAAAATCAAGACTTTTCGATGTGTAACTGTTTGTGTCAGTATCTCAATATAGCTGTTGCTCATTTCAGGAGGTGATTCGTCTTCTGTATTCAACGAATGCTTTCGAAGCTGCTTTATCAGGTGAGGAAATGTGCATCACATACGGGATATCCGGTTTATACTGTCGTGATGATTTTAGCATACTGAGGTGGTATCATGTTGACTTCTGAAATTTTCTGACACACTCTTGTCTGACAAAATGCATGGTGCTCTTGTGATGCGTTATATCAGACTTGCTCTCTAATTATACTGTTCCCTTTCAGCTGAAGTTTCTGCCTCCATTCGGGAATGTTTCGTGGTCCTCTGGAGGTATGTACAGTGTACATTTCGAAGCCGCTTTAAATGGACTGTCCCACCTTTGTGAAAGTTGTCGAATCACACTTAATTGTATGTCTACATGTCAGGCGAGGACAGCTGAACATGTTCGTCAACTCTTTTCCGAAAACATTGCTTATCTTGGAAGATATTCAACTTTTAGTTTTAAGCGTAACATTGGGTTGGTGACGTCATATGATTTTTTTTAAAAATAACTGGGAAATCCTTTCTGCTGCCAAATGTGTGGCACAATTTTTTGTCGACATCTATTGGGCAGAAAAGGCGAACCCCCGGTGTCTAGATTGCGAACCACCCGGGGATCGAGCAATTAAAGCCGAAAATATTCCTATTATGTCCTTAAAACAAGTCGCCTATCATTACCAGTTGGGTAAAGAGAGACGACACTGTCGGTTTAGAGGCCCTATTAAAATACACATAGGCCTTACTTTTTACAGATTTTAAAGTCAGACTAATATCTTTTTGATTAGATCATTGTGGCTGTTTTAACTGCTACCATACTTAATTTCAATGCCAAGCCATCAAAATGGCTATCTCAACTCAAATCTAATGTTAGTGTGGGATGTGTGTAAAGCGCTATCCTACATTAATGTGGGATAGTTATATAATAGTTAGTGATTTTTGTCAATCATATAATGATGATACATCTCTGCTTACCATTCGCGGTTTCCACCCGAGACTCGTCTGTGAAGGCCTGGCGCGTCTGATAATTGGTAGAATATCACATTGGAGTTGTGGTGCCCATTTAGTCTTGACCTGCCCCTTTCGCCTTCACAGGCTGGCTTCGTGCTGCTCAGCGCCATGCTTCTTTCGCTGGACGTTCAGTGCATCTGCCCACACGGTATGTTATGGTTGATGTCTTGCGTATAGTGCTGGAATAAAATAAATGCACGTGATGATTGTTCATTTCACAGACCTGTTCTGAGTGAGCTGTGCTGAGTCTAGAACGGCCATCTGACGAGTGCTGGAACTACTCAAATGTATATATCAGCACATCCATTCAGTTACGAATCCCTCTTGTCCTCAGGTGTGTCACTTCGGTCCCGGAGCCTTCAGTGGATTGGTTTTCGGTCGCAGGTGAGTGTCGCGTAGTCGTGTCGATTTGTAACGCGAAGAACTGCTGTGATGACTTAATATACCGCCCCAGTCTGAGTGTCTGTGACTGAATGGTTATATCCTGATTTATTATTTCTCACCGTAATTGCGTTGTATCTGTACACGTGTACTGACGTACCTTGTTTTTTTTTCCTCAGACATTCTGCAATCTTCACGGCGCCTGCCTCAGTTCGCGAGAGACCTCGTGCGGCCTCCTGGTAAGCATTTTTCTACATTCTGTCGCTATACTCGAGCTCTTTTTCTTCCAGTGATGAAACACGGAATTACCGTTTGATACAAATGAAACCATTTCCATGGCTGCTTTTATTCTGAACAATCATGGAACTTATTTTCATTCCTAGTCAACTTTGTGTTGCTAACATAGTTGTGTTGTTCACAGAATACGTAAAACGAACTGTCGCCGGCGATGATCTGCTTGGAGCGATGCCAGGTTAGTCACATCCAGCCTTGGATTTATTTGCCTTTTTGTGGACTTTGTAGTGTTTTATTGACATGCTTTGAATTAGTCGGTGCTCCTGTTCTGTATGATCAGAATGGGGTTGCCATGAATCAGATGAACAAGTTGCAAATGTTGTTTCATCCATTGGTTATTCATCTACGTTTTGAAGTAGGATATTACAATTGTGGGATGCTGTACATGACTTGTTCCTTCTGAAGCTAATGCTGATACACTCATTATTATTATCGACATATCATTCATCATTATCATTATCGACATAGCATTATCGACCAAGAGGCTGTTTCTGACTGTCCTGTTGCGTTCAGCTGTCGCGCCTCGTCTGTATTGCTGTCTGACGCTCTGGTCCGTCCTCGCTGGATTGCATTCATTGGATAATCCGACTCAATGTTCATCCTTACCTTAATCATCCGACTCAATGTTCTATTTTGGCACCATATAATCGTAGCAGCCGGCAGGTTCTAAAATCCCGAAACACCACCATGTTGTATTTTATCATTAAAATATTGGCTGATTAATTTTTATACCGCCCCAGTCTGATTTGATCTGACTGACTGGTTTGTTTCTGATCGATACCTGATTAAGGTCGCTGGAATGGTGCGACAGCCTCGTAGCTAATTAACGCGTTTTGTTGCAGGCTCCTGAACTGAAGTGTCTGTTTCTGGGAAGACGTGTGTGACCGGTCCTGGAGGCTGTGGCGCCTATCAGCTCAACTATCGCCATCGGGAAAATGGTAAGATAAGTTCCATCGTTGCGAAGTTGTATTTAAGCGCGAACTTATCGATGCGCGCAGACTGTCCTTCGCCGGTCTGCGCGGTGGCCTCGGAGCTGTATCTCATGCAGTATGTTCCTATGCCACAGCATCGCACATCAACTCTGTCCCCGGGCTGGACACCCGGCCCGGCGTGGGCAGTCGGTACGCATTCTCCAGTGTCTCGCTGTAGTGGCGCCGCCACCAGGACAGTCGAGAAAGACCATGCAGGCCACAGCTATTCATAATCTGCTACTTTGTTCACGTGTGCATATGCTGAGGTTTGCAGCCATCATTTAGTTATGTTTAGATGTTGAGTCATATGATATGCTTATAGCAACAACTCTGCTGATTGTCTCCTAGTGGCACGGATGACACCTGAGGTCATGCAACAATCTTAACTCTTTGTCTGTCTGTCTACAGGAGCCAGCCATATGTCTGTCTTGCCTAGGAAGTGGATAGCACTGGAGAACTTCTACAATGGATCTGGTAGGTGTCTGGAACGTGTACGTGTATTTTATTTAATGTTCATGGAGTATTACGATGATGAAACACGGAATTACCGTTTGATCAATCTTGAAACAATTTCCATGGCTGCTTTTTATCTGAATATTTCATTTGTGCGCTTTTCCGCGTTCACCCACGCGTTTCTATAACAACATTTTATTTCCCTGCAGGTCATTCTGCGGATGTGGTGTACTGATGCAAGACTGATGCAAGAAGCTGGAGGAAATAATTAACTTTTGAAAATAAATTGTATGGTTCAAGCGGCATATCCTCTTGGACCAAGTGGCTTTGACTTCCTACATCTCACGCCAGGTGAGTTTACAATGGAAGCATAAGCTGTATTTATGTTGTCTGCTATTAGTGTCCTACTTCACTCTGATTACAGTTTTGTGGGAATCTCTTTGACTTCGTTTGAAAACACCATAAACACCGTTGAGCTGCTGAGCTCTGGACCGAGTATCGTCCGCCCTCTACATCTAACGTTTACCTGTGTACACTTGTGTCCCCAATTTTTTTCGTCAATAACTTAAAACAAAGCGGATCGGGGCGGTGGTTTTTGTGCGATATTTAGCCACCGCAATATCGGATCGTTTGCCGCCCCAAAACAAAAAAATAGAAAACCGGTCGGTACATTTGAGTTATATGGATTTGAAGTCCAAGATTGCGGCCAGAATCGAGGACGGCGAAGCGATATCTTCGGAACCAACAGTCGGATCTTAATGATTCAATTCGGTAGCCAATGTCGAATGTTCATCCCCCGAAGACAACGTTCGACACCCTGGTGGTCCCCCTCTCCAGTTTGCGTTAGTGGCATATCCCTCTCCACTGCGCGTGTTAACTTGCGCACTGCAGGGGCTTTGTGCCGAACACGAACTGCAGGGGGGGGGGGGGGTTGATTTCCACCCCGCCCCCCTGATTCTCGAAAACTACGCTACGTAGCGAGAAGCGGAAAACGGCAGCTGTTAGCTTGATACATGTTCTATCGAAAGTATTTCAGTATTGTTTTAGGTCAGGTCAAAATTGAGGTCACCAGAGGTCATCAAAGGTCAAATTTTCCAGTTTTTCCCTGTTTTAGGACATCGCTCCAGAAATTCCCATATCTCGGAAACTATGCTAGTTAGTAACAAACCGAAAAAAGCAAACGCCAGCCAGTGAATTTTGCAATCGCTAAGGTGTCCTCCAATTTGATCTCAGGTCAACATTTGAGGCTCCAGAGGTCAAAAAAGGAAAATTACGTTTTTTTGCTAAATCGTTTTTCGCTATTAACTTTGTATGTAATAAAGATATGTAATATGTAATAAAAACTGTTTACGCCATTATGTTTATCTTGTCGAGGCGCTTTGAATGATATACATGGTGATCTTGTTAAATTAACTTAAAAAGTCGACCTCGGGTCAAGGTCAAGTGGTGACCCAAGTAGGGCATGTTGCATATGGGAAGACGTGTCTCTACGAGACGAACACATTGATGAAGTGTCAGAAAAGTGGTTCCACAATCTAAGTTCGCGGAACAAATTTTTCGACAGCGGCGGAACAATTTTTTAATGCGTATACCAGTAATTTTTGCATAATTTTTGGTACGCGTTTCTACACAACCTATTTTCATATATGTCAATATGTGCATATATTATGATGTGGAAAGTTGATGAATCGTCGGTTGCATTTCCTGTACAGATATGGTATTGGCGTCAGTCGGGGACCGAGACTCCCGGGTCGTATGTTAAAAAGGTACCTTGTATTGTTGCGTATGTGTATATGGGAAACTGGGCTCAAGTCTCAGTCTAAAGTATACTGCCGTCTTTTGCATAACGTGTTTTTAGTGTCCCAGGGTTATCCATGGCCCCGATGACGATGGTATCGATGGTGGGGTTTGTAACCGGCATACGCAATTACTTTTTGGGAGGTTCTAAAAAGTTTTTGGTTTAATTTTGGAAAATTACCAGTTTTCCTTCCTAAATCACTGCAGAATTTCGGATGTTGGGAATTTGGAGGTTCCGCCTTACGAAAATTGTTGACGATTTGTGTCGCATCACTGTCACGTTCCGGCCATTGTTCGGAAAGTCAAGTATCAGTCTATTTGTTATGCTCGTCAGCCATTTGCACCCGCAGACTAAACAAAATCATTCCTTACAGTCAAAGTTTCACGGAACAAAGCTTCCAAGTTCAGAAAATGGAGAAACGGGCCACTTTTCTGACACTGCATTGATGTCTGTTTTACTTCTAATCTTCATTATTTCGGGAGTTATTGACAAAAAAGGTGATTGTGACCTCTTATGACCTCAAATGACCTAATAGGGGTCACTGAACACAAATTACACTTGGATCATCAAGAATATCCTATAATAACATGATCCAGAAGTAATTGGACTAATATGATGCATATCCGTAGCATTTGTATATTTCCCCATTGACTTATTATGGGGAGGTTACGAAATTGACCTGACCTTAGGTCACCGATATCAAAATTCCGAGATATATGAATTGTAAGTACTTATCCCTCATGACATCCTGTAAGTGTCAAACTGATCGGTGCAAAACTCTGGCTTTGGCACAACTGCAAACATTTTTGGAGGTTTTAATTTTATTCTGGGTGAACCACTGGAACAAAGCGCACAGGGCCGATTCCAGGTGCTGAATCAGATACACAATGTCACGTTTGTGTCCGGTAACAAGAATTTGTGTGTCATCGGCGTACTGTGTGATGTTAACATTATCACCAACGTGCAGGCTAAGGTCGTTGGAGAAGATGCTGTACAACAGGGGTCCCAGCGATGTGCCCTGATACACCCCGATAGGGTTTCTACTTGACCACTTGACCTGGTCTGGTGACCTGACCTGAGATGACCCGAGGATATTGTTTTTTTTAAGTGTGTGCAATTGATGTCCTGACATATGTGCGAAAACCCGTCAAACGCCGTTTTTTCGCTATCTTTGAAAAACCTAAGGGGGGGAGGGGGAGGGGGAGAATCAACCCCCCCCCCCCCCTGCAGGGCGCGGGTTAAGGTCGGTTAATGTCGAACGAAAATGTAGGGCACTTGCTATTATCTTGTAATATTAGACCTGGAAGGAAAGCAGGAAATTCACTGCAAGAAATTCAATCGGTTGGTAGAGGCTATCGTGAAAGGGTGGAGCTATGATGTGACGTCAGAGCTAAGCTCCGCCCTGGCTGACTTTAAGCCGGCGCTGCCCGAACCGTGACTGGTCAGTTGCGAGTGGTTGTGGTTGCGAGTGCGAGCGGCGTGACCGGTCAGTCAGCCGCCGGCTGCACGTCACGGCCGACCACCTCCAACGCGCTAGTCAGCAGCGTGCCTGCTCAGCCGCCGGTTCTTGACATTACTCTCTGTCGAGGAGGGAAGGCTGCACTTACGATCAACGGCGCCGACCGCCCTGTCGGCGTCGTTTTTGCAACAGTGCTAGATTAACTAGGCACGGCCAGCAGGTCTGCACGGTCTCCAGTGCAGCACCCTCTAGAACTGTGTCAACATGTATTCACTGACGATAATTATTAGTGATTGTGTCGGTCCAGCTGGGGCCGCCACTGTTTGCGTAACGGGATTGGTCATTCTCTGGATAGTGGTTCGTTGTGAACGGTATCTGCTCCAGGTGCTGGTGTTGGTGTTCTCCATTCTGACGGGACGTGTCTGTGTCTGTGACTGCAGGTGAGCGCGGCGTCATCTCAGTCGGTGCCGCTGAGGGCGCAAGCTCTGTCGGTGTCGCCTCAGCAGCAGCAGCCCACCAGTCTGTTGTCTCCCCAGCTCACGCAGCCGCCATCACCCGTCCGGCCGACGCCCGCGCCGCACCACGCCAAACACTGTTCCGCATTGTAAGTGTCTGGATCGGGCGGGCGGAGTGTGTCGCCCGGGCCGCCGGGCGGTGCCGGCCACTGACCCGCTCGGCGCGCCCTCAGCGGCGGTAGACTATCCGGGAGGATTCGCTAACGCTACAAGCCGCCCCGCTGGGCCGGCCAGGAGTGGAGTTTGATAGTAACCTCGCCGACATGGTCGGTGTGGCCAAATTCATTTCAAGTTAGGGGAAGCAGGTAAAAAAAGAATGTAAGGTGTAAGATGACAACAAAAAGTAACAATACCATGTATGGTGTATGATGACAAAAACGATAGAATGTAGGGTGTAGGATGACAAAAACGATAGGATGTCAATTTTTTGAGATGATTTATAAGACTATGTTACTGCTAAGTGGCAAATTGCTAAATGATAACAACATCGTAAAATTGTGAATTTGGCCACACTGCATGGTCTACTGGCACAGGACAGGTTGGATGTCGTCTTGCTGGTGATTTGTGCGGCAGTACGTCTGACGGACATCCCATGTCCGTGAGCCTGACTGCGTTCCTGGCACTGACCAGTGTCTCTCTTGTGACAGCCGGCGATGGAGGAGCAGCGGAAGATTATTCGGAAGAAGCTGGGCGCGGACCTGGTGCAGTCTGTGCGGGTGGTGGACGGCGCCGGCGGCCGGGGTGCCGCAGCTGCTCGACAGAATGTACGCCATTCTGAGCAGGTCAGTCCTGACTGCCGGTCGGTCAGTCAATCAGGCGTGTGTGCGTTTCACTATGATGAGCTTCATCTTACCTACATTCTCTGAGCTGTTGTGATTACCACCTCTACTAGCCTGACGTGTTGTAGCCAGTGTGACCGGGCCGTGTAGTACCGGGGGCAGCTGCTGACGGCTCTCTGTGCCGGTGTTCCGCAGGTACGTGGTGTACACCGTCCGGTGTGGTGGCGCCCGAATTCGGCTGCACGTGAGCCACCCGCCGCCGTGGCGCCGCCAGGCCGAGCGGTGGCGGCGGCTGACGGCCGATATGTCGCGCACCGCCAACCTCCACCCCATCGCCAGCACCACGGCCACCCAGTTGCCGGAACGGCGGCTCATCCAGGACGACTGCGGTACGTGACTGGACCGACTGACCTGACCTGACCTTTCCTGGCTGTCCGGTGGGACGCGGCCGCCGTCGCTGGCTCTTCTACTGCCTTGCACCGGCGCGCCGCCCGTCCCACACAACAAACTACGGCCTGTCTTAGTTTTTTGGATGGCTGTCTGTACGCCGCCCAAGTAGGCGACTCGCCACACTACCGTGAAGTGCCGCTGCATTATTTTCAGTGTCCTGACATTGGGAAATTTGGTGGAAACAACACTTTATGAATACCATTTTGTCCACTCTTTTTTCCCCGAGTTTTACTGAATTTTCCACTCCTTATTTTATGAGCAGCTAATTGAGTATCGATACAGCTGAATACTAGTTTTTTTCGGGGCGGTCGGTAAGAGTGGTTCGCCTGGTCACTGAAAGGTTCTGGGTTCGATACCTGGTCGCTCCTCCGATCGCAACCTGTGTATGTCTATCGCCTCCGAATGCCTAAATGAATAGAGCGGTGGGGCGTACAACCCCAATAATTACTATTTATTTAATTTTCCACTCATTGTACCCCCCCCCCCATAATTTTCCAACGCACCAAAGCTTCAAAGCAATCCTAGGACCCTGACTTGGTGTTATCTCTGTGCCAATTTTAAACTACCAAGTCTGTATTACTCTTGTACCAATTTTGGCAAGATTTTAATAAATTAGTCTAGTGTATACTCTGAGGAAGATGGCATTAACTTAATAATGCCAATCTTATCAGTAAGCCATTATATTTATTGAGGGTATGTTTTAATACTTCCCATGGTCCCATTTGTCTGCCCTGCCCATCATGTCTGACTGCCACCTCTCCCCACACAGTTACCGGTACTGCAAGAACAAGCCGTACCCCAAGTCTCGCTTCTGTGGTGGTGTGCCGGACCCTAAGATCTGCATATATGACCTGGGCCGCAAGAAGGCCTCCGTGGAGGACTTTCGTGCTGCGTGCTGCACAATATGGTCTCGGACGAGATCGAACAGCTTAGCGCCGAGGCGTTCGAGGCGGGCCGCATCTGCGCCAACAAGGTACGTACTGGCTGCTGACAAGACGGTCCGCGGGCAGTGTGGTACCTGGCACCAGCATTGCGCGATGATGTTTTGACTAGCTCGTAACCCTCCTCGATGTCACCCTGCCATATTTGGGCTCGTCGCTGCTCTACGGCGGCGGGCTCAGGCGAACGCAGGAACAGCAATCAGGGCTAATTCCGTGCGGCGCGGATGACGCTTCTCCGCCCCGCCCCGTCAAGCCCCGACAGACGCCCTCATTTTTTCACGTTGCTGATTTATTTTCCTCGCCCTTCAATGTATTCACATTGCTATTTTTCATGTTATTCCAAACTTCTGCCGCACCTTCTTAGTGATAGACAAAGATGCTGATGTAATCTGTGTTTGCAGGCAAGTTGCAAGTAATGGACCAGCTGTTCAACACGCTGAAGACCGAGGGTCATCGGGTTCTTATCTTCACCCAGAAGACCCTAATGCTGGACATTCTGGACCGTTACTTCCACGGTCACATCTAACTGCGCCGGGACGACACCACGCGAGTGGACCAGAGACGGGTCAGTACTGCAGTGGTTACTCAGGTGGTGGGTGTTGAGATCCGCCGGAAATTACCGGGCCGGTGGCCGGTGGCCGGTGGCCGTGCCCGGTGACGACCGGCGGTACATGAGACGGCCGTGCCGTCAGGTGTGGTCAGCGGGACGCGTCGCCGGCGGTGCCGCGGTGCCGGTCATCGGCACCGACTGGTGACGCCGGCTCCCCAAACACCGACAATACACTCGCTCGGCTGTGCCCCTGTCACCGGTTTGCTTGATGTGTGGTCTTAAATGAATAGATATCAGCAGGAGTCCTAAATTAATTACTTTTGTCGATTTTTATAACCAATTTTCTTCCCCAAGTCATTTAAAAATGTACCCTTTGTTCGTAATCAATCACCAACTTGTAGCACTCATGACTCTTATATTCCCGATATTGCCGACGATCCGGAGCTTCTCCATGCTCCTGCAAGTAATGGCTTTGTCAACGGCGGTCTCTTTCCTGTATTATCCTCTTCTCCTTTAAGTATTCTTCCTAGACTGGGTTCGGCGACTTGCGCCTATCTCTCAGCTTCGTGATGTCCAGAAATGACCATGCCCCACGTTGGGCGCCAATTTGTAGCGCGCCGGGGTTGAAGTGTGGGGGAGTTCATCTAGAAGTGGCTGAGGGAGATATTGGGCAAGGGACGAATGCCGAATATTTGAGCCTTGGAGAGTGCTGTGGCTGCGTGGGTGCGTAACGACACAGTAGGTTCATAGTCTGAAGCTGTATCTGTCGCATTCCTTACTGATGTTTTATTTATTATGAGATTCATGTATGAGTGTTTCTTTGATGCACGTGTTGACGCTGTGATCCATTTTCTGACTCGTGCTGTCGTGCGTCGGTGGCCACCACGTGGGCCTTGCAGTGACAGTGCCCCGTGCCGTGCTGTACGCTGCCGGTTGGGCCGGCCCAGGCCGCCGCCGCCACCAACCCGACACGCCATCCACTGATTATACCCGTCATCTTCATGTTACATACCCTAGAGACATAACATTTCAGATATTTGCCTGATGCGTGGGATCTCACTGACCTATCTCTGGTGTTTGCAGATGTGAGCTGCTCGGCGACCTAGATTTCCTACCGACAAATGAACCAAATGCGTTTCAGAAGGTATGCTTAAATTGAATGTCATGACTTGTAAAGATCGTGGTTTTGTGATGATCAGTATTTGCTATATGAGTCAACTGATTACAGAATACTTACCACCAAGATCTCTGAATTTTTCCACGGTCTGTCATTATACGACTTTCTGTCTTATGACTGACAGTTGTTTTGTTTTCAGCTACCATTGATGGCCGAGGTGCCGCGTATCCGACTCAGCATACGAGGTATGTGAAAGCTTGTTTTCTTGGTGTTCGTGATGTATGCATCACACCGCGCAGGTGATGATTGAATGGATATGACATTTTTTATTGTATAATTTCGCCCCTATCTGAAATCAACTGTTGGTACTCCATGTTTCCCTCTCCGTCGGTTGGTGTTAATTTTGTATCCACCCCAGTGGACAGGAGTTCCAGAGTTCTGCTGGCTAACAACCTCGTGGTTGAGATCGGCTATCGCCCTACCTTGCTTTTATTCAGGTATATCTTTGGTGGCTACTATTGTGCAACGGTGTGGTGATTTATTTTGTATTCGAGTTCTTGTGTGTTCGTGACTTCGGGTTACAGCTTATTCGACGATAACGTCAAAGTAGCAAAGATGTCATATTCTTGTGGTTATATACTTGACAAAGGGAAAACTAGTATACCTATAATAAAGACCTGCTTCCTGATGAATCAATGTCCTCCCAGTTTCTGACAGTTCGTGGACGTTTTTGAGATGTTGTGGATTTCGAAATAGCTGATACGCTTCTATGCTCAGTCGTGGGTGGACAGCTGGTTCTCTTCGCGTGGTTATGTCTCCGTTTGTGGAGGTGGTGTCCAATTAGTCCTCCCGGATTCACCGGCGCCGCGTCTTCCGGCGGCGTCGATACGACGAGAGGTAGAGCGTCGGGTGTCACTAACCTTGGAGAGTCCAGCACAGCTTCTCTGCTGGGTCCTCCCTGAGGTGCACCAACAAATCATTTTGTGTGTAACAAATGTGTGGTTTACTTTCTTTGGTGTGTGCTTTGCTGGAATTTGCGAAACACTGGGGTTTAGGCAGCGCATGTCGCTGGATGCATTGCTGTGTGGCGACTGACGGAGACTGCTCTTCACAGGCGTGATGCTGGCTGTTGAGGCGGTGGTGGCGAACCTGAAGAGAATGTCAAAGGCAGTGTCGAACCCCGAGGAGATCGCGCAGGTTGCTTCAATCTCTGCAAACTGCGACAATAACATCGGATACCTCATCTCCAGCGCCATGAAGAAGGTAGTTGAATGGCCTAACCTGGCCTGCTGCTGCCGATGAGTTTTAGTGGTCACATATTCTGTAGACCATTTAGTACTTCTTTCAAAATGGACATTATGTAAGCCCAAGTTTCAATTAGAAACTATCGTAGTTATTTCTGATTTGGGACATTGAAAGTAGCTTCGTCCTCTTCCATAATGCATTTCTCTTGGGCCAACATATTTTGTCTGGTTCATCGTGCGTTTAACGATAACCCAATATATGATGAACACACCCAGCTCGCTTCCAGCTACGGCGATGCAGAAAGTTTCCCTTTTAGTCTGAGAATTCCTGCGCCGCGAAATTTTCTTTTCGAGAGGCGAACACCGCTGACCCCAGTCATCTTTTGCCTTAGATGGGAGTATTCCGTGCTGGACATGTATGCGGCCCTTTGTTTACGGGATCTGGGATCTTCGCCTATCGGGAGTTCAGGTAAGCGTGAAAGTGTTTATCAGATTGTCGATGATGTTACATACCATTGTATCAATGCATTGCACAATAATAACATATATTACCTTCTATACCATCACTGTTATACTTCAAATGTTTGATAACCGCGCGTTTACGCGCGATAACCGTACGTTTTTCGTATTTCTTGAACAGAGAACCCAAATTGGTCATGCGATGGTGAATCAGTTAGCTGCATGTCGCAGTCCAGCTCCACATAATCTTGATATTTGGTTTGTGTGGCGTTTTATCTGCGAACAGTATTCCGTCGATCTATCCTGCATCACCACTAAATGGCGGTGATGCCCGGAAATGTCTACGTACAAACTGGCCATAATCACTGCCGACCTGGCTGTTACCGAGCTGTTGTCGGGAGCGCCCTTAACACCAATCATCATCAATTCAGATATGTGGTCATTGCCATTAACAGGGCATGTGCATGGTCAGCATGATCATTTGTATGATGTTTATCTTTAGTTCCGTGTGATGCAGGATCCGGCATGGTGATTAATGGATAGCTTGCTTGTGGATTTGTACAGGATCTTCTGAAGCAAAGTTTTTTCTAGGTCAAAGAAGTCATGTTTTGAAAATCGGGCAGAACATTTAACCAACACAAACATTGATGAGAAAAATGAGATAATTAATATATATTTTTAATATTAATTAATTTATTTTGTATTTATTAATTAATTAATAATTAAATTAAAAAATACATAAATGAAATAAAATGTAAACACTGGCGATGTGAATGTTGAATTGAAGTTCGTCTACATAACATTGCGTAATGGCATCTCCCGTATAACAGTTGATACTTCCTTTGACGTTGCAGCATGTGTTTTCCTTAAATGTGGCGATGGTCGTGACGTGACCTATATTAGTGTTCACTAGTATCTTCATTTTCACATAGTTTGACGCAATTTTCTTCGTTTTCAGTCGCCAGGCGACATCGATTTAAAGTAGTTTGTGTGGAGTCTACCGTAGTAACCAGCGAACATTTCGAGGTAAGTCACGATATTCATTCTCTTGGGCAGACATTGTTTTCTTCTGAGTCATCGTGTGTTTAAAGCGAATGTTTCACCTTTGTATTGGTTTCGAACTAAGATAGGTATTATCTTTCGCCGTTATTTAAATGTCGAAAATACTGAGGGCATTTCCCAAAAACTTAGCCGTTTTAAGCGATTTAATTTCCCATTAGCAAAGTGGGGTCTATGCTAGTGCCGCCGCTGATTGGCTGACAGCCACTTTGTCAGCCAATCCCACTTTTGTCAGCCAATCAGTGGCGGTCTATAGCTCAATAATGACGTCATCATCCCAAAGTTAAAAACTTAATTTGTATAAAGTTAAGTAACTTTTCGAGAAAAACAAAATATCACCATCGTTTTCAGCAGCATTCTCGACTACAACCAGTGTATATTTGACAACTTTCAGAAAGGTAAAACATTCCCTTTAACGATAACCCAGAGTTTTCTCACCCAATATATGATGAACACACCCAGCTCGCTTCCAGCTACGGCGATGCAGAAAGTTTCCCTGTTAGCCTGAAACGATCATTAACTTGCCGCTTATCACCCTTTGCGCCATGTTCTAATACCTAGCATAACGTCTGCAGGTACTGTCACGTTGGACCAAACGCCCGCCCCGTGGCGGGGAAGCACCATCTTCTGCAACTTGGGCCCAATTACGGTAAGTGAATTGCAATCAGCTATGTGGCTGTTCAAATTGCATCATTTTTGTTGTTCGTAATTCCTGTATCAATTAGGGTAACAGAAGCTGGCGTTGTGTTCATACATGTAGACTGCGAAGCTGGTCTATCCAGCCTAAGTCGACAACCAGGGCCCAATGCTCCCGCCTCATCCATCGTTGCACCCCCTGTCAGGTAAATCAAGCTCAAAGCTCAAAGATTGAGGTGAGTGAAAACTTAGCAGTGTTTAAATTTGTTTTGAAGTGAATGTTTGTTTCAATGATGAGTTGCATGCACCACTCTGCGATGTGTGATGACGCATTTGAAACTGAATACTAATTCAAGGTGTGATGCGTGTTACCTTTTTCTCTGTTCTGGGCTGGTTTTTGCGCCGGTAAATTTCATTTATTTATCGAGCTTCGCATCGGCCCAACAGCAACTCCCAAGCTTTGTATCGCGGTTTGTTTGTTTGACTAGCTGCTTTCAAAGTTGGTAAATACTTTCTGATCATCAGTAATCAATCAGGAAGCAATGAAGCATGATATGTATGGAAGCGTTCTAAACAAATTAGTGATTCACTTTCTTTACCTAGCAACATGTTTTATAGTTGGTTGTATGACGCTTGCAGCTAGTGCCCTTATTTGATTATGTCTGTGCTGTTGGTTTATCTCGTAAAGCATGCAGTTTCTTTTTTACTATCTTCACTCAGCCAAAATCTTATTTATTGCAGGGTGCCTCTTTCGAAGAGCTGTCATCGCGCCAGCGAGTTTATGGTGAGTGTATGCACGCTTAGACGAATTGCAGATATGAATTAGGTGGTGCCGGATATCACCGGCTCAATATAATTATTTATTGTCTGCTATACGAAGCTCAGATGTCTTCGCGTTTTCTACATTCAGAATCGATACGATGTCGCCGAAAACATGTGATGCGATGCCTTTCACATGCAGACTTGTTAGTACTGAATTCATGCATATAATGATGTCTTTCCAGTCGATCCTTCACTAGCCTACAGTTTGTAGGTACTGAGTGATGCCTATATGTACTCTCTGATGGTCATCCTGCTGTCTGGGTTGGGACGCTTGGTGTGGATGGTCCTGAACGTGATTTGGGTGATTATTTCAGATCCTGAAATGGAATAACTCGGTGATGCAGCCTCAACATTTGCTATGGCTGTCTCCAGTAACTAGTTTCCTCCACATACATTATACATCAAGTAAGTAAAACTCGATTGTGTATTTGTTGTGAATGCAACATTCTCATGATGCATAAACTAGAGCCAATCCAAGGATACCTCTGATTACCAATGCTAGGACATCTTTTATTTAAAAAAAAAACAGTTATTCATTCTGAACCTGTTGTGTATTAAAGTATAAAAATGAAGAAGAAAAAAAATAGCCCGGGATCGAAGATCCCAATAGATCCCGGGTTATTTTCAGTGTTCTGATACTTTGATCAGCGGGAAAACCTGCATTTGAAGAAGTAAGGAGCAACCAGTTGCAATGCGGCTAAGTGCTGTAGCGCATTGTCTGTTACCACAATCCGCATTCAATGGTAAAAATGACTGGGGGCATGTCACATGTCTGGTTCTTAGACAGTGTTGACGCACGTCACTGATGTGTGTATCTTTGTCCGCAGGTTTGCGTCTCTTTGGCGTCGTTGGAAATCATGACATTGCTCCGAGACATTGCTCCAATATTTCATAGGAAATTGTAAGTAGGATGGTCATCCATCCTCATTTTTGACGAAATGACTACATGATGATACCACTCTTGATCAAACGGTTAGAAAATATCGGAATCTAGTGACGATTCTAGGGCGGACTGACTCAGTTATCATGCTTCTTGGTGATATATTTTAAATCATCCGTTAACCAACGTGTTTTGTTCATTTCCAGTGCGTGGCTTCGAGGATAAGCATCATGTACTATATTGGCATGCAGTTATCTAAGAAGGAAGCTCGTGACTGGCCTGGGACGATCTGTGAAGGTAAGGAGTCTCATGAGATATTCGTGATGACAAAGTCGGTCATTATTCTGATGAGATGTCCCAGCTGCTCCCTGATGAATCAATGCATTCCTCGTTTCTGAATTATTACGTATTATATACGCAAACGTGTCGATGTACCACCTTTCCCTGACGCCTATGTTGATCTGCTTTCAGAACTGTTGCAGTGCATCATTTCCTGCTAAACGTCTTTGGCTTTGTTAGACAGAGGTGAGCGGATGAGGTCGATCTTCAGTAATCAAGAACTGCTGCTTATTTATGGTCGCATTGGAGTTGATGGTAGCTATTTAGATGAACCCGTGAAGAAAAAGGTTGTTTGGTTCTTATGATGCATATTCCTCCTGCCCTATGATGAATGACATCATTCCTCGTTTCTGACGATCACAATGTTCATATTCTGTAGCCGTTTCTTTGATGCACGTGATAACGCTGTGGTCCATTTTCTGACTGGTGCTGTCGTGCGTCGGTGGCCGCCACGTGGGCCTTGCAGTGGCGGTGTCCTGTACCGTGCCGTGCGGTCAGGTTCTCTGGCCGTGTGATCGGCCCGGGCCGCCGCCGCCACCGACCCGACACGCCTATCGCGAACAATGTTGGAATTTTTAGAGGTTTTCTGGTCTTTTTGGGGTCCAAGAAATTTTGCTCTCATCAAGCATGACTCAAAGTTTGCTCTCTTTTCATGTACCTTTGCTCGCGTTTTGCACACATTTAACCCACTTGCGCGACCGGCAAACGCCCTATCGGCTTATTAAGTTTGTTTTGGGCGCTCCGACTGCTGTTGACATGTTGGGTTGTGTCGGTGAGTCTGATAAGGGTCGGTTGTGTGCTTGGGTGCTCTGTGGTGTGGTTGTTTCGTGCGGGAAATGTTTTTGAAATGTGAAGTTTATAGCTTTCCATTAATCCAGCCCGTTCATAGCCACCGCCACCCGTGTATAAACTGCATACCCAGTTTAAACCTAACTGAAACCTAACCTAACTGAATCGCAACCTAACTAGAAACCTAACTGAATCGCGAGAGTCCGATGACGCTGTTTTACATGCACTACCAACTGAGTTATCGTGGTATAACGTTTCTTGTCTTCATGGCGCTTCAACTGATCAGTTAATTTGTCTGTGTTTCAGCTATCTCGATACATCGTTGTGGCTCTAAGGTTAAGGTGAGGGAAAACTAGTGTTGAAATTTGAGTTTGTTATGAAGGAAATGCTTGTATTAATGATGAGTTACATGCACCACTCTGCGATATGTGATGACTCATAATGTGGACTGAAGGCTGATGCAAAGTGCGTAATTTCTACACGGAATTTGCTGTTGCTGACTTTGAATCGATTTTCAGATATTTTGCAAAGCAGCTCAGAACAAGCTACTGGAATTCGAGCAAAGGAAAATGTCCTACAGATATTCACGTTGAAGGTACGAAATCAACCCAGGACAACCCACCTGAAGAATTTGAGTGGGCGCTTAAAAGTGACCGGCGGCTATCTGTCTGTACTTATGGCTGGTGATACTTATTAGGGCAAATGATTCCAAAGAACAAGCCATGGTATTGATTTGTCTTTACTGTGGTTACATACGTTTGGGTAAATGAACGGCCTTTGTAAAAACCCATCTTTCCCGTTACCCGTCGGGACCGGTGGATCCTGACACTGGCTACATGCTCGATTCGGTAAAGAGGCGCCGTTTGACGCTCTCGGTCTTTGTGCCTTATCACCGTTCTTTGCCTCGCCTCATATAGAGGTCTCTTCACCCAAATTGATTTGATATTGCTATCATTGCAAAATGTTGGATCGTATTGGTACCACACAGGTTACTGGACAGCATGTGTTGTTTATGTTATGTATATGAAGTCTTTTGTACACAATATTTTATGATTTTTATTATGTGTTGATCAGGTGAGTTTGAGCCGGACTCCGGATCGGAGAACGATGAGACGATTGTGCGTGCCGTGCGTCATCGTTCGCCGACAGCGATGCCGAGGAGACGATCGTCGAGCAGGAGGACGCCGAGCAGCAGCAGCAGGACCACGCCATGGAGATCAGCCAGCTGGAGGTAACCGACTGACACGTCGCTCACTCCATCGTCCGTCTGTCTGTCTGTCGGCACGTGATCGAATCTGTGGCGGCTCAACCGTGTCGCCACCGACGTGCAAACCGTGCCAGATCATAACGCCCCCTCACCAGCTGGCTCCTGTGATATATAGCAGGGCGCCTTCTAGAAGATCGGGTACATTTTGCTATCTGCCAACTACTTAGTTAATTTTGGCGTTTAATCTTCCTGCTGTTGTAGGTCGCGGTGGTATTTCTTTTTGTCGGTCCGTCGCGTTCCATTCGGATCCACATTCGTATGGCATTCGTATACATGGTTTAAGCATCGACCATTCGCGGTATGCTCTCGCGAAAGACGGATGAATGCCCTGTAGCTTACCCCTTCCACTCCCACCGTCTCACTCCGTGCGTCCACTCACTGTCGCCTCCCCGCCCGCAGCGAACGCGCACAACCGCCAGGACTGCATGGACCTGGCGGAGGACTGGAACAACGAGTGTCGCTGCAGCAACCGGCTGCACGCCGGCAACAAGCCGCTGGGGCGGCGGTGGCGCCGCGAGCACCAGCGCTTCGAGGCGCACTCGCTGGTCGGCACGCGAAACTACATCGCGCCCGAGGTGAGCAGGGGGTAGAGGGCGATACGGGAGCGGCTCCGAGGGGAGGTACTGTGGAAGGTGGACGGAGGAGGTAATTGGGGAGGTGCTAAGGTGAGATACTGATGGAGGGGACGGAGGTGGCTACTGCGGAGGTGCTAAGGGGGACGGAGGAGGCTACTAGGGAGGTGTTAATGGAGGAATGGTGGAGAAGACCACCGAGGAAGGTTCGAGTCCGATCCCTTCGGAGAAGGTTCAAACGCTGGCGCAGCACGCTTTATAAATTGGGAGCCGTCCAGTATGGGCGGTGTTCCCTGATAAAGTGTGCGATATTATTGTTGGAAGTCAGCTTCCTGTGCGTTTAGTCACCGACGACACAGAATATACACTTCCAGACACTTTGATTACAATTGACATTCCTCTGCAATTTGTAGTTTCAATCACCAGGTTACCAATTTCTTAGTATGTTTGTACGATTGGGTATCATCTTTATTTGTGCTGCCTTCCTATGAGTGTTAGCTGATGAGAACTTGTGTATCGCCTGTCGGAGTTGTGCAGTGGTCGGTTGACATGGGCGTCCTATTGACGGTGTGTGCTATGTGTTTGGCGACAGGCGGCTTCTGCTCACCGGTGCGCCTCTACAAAACAGCCTGATGGAGCTGTGGACGCTGATGCACTTCCTGATGCCGCACGTGTTCGCCTCGCACCGCGACTTCAAGGAGTGTCCAACATGATCCAACCGTGTCCAACATGACCGTGTCCAACATGATCGTGGGCAACACAGAGTACAACTAGAGCATCATCAAACGGCTGCACAAGGTCAGTCATGGAGAATCAGCGGCGCATTTTGCTAACGACCCAGTTCTGCAATACCAGCTCGACTGCAGTACCAGCTCGACTTCCTCGAGGCTTTTGACGATCCAATAACACTTGCGAACAGTTCCTCGCTGACAAATTATTTTTGTTA
The DNA here is from genome assembly GCA_036785665.1 of Chirona hameri. Classification (NCBI taxonomy): domain Eukaryota; kingdom Metazoa; phylum Arthropoda; class Thecostraca; order Balanomorpha; family Balanidae; genus Chirona; species Chirona hameri. The sequence goes on along the minus strand of JAXIVJ010000349.1, from coordinate 147,655 downwards.
GCTACTGAGTGCCTATTGCATTGTATGTGTACCTACTCTGCTGAGTTACCAGCTTTGTTCGGCGTATGTTGCTCCTGAGGTGCCCTAAAATCATCTCGGCAATCTCAGCTTTGATGGTCTCGACACCTCATAGAATAACGCTTGTCTCGTTTCCCGGCAACCAGCGATTAGGTTTACGGGCAGAAAGACTTGCGACATAGCGCAGCATGTCGTTCGATTTTCAGTTGATACTTCTACCATAAAACTTGAAAAGGTTCCCCTTCGGAAGCGCGCGACTCCCCCGAGTCGTAGTGTTTGCAATCTATCACTGTAGTGCGGCTGTGTGAGAGTTGCTGGTGCTGCTCTACACAGGTGCTGCTTGCCTGTCGTTATCTCAGACGTCGCTCCAAAGGCGTCCGGGCGGAATGGCTTGGCCACAGCTGTCCGCATTCACCGTGTGTGCCGCCTCCCTCGATCTCTCGAATAACCTCCCTCCCCTCCCCGCCCCGCTCGCAGTGGACCCGCAATCTGTCAGCCCGCGGTCTCGGCCAATACGAACGTGACGTTGGCGCGGCTGACGTCTGCCGTCGGATGCACGCCACGGCCGGCCATCTTCAACGCGCTCGTCAGCAGCTTGCCTGCTCAGCCGCCGGTACGTGACATTACTCTCTGTCGGGGAGGGAAGACTGCACTTACGATCAACGGCGCCGGCCGCCCTGTCGGCGTCGTTTTTGCAACAGTGCTAGATTAACTAGGCACGGCCAGCAGGTCTGCACGGTCTCCAGTGCACCACCCTCTAGAACTGTGTCAACATTTATTCACTGACGATAATTATTAGTGATTGTGTCGGTCCAGCTGGGACCGCCACTGTTTGCGTAACGGGATTGGTCATTCTCTGGATAGTGGTTCGTTGTGAACGGTATCTGCTCCAGGTGCTGGTGTTGCTGTTCTCCATTCTGACGGGACGTGTCTGTGTCTGTGACTGCAGGTGAACGCGGCGTCACCTCAATCGGTGCCGCTGAGGGTGCAAGCTCCGTCGGTGTCGCCTCAGCAGCAGCAGCCCACCAGTTTGTTGTCTCTCTAGCCCACGCCGCCGCCATCACCCGTCCGGCCGGCGCCCGCGCCGCACCACGCCAAACACTCTGTGTTCCGCATTGTAAGTGTCTGGATGGGGCGGGGGGAGTGTTTCGCCCTTGCCGCCGGGCGGTGCCGGCCACTGACCCGCTCGGCGCGCCCTCAGCGGCGGCAGACTATCCGGGAGGATTCGCTAACGCCACAAGCCGCCCCGCCGGGCCGGCCATGAGTGGAGTTTGATAGTAACCTCGCCGACATGGTCAGTCTACTGGCACAGGACAGGTTGGATGTCGTCTTGCTGGTGATTTGTGCGGCAGTACGTCTGACGGACATCCCATGTCCGTGAGCCTGACTGCGTTCCTGGCACTGACCGGTGTCTGCTCTTGTGACAGCCGGCGCTGGAGGAGCAGCGGAAGAAGCTGCTGACGCTCTACCGCATCAACAAGCGGCGCTGCGAGGCGTGCCCCATCTACGGCGCGGACCTGGTGCAGTCTGTGCGGGTGGTGGACGGCGCCGGCGGCCGGGGTGCCGCAGCTGCTCGACAAAATATACGCCATTCTGAGCAGGTCAGTCCTCTCGGCCGGTCGGTCAGTCAATCAGGCGTGTGTGCGTTTCACTATGATGAGCTTCATCTTACCTACATTCTCTGAGCTGTTGTGATTACCACCTCTACTAGCCTGACGTGTTGTAGCCAGTGTGACCGGGCCGTGTAGTACCGGGCGCAGCTGCTGACGGCTCTCTGTGCCGGTGTTCCGCAGGTACGTGGTGTACACCGTCCGGTGTGGTGGCGCCCGAGATTCGGCTGCACGTGAGCCACCGTGGCGCCGCCAGGCCGAGCGGTGGCGGCAGCTGACGGCCGAGATGTAGCTCACCGCCACACCATCGCCAGCGCCACGGCCACCCAGTTCCCGGAACGGTGGCTGATCCAGTACGACTGCGGTACGTGACTGGACCGACTGACCTGACCTGACCTGACCTGACCTGACCTGACCTGACCTGACCTGACCTGACCTGACTGTCCGGTGGGACGCGGCCGCCGGTCCGGGCTCAATGACTGCCTTGCATCGGCGCGCCGCCCGTCCCACACAAACTACGGCCTGTCTTTAGTTTTTTGGATGGCTGTCTGTACGCCACCCAAGTAGGCGACTCGCCACACTACCGTGAAGACGTGCCGCTGCATTATTTTCAGTGTCCTGACATTGGGAAATTTTGGTGGAAAACAACACTTTATGAATACTCTCTTTCCACTCTTTTTTCCCCGAGTTTGACGGTGAATTTTCCACTCCTTATTTTATGAGCAGCTAATTGGGTATTTATAAAGCTGAATAATAGTTGTTTTCGTGGCAGTCGGTGATCGAGTGGTTCGCCTGGTCACTGAAAGGTTCTGGGTTCGATACCTGGCCGCTCCCCCGATCGCAAACTGTATGTCTGTCGCCCCCGAATGCCTAAATAAATAGAGCGGTGGGGCGTAAAACCCCAATAATTATTATTGATATAATTTTCCACTCATCCCCATAATTTTCTCCGCACCCAAGCTTCAAAGCAATCCAAGGACCCTGACTGGTGTTATCTCTGTGCCAATTGTAATGTCTGTACCAATTCTCGGTGTTAACTCTTGTACCAATTTTGCCAAGATTGTAATCAATTAGTCTAGGGTATACTCTTGAGGAAGATGGCATTAATTCAATAATGCCAATCTTCTCAGTAAGCCATTATATGTATTGAGGGTATGTTGTAATACTTCCCATGGTCCCATTTGCATGCCCTGCCCTTCATATCATCTGACTGCCACCTTTCCCCACACAGTTGCCGGTACTGCAAGAACAAGCCTTACCCCAAGTCTCGCTTCTGCCGTGGTGTGCTGGACCCTAAGATCTGCCTATATGACCCGGGCCGCAAGAAGGCCTCCATGGAAGGCTTTCCCCGTGCTGCGTGCTGCACAATATGGTCTGGCGAGATCGAACAGCTTAGCGCCGAGGCGCTCGGGGCGGGCCGCATCTGCGCCAACAAGGTACGTACTGGCTGCTGACGAGACGGTCCGCCGACAGTGTGGTACCTGGCACCAGCATTGCGCGATGATGTTAACTAGCATAAGGAACTGGTATCATTGCAGTCTGACAGTTGTAGAGGCTGTTCTCTGATAAATGTGGACAGTGTGACACTTTGAGGTGTTGACCAATCAGCGGCTTTCTCTTGTCTGGTCGGTTATTGCTCAAGATCGCTTCTGAACACTGCCGTAATATCGGGGTAAGCTAGTATTTATTATCTAGTATTGCTCGACACTGCGACATAGTGTGGTGCTATGATGTATTTTGCTTGAATAGTTTTGATCTGTCGGGAGAAGACAGGCTTCTGTCGGAGAAGAAGGGCTATGTGTATTGTGGATAGGAGTGATGCCATTTTGAGAAAGGTCTGCGGCCCTGCTGCCGCCGTCCTGGTTACACATGGCTACAGCGACTGTCGGGTCGGTTTGAGGACGCAGCGGCTTACCTGTGGCTGCCGTCCAGAGACGTGACCCCACACTCTGTGAACAGTTTAATAGATAGGGAAAATAGGCAAGATCAATAAAATAGAGAAAACATTATTTATCCCAAGTCGTGATCTTAAGATGGGCGACGCATAATCATGGCAGTTGTGGCACTTGCCAAGACCCAACCATCATCATGCAGCATGCTGACGAGGGTTCGGAGCAGCTTCAGTTGTATGGGTTATGTGCTCATCGTTGCACCGAACCACCATCTTTATGGTAATTCCATTGTTACCATTCAGCATCTGTTGTATTCCGTAGTGCCGCGTGTTTTGTCATGCTTGGCAGTGTTACCAAGCGCCTGTCTCACGTTTCAGTATCTGACCAAGAACTGCTGCAAGGATGCGTTCCACATTCGCATCCGCACCCACCCGTTCCACGTCAGCAGCATCAACACAATGTTGTGGTGCGCCGGAGCTGATGGGTAAGACATCGAGTCGGGAGGAATTTTTAACTTTTTAATGCTGAATAATCACTGGCTCGTCTTTGGTTTAGTTTCATTGGGTGAAGTGCTATCTTCCTTGTAGCACAGTCACTGATGAGTTATCATGGACATGCTGAGGCAACGTCAGGCGAGCATGAAGGTTTCTCCTGTTAATATTTGGGTGTGATGCTGTTTTGTTTTGTCACACTCTGGCGAAAACAGGGACAGTGACCAGTTGGAAAATTCCGTGCTGAACGAACGTACCCTGTTGGTGCAGCCCCGTCAACCAACGACAATGTCATAAGCTTGTACGTAATTGCGCATTAAGTGTTCATTTCGTCGTTGGCAATTTACCTATTTTTATATTTTGCGTTAACTTGTACCTGGCTATGCCTTTGTGGAAGAAGTTACAGGTCGACCGTATAAAGCTCGATGTTGTACGCCCAATTTAGAAAGTGTTCAGTTATAGCAACTGGACAACTTTTTTTGGCTTTCGGTTGAGGCACTCTTGCCCTGTGATGATTGATGTGAACGCATAATACGACTGCAGACTGACTCTGCCATGCTCACACAGGCTCCAGACTGGAATGCGTGGTGCGCTCGGCAAGCTGCAGGGTCTGGTGGCCCGTGTAAAGATCGGCCAGCCCATCATCTCGATATGTACCTCGCACAAGTTAGCTGCGCCGTGCAAAGTTCCCTGGTCGCCAGAAGGTGAGTGATGAGGATGTATTTCGAACGCTGTCATACCCTGCCTACACCTGCCTAGTCAAGACCTCTTGTGTCCTGGCCTTGGTAATATTACATATCGATTGCAGTCTGTTCGTGCTCGTATGAATATATGTGTAGTTTTAGTTACCATCCCGAACTACTTGTTCAGTGTTATGATGCAGATTGGATACCTTTGCTGGTACCTACTAACACAAATAACACGTTCTTACTGATCAACTGTAATTAGCGTGTAATCCTCTTCGATGTCACACCCTGCCATATTTGGGCTCGTCGCTGCTCTACGGCGGCGGGCTCAGGCGAACGCAGGAACAGCAATCAGCGGGCTAATTCCGTGCGGCGCGGATGACGCTTCTCCGCCCCGCCCCGTCAAGCCCCGACAGACCACCCTTTTTCACATTTTCACGTCGCCGATTGATTTGCCTCGCCGTTCAATGTATTCACATTGCTATTGTGCATATGTTATTCCAAACTTCATGCCGCACCTTCTTAGTGATGGACAAAGATGCTGATGTAATGTTGTGTTTACAGGCAAGTTGCAAGTAATGGACCAGCTGTTGCACAAGTTCCACACGCTTGTTCCACACGCTGAAGTCCGAGGGCCATCGGGTTATAATCTTCACCCAGATGACCCTAATACTGGACATTCTGAACAGTTACTTCCACGGTCACTTCACCTGCGCCGGGACGACACCACGCGAGTGGACCAGAGACGGGTCAGTACTGCAGTGGTTACTCAGGTGGTGGGTGTTGAGATCCGCCGGAAATTACCGGGCCGGTGGCTAGTGGCCGTGCCCGGTGACGACCGGCGGTACATGAGACGGCCGTGCCGTCAGGTGTGGTCAGCGGGACGCGTCGCCGGCGATGCCGCGGTGCCGGTCATCGGCACCGACTGGTGACGCCGGCTCCCCAAACACCGACAATACACTCGCTCGGCTGTGCCCCTGTCACCGGTTTGCTTGATATGTGGTCTTAAATGAATAGATATCAGCAGGAGTCCTAAATTAATTACTGTTGTCGACGATTTGTATAACGAATTTTCTTCCCCAAGTCATTTAAAAATGTACCCTTTTTCGTAATCATCACCGACTTTTAGCACTCATGGCTCTTATACTTGTACTTACTTGTACTTATAGTACGGGACTATAAGGAGGACTAGATGCCTGTCTTGCCCGCTCTTTACATCTCTTGATTGTTTTTATGCCTCAGTGGATAATTCAAAAGGGTATGCTTTCCTTGACCATTTTTGGCTTCAGTGTTTTGTCGCTTATCCTGGCGCATCGTACATGATGTCCGCCCAGTAGTGGTCCAGGCGGTTCTTGAAGAGGTTCGTCGTGGCTGATGAAACGACGTGTCACTGCTCTGATAGACCAGAAGTTCCGTCTCGCTCTGGTCTGCGCTTGCGGTTTGGCAACCTTCAGGGAGTGTCCTCGTGTGATTGCCGACGGCGGGTCCTGGAAGAACTTCTGCTTATCGAGTTCGATGCGGCCGTTCATCAGCTGGTGGATCAGAATGAGGTCGCCGCGCCGTCTTCTGTACTGCAGAGACGGCAGGCGCAGGGCTCTCAGCCGGTCCTCGTACGGAAGCAGTCTGATTGGTCGAACCAGCTTGGTCGCCCTCCGTTGTACTCGTTCCACCAGTCGTACGTCTTCAGCGTTGAACGGGCCCCAGACTGCGTTCCCATATTCGAGCAGCGGTCTGGCCAGGGTCTTAAAGAGCAGCGGGAGCGTCTGCTGGTCGATGTGCTCAAACGAGTGCCGGATTGTGCCGAGGACTCGGTTTGCCTTTGCGATCGCCGCCGCCGCCTGCTTACGGAACTTCAGCGAGGTGTCTACGACGACTCCCAAGTCCTTCTCGTCCTCCACTTGCTCCAACTGGCCTCCAAACATGGAGTAGGTTTGGCGAACGTTCCTCGGCCCGAGATGCATCGTCTTGCATTTGGTCATGTTAAATGGCATCTGCCACACTCCAGACCATTTGCCGACTGCGTCGAGGTCCTGCTGAAGCTGGTCATGCCCACTCCGTTCCTGGACGCTTCCGTAGATTTTGGTGTCGTCCGCAAAAAGCTTGATGCCGCTGTTGACGTGTCCGGGGAGGTCGTTGATGAAGAGCAGGAAGAGTGTTGGGCCCAGTACTGACCCCTGTGGTATGCCACTCAGCACTGGCGCCCAGCTGGACCTACTGTCTCTGATCGCCACTCTGTCTCCGACCCGTGAGGAACGCCTCGATCCAGCGCAACAACTTCCCCCCAATCCCCATGTCCTTCAGCTTCCTTAGCAGACGGCGATGGGGTACCGAATCGAACGCTTTCTGGTAGTCGAGGTAGGCTACATCAACTGAACGGCCCTCTTCGATCTCTTTGGTCCAATCATCGAGTGTCGCGAGCAGCTGTGAGATGCAGGATCTCTTGGGGCGGAAGCCGTACTGGTGGTCGTTCAGCTGTCCACTCTCGGTCACGTGTGCCATGATCTGGTCCCTGATGAGTGTCTCACAGACTTTAGACAGTACTGATGTTAGGCTCACCGGTCGATAGTTGGACGGCTCTTCTTTTGCCCCCTTCTTGAAGATAGGCACAACTTCTCCCTCTTTCCAGTCTTCTGGTACTTTGCTTTCATCCAGGGACTTCCTGATGATGTCGGAGAGTGGCCGACTCAGAGGTGAAGCAAGTTCACGCAGCACCTTCGGGGGAATTCCGTCCGGTCCAGGAGAGGATGTCGGGCAGATTACGCAGCTTGCTCTCTACCTGCGCCGGCGTCACGTCCACATTCTCCAGAAGCGCACCCTCCCACCGTGTTTGGAGACCCGGAATGTTGATGATATTTTCTCTGGTGAAGACGCTTGAGAAAAATTTCCCTAGCACTTCTGCCTTATCGAGATCGGTCACTGCCATCTCGTCTGAGCCATCTTGGAACTTGAGGTCGCTTATGCCTGATCTTGTTTTCGTCCTTGTGTTTGCGTATTGCCAGAAGGCCTTGGGGTTCTGTTTGATGTTTACCGCCAGATTCTGTTCAAATTCCTTTCTCAACTTCCTCGTGAGGCTGCGGAGTTCGTTCTTCACTTTGGCATACCCCCGGTGGTCAGGGGCGCCTTGGGTTCGGGTGTACTTCTTCCACAGTTTCTGCTTCTTCTTCTTCAGGGTCATGGCCTCTACGTTCACATAGATGTTCCTGCGCTTCCTTCCCACCGTGTATTTGGGCATACACTTACACTTATATTCCCGATATTGGGCATACACTTATATTCCCGATATTGGGCATACACTTATATTCCCGATATTGCCGACGATCCGGAGCTTCTCCATGCTCCTGCAAGTAACTGCTTTGTGTCAACGGCAGTCTCCTTCCTCTATTATCCTCTTCTCCCTTAAATATTCTTCCTAGACTGGGTTCGGCGACTTGCGCCTATCTCAGCTTCGTGATGTCCAGAAATGACCATGCCCCACGTTGGGCGCCAATTTGTAGCGCGCTGGGAGATATTGGGCAAGGGACGAATGCCGGGAGATCATCTAGAAGTGTCTGAGGGAGATATTGGCCAAGGGACGAATGCCGAATATTTGAGCCTTGGAGAGTGCTGTGGCTACGTGGGTGCGTAACGACACAGTAGGTTCATAGTCTGAAGCTGTATCTGTCGCATTCCTTACTGATGTTTTATTTATTATGAGATTCATGTATGCGTGTTTCTTTGATGCACGTGTTGACGCTGTGATCCATTTTCTGACTCGTGCTGTCGTGCGTCGTTGGCCACCACGTGGGCCTTGCAGTGACAGTGCCCTGTGCCGTGCTGTACGCTGCCGGTTGGGCCGGCCCAGGCCGCCGCCGCCACCAACCCGACACGCCATCCACTGATTATACCTGCCATCTTCATGTTACATACCCTAGAGACATAACATTTCAGATATTTGGCTGATGCGTGGGATCTCACTGACTTCCTCTGGTGTTTGCAGATGTGAGCTGCTCGGCGACCTAGATTTCCTACCGACAAATGAACCAAATGCGTTTCAGAAGGTATGCTTAAATTGAAATGTCATGACTTGTAAAGATCGTGGTTTTGTGATGATCAGTATTTGCTATATGAGTCAACTGATTACAGAATACTTACCGCCAAGATCTCTGGAATTTTTCCACTGTCTGTGATTATCGACTTTCTGTCTTATGATGACTTGAGTTATTTTGTTTTCAGCTACCATTGATGGCCGAGGTGCCGTATATCCGACTCATCATAAGAGGTATGTGAAAGCTTGTTTTCTTGGTGTTAGTGATGTATGCATCACACCGCGCACGTGATGATTGAATGCGTATGAAATACTTGATTGCATAATTTCGCCCCTATCTGAAATCAACTGTGGGTACGCTATGTTTCACTCAGTCGGTTGGTGTTAATGTTATTTTTGTATTCTCCACAGTGGACTGGAGTTCCAGAGCTCTGCTGGACAACAACCTCGTGTTTGAGATCGGCTATCGCCCTACCTTGCTTGTATTCAGGTATATCTTTGGTGGCTATAACTATTGTGCAACGATGTGCTGCTTAATTTGTTTTATTCGAGTTCTTGTGTGTTCGTAACTTCGGGTTACAGCTCATTCGACGATAGCGTCAAAGTAGCAAAGAGAATGTCATATTCTTGGGGTTACATACTTGACGAAGGGAAAACTAGTGTACCTATAATAATGACCTGCTTCATGATGAATCAATGTACTCCCAGTTTCTCTCAGTTCGTGGGCGTGTTTTAGATATTGATTTCAAAATAGCTGATACGCTTCTATTCTCAGTCGTGGGTGGTTGACAGCTGGTTCTCTTAGCGTGGTGATGTCTGTTTGTGGAGATGTTTCCTTAGTCCTCTCGGATTCACCGGCGCCGCGTCTTCCGGCGGCGTCGATACGACGAGAGGTAGAGCGTCGGGTGTCACTAACCTTGGAGAGTCTAGCACAGCTTCTCTGCTGGGTCCTCCCTGAGGTGCACCAACAAATCATTTTAATGTGTGTAACAAATGTGGTTTACTTTCTTTGGTGTGTGCTTTGCTGGAATTTGCGAAAGACTGGGGTTTAGGCAGCGCATGTCGCTGGTTGCATTGCTGTGTGGAGACTGACGGAGACTGCTCTTCACAGGCGTGATGCTGGCTGTTGAGGCGGTGGGGGCGAACCTGAAGAGCATGTCGAAGGCAGTGACGACCCCCGAGGAGATCGCGCAGGTTGCTTCAATCTCTGCAAACGGCGACAATAACATCGGATACCTCATCTCCAGCGCAATGAAGAAGGTACTTGAATGGCCTAACCTGGCCTGCTGCTGCCGATGAGTTTTAGTGGTCACATATTCTGTAGACCATTTAGTACTTCTTTCAAAATGGACATTATGTAAGCCCAAGTTTCAATTAGAAACTATCGTAGTTATTTCTGATTTTGGACATTGAAAATAGCTTCGTCCTCTTCCATAATTAATGCATTTATCTTGGGCGAACATATTTTGTCGGTTTCATCGTGTGTTTAACGATAATCCAGAGTTTTCTCACACCCAATATATGATGAACACACCCAGCTCGCTTCCAGCTACGGCGATGCAGAAAGTTTCCCTGTTAGCCTGATAATTTCGGTGCCGCAAAATTGTATTTTCTGAGGCGAACACCGCTGACCCCAGTCATCTTTTGCCTTAGATGGGAGTATTCCGTGCTGGGCATGTGTGCGGACCTTGGTGTACGGGATCTGGGATCTTCTTTACCTATCTCGGTCAGCTCGGTCAGCTCAGGTAAGCGTGAAAGTGTTCAGATTTTCGATGATGTCACATACCATTTTATCAATGCATTGAACATATTACCTTCTATAACATCACTGTTGTACTTAAAATGTCTGATAACCGCGCGTTTACGCGCGATAACCGTACGGTTTTCGGTATTTCTGGAACAGAGAATCCAAATTGGTCATGTGGTGGTGAATCAGTTAACTGCACGTCGCAGTCCAGCTCCACATAATCTTGACATTTGGTTTGTGTGGCGTTTTATCTGCGAACAGTATCCCGTCGATCTATCCTGCATCACCACTGGATGGCGGTGATGTCCGGAAATATCTACGTACAAACTGGCCATAATCACTGCCGGCCTGGCTGTTGCCGAGCTACGCCAGTCCCCTCGAACGTGTTCCCAATTACGCGACATATCCTTGGCTTCTTCGCATTTTACGGCGCTTACGGTCAGGTCTGTGGTACACAAGTATGAACTCAATTTTTGAAATTAAATACTCTGCATTTCAGGAATCCGGGACGGCACGAGAGAAGCTGTACTAAGTGACCCCGACTGAAATATATGAAGGTAAGACTATTTGTGTTATTGATCCGAGCGGGGGATGGCCCGAGGCTCGTTGGGAGTTATCTCCGTACATGCGTGTCGAAATTCAGGCCGCTTCAGCGCTCGCCGTTGTGCTCGTTTGGTGGCGTTTTTGAATGTTTTTTGGGGTGCTGTTTTCACATTTTCGCAGTCCAGCTCCACACAATCTTGACCTTTGGTTTGTGTGGCGTTTTATCTGCGAACAGTATCCCGTCGATCTATCCTGCATCACCACTAAATGGCGGTGATGCCCGGAAATGTCTACGTACAAACTGGCCATAATCACTGCTGCTGTTAGTAACGCTTGGAAGCAAGGTGTCTTAGTTAAAAAAAGCAATATATATATATATATATATATATATATATATATATATATATATATATATATATATATATATATATATATATATATATATATATATATATATATATATATAAATGATCTAATGATCTGTACTTATTTCAGAATGAGACTCGTGAAGCGGCGATCCTTCACTACCGATGGTCGTGGACTCTACTTATGTGAATGAAGATTTCTGATGGAATCGAGGTATGTTGCTGGCTCAGTGCATACCTTCAGAGGTGATAACTTGTGGCTCCCTCCACCGTTGTATTGAATTTGCCGATGTCTCATTCAACTGCATCATCTTTACGATCGTCTGCATTTTGACTGGTTTGTAATTTGTCGGATGTTATTGGTTTTGTCGCGACCTTTGCCCCGACCCAGCCCTGTCCGTGGCTGTGATCGGCTTTCCCTTGTCGCGAACACAAACCGGGCAAATCTCTATCTCGGCGCTCGCTGTCGATGTGAATGTTGAGTGAAGTTCGTCTACATGACCGTAATGGTATCTCCCGTATAGCAGGATCCTTCCTTTGACGTTGCCGCATGGTGTTTTCCTAAATGTGGCGATGGTCGTGACGTGACCTATATTAGTGTTCACTAGTATGTTCATTTTCACATAGTTTGACGCAATTTTCTTCGTTTTCAGTCTCCAGGTGACATCGATTTACAGTAGTTTGTGTGCAGTCTACCGTGGTAACCAGCGAACATTTCGAGGTAAGTCACTCTTCATTCTCTTGGGCAGACATATTTTGTTTCTGGTTCATCGTGTGTTTAACGATAATCCAGAGTTTTCTCACACCCAATATATGATGAACACACCCAGCTCGCTTCCAGCTACGGCGATGCAGAAAGTTTCCCTGTTAGCCTGAGAATTTCGGCGACGCGAAATTGCCTTTTCGGAGGTAAACACCGCTGACCCCAGTCATTGTTGTATTCTCAGATGGGAGTATTCCGTGCTGGACATGTGTGGGGACCTTGGTGTACAGGATCTGGTATCTTCTTCACCTATCTCGGTCGGCTCGGTCAGCTCAGGTAAGCGTGAAAGTGTTTATCAGATTTTCGATTATGTTACATACCAATGTTATCAATGCATTGAACATATATTACCTTCTATAACATCACTGTTGTACTTAAAATGTTTGATAACCGCGCGTTTACGCGCGATAACCGTTCGGTTTTCGGTATTTCTGGAACAGAGAACCCAAATTGGTCATGCGATGGTGAATCAGTTAGCTGCATGTCGCAGTCCAGCTCCACATAATCTTGATATTTGGTTTGTGTGGCGTTTTATCTGCGAACAGTATCCCGTCGATCTATCCTGCATCACCACTGGATGGCGGTGATGCCCGGAAATATCTACGTACAAACTGGCCATAATCACTGCCGACCTGGCTGTTACCGAGCTACGCCAGTCCCCTCGAATGTGTTCACAATTACGCGACATGCCCTTGGTGTCATTTTACGCCGCTTGAGGTCAGGCCTATGGTACTATAGCCAGCCAATGCGTTCGCTGCCCGTTACCCGGTCCGATGCGTCTGCCGGGTGAAGATACCGGTGGGGCGATTATAAAAACACATGCAAAAGACTGCAGTACTTTAGAAGGCCACTGGTGACCCCATCTACAAGCACTGGTGGTGCCATCTAACAACGCTGCAACCTATGAACACGCATTTACGTGAGAGAAAGAAAAAATCTGCGCCAGCCGGAATCGAACCGGCTTCCACTCAACTCACATGATAAGCAGAGGTGTTACCCACTGCGCCACCGAGGACCATGTCTGTGAAGGCACATTGCCCCTGCTTGACGCAGACGCAAAAATGGGAAGGTGGTGAGCTTTAAATTTAAGAAAGCTTCCCAAGAGCCGATCCGTTGTCGCATTAACGCCAAAATTGAATACGATGGTGCGACCCTACCACTGCACCTGCGTGCCAATTTTGCGCACCTAGCCGAAACCGGCGCCGAAAAAAGTGACTTCGGTTTTCGCGTGATGATTTTCGTTTTTTTACCGATTTCTAGACGGTTTTTGAGGAAAAATTTAAGAGATCGAAATTGAAGAGGAGGGAAAAAGAACTAGGGGTCCTAAAATCAGATTTCGAAAGCTGTTATTTTTTGGTTTTCGTGGGAATTTTTTGTTGTGATGTTGCAATTTTGGCCGATTTCTAAGCGTTTTTGAAGGAATATTTAAGAGATCCAATTTAAAGGAAGAAAAAAAAAACACCGGGTTGTCAAAATTAGATGTGTGAATGTTTTCACCTACGGAGTATTTTTCCCAAAAGTTTACCCCCCCCCCCCCAACCCCCTAAGGGGTGCCCCTTTGTCGAATCGACGCCGAATTAATACGATGATGCGACCCTGCCACCGGACCCTCGTGCCAATTCTGGATGCCTAGCTGCACCAGTTAGCCCATTTATGGATGTTACGCGCACGCACGGACGGACAACTACAACAGCCATGCTACACAGCTTGATATCGGATCTGTGAGTTGGAGATGGTCAGCTCTTAGCGGCCTGGTTTAGACTCGTTACGGTTTTGATGTGGCTCGAAATGCTACAGTTCAACTTTGCCGTCTAGCTAATCATTGTCGCTGTTTTCAGGGAACGTCTGATCATCAGCGTTAATGAGCACAACGGCCTGCATCCTGTTGACGAGGCGAGCATAAACAGGTGTGATTGTTGTAAGCAAGATGTTTTAGCAGTCAGCAGCGCACCGAATTCAACTATTTCAGTAATGATGAACACACCCAGCTCGCTTCCAGCTACGGCGATGCAGAAAGTTTCCCTGTTAGCCTGAAACGACCATTAACTTGCCGCGTATCGCACTTTGCGCCATGTTCTAATACCTAGCATAACGTCTGCAGGTACTGTCACGTTGGACCAAACGCCCGCCCCGAGGCGGGGAACCACCATCTTCTGCGACTTGGGCCCAATTACGGTAAGTGAATTGCAATCAGCTATGTGGCTGTTCAAATTGCATAATTTTTGTTGTAATTCCTGTATCATTTCGGGTGATGGAAGCAGACTGGCGTTGTGTTCATACATGTAGACTGCAAAGCTGGTCTATCCAGCCTAAGTTGACCAAGGACCCAATGCTCCCGCCTCCTCTATCGTTGCACCCCCTGTAAAGTAAGGGGGCTTCAAAAATTGCCACTCTGTGCCGAGGCACAGGAGGCGGGGTTAAATACTGGGTGTAAGCACGAAAGTCATCACAAGACGATCCCTTGACTTTTGCTTCCCCTAGATCAAGGACAGTTAAACGTAAGTTACAATTTTAGTTATACCTTCCTTGTAAAACTAATGTGTTTGTAGTTTCCCGCTTGTATGTATTCGTGTATCGTCAGTATCGATTGTTATTGGAATTGGGGTGCCATAATCGTGTGTATTCCCGTACCACCCCGTTGGCGGTATTGGAGCTGTGCTCCAGTTTGTGACTGTTCGCGGCCATTGGCCAGTTAAGTGGTCTCTGGAAGCGCGATGGAGAGCAGCGCCATCTATGATCCGTTTGTGTCCCCAGGGAAGCTGTGATGTTGGGACTATTCAGTGTCCGGTCAACCTGGAGCCGGCGGCAGCCACCACACGGTACGTGAAACGCAGCCGAGGTGAACACTATTCTATCTTTGCTGCCTGACGCACCTGATGAAACCAACAATGGCAAGGGTGGCCGCTGCCCGCCGCCTGGTCACGCCCCCACGTCCGCTTTAGGGGTCACTGACGGGCACCTGGATGCTCCACCGCTACCCCTGGGAAGGTCTGAGACGAGGCACGCCCGCCAGCGGTGGCGGGATGCCCTAGCAGGGCACCGTCCTAGGTGTGACGGGTGGACCAACAGCAAACGGCCCTGGCCGGCGGGCGCCTAGGACGCGCCGGGCGCCGAGGCGATGCCCGCCGGCTCTGGTTGGAAGGGTCTGCGTGCGGCCGCTGCGAGTCCGATGAGCGGGGCGCCGCAAGGCGTAACTCAATTCAGACTACCCTGGGGACGTGACGGGGGCGGCGGGCGGACGGCAGGACCCCGTGTGCCTAGATTATGAGAGCTGAACACTGCATAGCAGGACTGGTGGCGTCTGGTCTCCGTGGTGTGTCTAATGCGTGGACTGCTCGCCAGGTGGTCGACCGGACAGTGCTGTGGATGACGTTAGCAGCAGCGGACCATCGGATCGGCTGGGCGCTGACAACTTATGACGGCGGCTTCCTCAGGTGAGCGACTCGGCGGCTCTTACTCCATGTGTCAGTTGCATGGGACGAATTGAGAGGCATTGGCTGTGCTGAACACAGACGCTGATAACTCATCAGACCATCAGATGCATCAGCAGAGCAGCAGATCTCATCTCACGTCCCCGCATGGCGCGGAACGGAGACAGGCCTGTAGACGGGCACATTTTTTTTTTGGGGGGGGGGAAGAGTGTTTCTCGCCAACCCCGTAGTCCAGCCTATAGCTATATGCCGCCGCGAGTGGGGAGGAGAACCACCCCCCTCCGGGGCGGGGAACCGTATGACTTTCGCCAGTAGCCAGACTCGAACCCGGAACCCTTGGATTCCGAGTACGACGCTCTACCAACTGAGCCACCCGTTTCAAATTGTTTTTCAATTGGTTTTCAAATTGCATCTCTATAGAATATAAATAGAATTTGATATTTGATGGAACGAAAGGTGGAAAGGTTCCATTTGATGGAACGGCGTCATATGGGACCCTAAACAAGAAAGCATCGGTAAAACCGAAAGTGTTTTTATCTTACGGCGAGGCCCGCTTATATTCCATACTCGTTTTTAAATAAGATCACTATTATAATATCTTGTTAATCTAAACGTTTCTGCTACATGATTGATCGTACTTGGCTTTTGTTTTTGTGGGGACAGACATTCGTATGTCGTAAATTTGAATTTGCTAAATCCATTTGTTTTAGTTTAGGAAGACACTCATTAAATGTTATGCTAACGTTAAGCAATACAATTTTATGTTTTTTTTAGGACTTTGTATTCGGTATTTTGAACAGACGTGTGCTCTGATCCCGAAAACGGATCCCAGGATCTGATCTCGGGGATCTGGATCGATCCGTTGGGATCATATATCCGCATTTCTCATTGGTCGACAGATCCGCCGGGGTCCAAGATCGCAGGCACCATTTTGCATTGGAATCCACTGGGGTCTAAGATCCGCCATTATACAGATGTTATTTTCGGAACCCGTATTTTGATAACAAATACACACTGCAGGTGGTTGTAAAGGGGACTAGATGGTCGTATACCTTTAATTAAATTGTGTCGAGCAATACTATAATTATGGCATAATAAATCAGTAGAATCCTGTTGGATCCGTAATCTCTTAGGGCCATGGATCCACTCATTTTGTATCTTGTGAGATTCAAGATCCGTTGCCAAATTGAATCGAGGGATCCATTGTTGTATTTTTTCCGTTGGATCCAGTGGGATAATAAACAAAACATTGCATTTTGTCGAGATCCTGCTTTGAGATCCACGCACATGTCTGATTTTGAGTAAGTATCTGTTAGGCCAAGTGATTGTTTTGAGTTGGTAAGTCGGCGAATCATTTATTTTTGGTGGTAATTAAGTATCCAGCATTTCTGTTAATATTTCCCGTTCAGACACCAACAATGGCAAGCGTTGCCGCTGCCCGCCGCCCAGTCACGGCCCGACGTCTGCTGTAGGGGTCACTGACGGGCACCTGGATGCTCCACCGCTGCCCCTGGGAAGGTCTGAGACGAGGCACGCCCGCCAGCGGTGGCGGGATGCCCTAGCAGGGCACCGTCCTAGTTGTGACGGGTGGACCAACAGCAAACGGCCCTGGACGGCGGGCGCCTAGTACGCGCCGGGCGCCGAGGCGATGCCCGCCGGAGTCCTCCCAGATTCAGACTGGCGCTGCGTCTTCCGGTAGCGTCGGTACGAAGTGGAGGTAGATCATGGGGTGTCACTTACCTTGGAGAGCCCAGCACAGCTCCTCTGCTGGGTCCTCCCTGACGTGCACCAACAATCTATATTACTATTTGAGTAAAGTGCGTGTGTATGTATGTATGTATGTATGTATGTATGTATGTATGTATGTATGTATGTATGTATGTATGTATGTATGTATGTATGTATGTATGTATGTAATGTAATGTATGTATGTATGTATGTATGTATGTATGTATGTATGTATGTATGTATGTATGTATGTATGTATGTATGTATGTATGTATGTATGTGGCCATTTTGCAGTTTTGTTCTTTGCTCAGCTGTGCAGCCTAAACTATTGCGAGAAGATGGATGAAATTTTCACACGATCCAGGTGACATTTCAACGACGTGCTGTGTCAAGAAACGGGCTCGCTAGGGTGCATAATGAGCGCGTGGCGCGAGCTGCAAAAGCGAACTTTTCTCCATTGGTTTAACACGTGGAAAACCCAGAGCGAAATGTGTGAAAATGAGAAAAATTGCGAAACACGCTGCAAGCCCAGGTCTATATCTCGGAGACTATGCGTCCGATCGGCATGCGACAAACACAAGCGTGTAGAATAATTAACGGGCTGGCGTATGCAATGTGGTTCGGTGAGCGGTGCGTAGCGCGTGCAAAGTTAATTGCTTCACAAACTTAAATCACGCTTTTATGTCGTCCTTCACGATTTAATTTAGTGCTCCGAACCTATGAGACTTGAAGAGCTGAAACAAACGTAATTTTGCAGACGAAGGTACCAGCTTTATTATGCATGCAAATCGAAGCTTTCTCTTAAATATTTAATAGCTTAAATCGGCCTGGAGGATATAGATTGACCATTTTAGAATATGTATTTAATCACACCGCCATATCGTCAACTCAGGAGGGTGATAAACGATACAAAAATATACAGCTGCAAAGCGCAGTCAATTCTGTCCAATAACCACCCAAACTTTATTCATATTGACAAACATTAAGGTTATAATGACGGTGTTAATATAACGCTCTCGGCCCTTATTTTATTCGGCGTAATACAACATTACATCCAGCTATTTAGTCATCGGAGCAATTTGCGTCGGCAAAATCTTGCCATAGTGAAAAGCAAGCTAAGCAAAAAACGAACCTCCGTCGGCGGATACCAAATTGACGCATATTTAAAATCCGAACTCTTTATTGTAAAGCCTACACGAGATTGGTGATGTTCGGAACGAGTAAGGTACGGGAACGGGATTTGGGCTACGAGCTAAGGGCTACGGGCTACGGGATACGAGATACGGGAACTTGGTTACCTTCGCATTGCGGAGCAAGCGGGCCACACTTGTTACCTACTATAGCAGTCTTCTGAGTCTCCTCAGTCACCTCATTTTCCGAGGCACAGTGCCGCCTGTGCCCTCCGTTCATCTTGTGCGGGTCGTGATCCTAGTGTGCCCCTGCTGTAATCCTTCGCTGTTTTTTTTACCGCGATATGACACCGCCGTGATGCGGCTGTGACCTGCCTATGACCCGCTGTATTATGTGACCGCTGTGTTCCCTCTCCCGGCAGGCGCCAAGGTGGAGTACCAGGACGCGCTGGTGGTGTGCGAGAAGAAGTTCTCCAGCATCCAGCATATCATCCCGACGCTGGAGCTAGCCAACTAGGCGCGCAAGCCCCTGGTTATCATCGACGGCGAGGCGCTCACCACGCTGCTCGTCAACCGGCTCAAGATCGGGCTGCAGGTGCGTACCGTGACACTGGGGCATGTCCGGGGCGCGACAGGTCTCCCTAACGCTCTCGCCGGTCCGACCGGCCGTCGGCGAGGTGAACGCGGGAGAGACAGCAGACGAAGTGTTCTCAGGATCTGCCGCCCGGCAGCTCGTAGCCTGTGGCCTGGGATAACGAGAACTACACTGTAGTTGGTAATCGCAACAATGAATCTCAGTTGTGTGATCGCCGGTTTTCAATTATCGAGCCATAGCTCAATGGACGGGCGGTTTTTCGAGTCGGGCGAGCGAATGCGCCAACGATTCCCGACGTGTGTTACCCAGTTACTGTTATAACGTGGCTGTCGTTCCGTGTCTCCGCAGGTGTTGGCGGTGAAGGCACCGTTCAGGACAGCGGGGTCTCTGTGGGTGTTATAATGTGAATAATTCAACTGATTTATGTGAAGCCCAGCATGGATGTCATTTTCCTTATTCGAACGTCTCTAACCTTCTTGTTTGCCCGCCAGGTGGAGGTAAACGAGAAGGACCGCTGACGGACGCGCGCCGACGCCGAGGAGGGCATCGTGCCGGGCGGCGGCGTGGCTCTGCTGCGCTCGGCCGGCGCCCTCAGCGTCGTCCAGCCGGTCAACGACGACCAGAGGACCGGTGAGTGAGCAGCCCTACCCCCGTCCGTGACGCGAGGTTCTCCCCGACGCCCCTGCCGCTCTGACCTTGAGCCGGCAGGTGAAAGGGGAGATAGATCACAGCTGTGACGGCTCCGGGTCCGGCTGCCTGGCATCGCCGGCACCTGGACTCTCGCGAGCCTGTCGCGACACTTGTGTGCCGACATGTGCGGCATCGTTACTTGTATTGTGGAAGCACAGGGGTATCGTTTCAATGCTTCGTTGTGTTATTGTCTGCTTTCTTGAGTGTCTGGTTACATTCAAGTTGCACTAAGTTACATTACTAACTTAAGACTGTGCGGCTCCGCTTGATTAGGCTTAATCCCGTCCCGTAACCATAGCATGTTTTCACCAGTGAACTAGTCGTGCTTCGCTCTATACTGACCTCGACCTCCATCTCCACCGTGACGTTCCATAACGCCTCCCCTCGCATGTGTCTCCAGGCGTGGAGATCGTGCGTCGCGCGCTGCGCATGAAGCTGCAGACGATATCGGCCAACGCCGGCGTGGACGCTGCCATGGTTGTGGGGTACGTGCAGGACGCCCAGCCGCAGATCGGCTACGACGCGCTCAACGACGAGATAGTCGACATGAAGGGCATGATCGACCCACAAAGGTCGGTATTTGGTTCTGGCCTGGGTACTGGCTTAACCTTGGTTAGTTGGCTCAGAGGGGGTTGTGAGGGAAAGGTTCGTCGGACGGCCGGGTTGTGTCGGTGGGTCTGAGGCTGGCCGTTGTATGTTTGGGTGCTTCTGTGGTGTGGTTGTTTCGTGTGGGAAATGTTTTTGAAATGTGAAGATATTAGCGTTTTATTAATCCAGCCCGTTCATAGCCACCGCCACCTGTTTATAAACTACATACCCATATGATGAAACTTAACTGAATCGCGAGAGTCCGATGACGCTGTTTTACATGCACTACCAACTGAGTTACTGTGGTATAACGTCGCTTGTTGTCTTCATGACTCTTCAACTGATCAGTGAATTTGTCTGTTTCAGCTATCTCGATACATCGTTGGGGCTCTCAATTAAGTTTAAGGTGAGTGAAAACAGTGTTGAAATTTCAGTTTGTTATGAAGATTAATGCTTGTTTCAATGATGAGTTACATGCACCACTCTGCGATTTGTGATGACGCATAATGTGGACTGAAGACTGATGCAAAGTGCGTGATTTCTACATGGAATTTGCTGTTCTGATTTTTAATCGATTTTCAGATATATTGCAAAGCAGCTGAGAACAAGTTACTGGAACTCGACCTAAGGAAATATCCTACAGATAGTCACATTGAAGGTAAAGAATCAACACAAAAGAACAACCCACCTGAAGAAGTTGAGCGGGCGGGGTTAAAAATGACCGGCGGCTATCTGTCTGTACTTATGGCTAGTGATACTCATTAGAGGAAAATTACCCCAAAGAACAAGCCATGGTATTGATTTGTCTTTACTGTGGTTACAAAGTTTGGGTAAATGAACGGCCTTTGTAAAACCCATCTTTCCCGTTACCCGTCGGGACCGGTGGATCCTGACACTGGCTACAATATGCTCGATTCGGTCAAGAGGCGCCGTTTGACGCTTTGGTCTTTATGCCCCATCACCGTTCTTTGCCTCGCCTCATATAGAGGTCTCTTCACCCAAATTGATTTGATATTCCTATCATTGCAAAATGTTGGATCGTTTTGGTACCACACAGGTTACTGGACAGCATGTGTTGTATATGTTATGTATCTTTTACACAATATTTTCTGATGTTTATTATGTGTTGATCAGGTGAGTTTGAGCCGGACTCCTAATTGAAGGACGAAGAGGAGACTGAGCTTCAGCTATCCCAACTTGGGGCTCAAAGATTGAGGTGAGTGAAAACTTAGCAGTGTTGAAATTTGTTTTGAAGTAAATGTTTGTTTCAATGATGAGTTACACGCACCACTCTGCGATGTGTGATGACGCATGAAGGGCGTGTGATGCGTGTTGCCTTTTCTCTGTTCTGGGCTGGTTTTTGCGCCGGTAAATTGAATTGATTTATCGAGCTTCGCGTCGGCCCAACAGCAACTCCCAAGCTTTGTATCGCGGTTTGTTTGTTTGACTAGCTGCTTTCAAAGTTGGTAAATACTTTCTGATCATCAGTAATCAATCAGGGAGCAATGAAGCATGATATGTATGGAAGCGTTCTAAACAAATTAGTGATTCACTTTCTTTACCTAGCGACATGTTTTGTAGTTGGTTGTATGACGCTTGCTAGTGACTTTATTTTATTATGTCTGTTCTGTTGGTTTATCTCTTAAAGCATGCAGTTTCTTTTTTACTATCTTCATTGGCCAATGTCTTATTTATTGCAGGGTGCCACTTTCGAAGAGCTGTCGTCACGCCAACGATTTTATGGTGAGTGTATGCACGTTTAGGCGAATTGCAGAGATGAATTAGGTGGTACCGGATATCGCCGGCTCAATACAATTATTTATTGTCTCGGCTATACGAAGCTCAGATGTCTTCGCTTTTTCTTCATTCAGAATCGATAGATGTCGCTGAAAACATGTGATGCGATGCATTTGACATGCAGACTTGTTAGTACTGAATTCATTCATATAATGTCTTTCCAGTCGATCCTTCACTAGCCTACAGTTTGTAGGTACTGAGTGATGCCTATATGTACTCTCTGATGGTCATCCTGCTGTCTGGGTTGGGACGCTTGGTGTGGATGGTCCTAAACGTGATTTGGGTGATTATTTCAGATCCTGAAATGGAATGACTCGGTGATGCAGCCTCAACATTTGCTTTGGCTGTCTCAGTAACTAGTTTCCTCCACATACATTATACATCAAGTAAGTAAAACTCGGTCGTGTATTTGTTATGAATGCAACATTTTCATGATGCATAAACTAGACCAATCCAATGATCGCTTTGATTACCAATGCTAGGACATCTTTTATTTCAAAATTTTCACTATTTTTCTTTCTGGACCTGTTTGTGTGTTAAAGTATAAAAATGAATGAAAAAGCCCGTGATCGAAGATCCCAAAAGATCCCAGGTTATTTGCAGTGTTCTGATACTTTAATCGGCGGGAAAACTTGCATGCGAAGAAGTAAGGAGCAACAAGTTGCAATGCGGCTAAGTGCTGTAGCGCATTGTCTCTTACCACATTCTGCATTCAATGGTACAAACCACTGGGGGCATGTCATGTCTGGTTCTTAGACAGTGTTGACACACGTCACTGATGTGTGTATCTTTGTCCGCAGGTTTGAGTCTCTTTAGCGTGGTTGGAAATCATGACATTTCTTCGAGACATTGCTCCAATATTTCATAGGAAATTGTAAGTAGGATGGTCATCCATCCTCATTTTTGACGAAATGACTATACATGTTGATACCACTCTTGATCAAACGGTTAGAAAATATCGGAACCTAGTGACGATTCTAGGGCGGACTGACGCCGTTCTCATGCTTCGTGGTGCTATATTTTACATCATCCGTTAACCAACGTGTTTTGTTCATTTCCAGTGCGTGGCTTCGAGGATAAGCATCATGTACTATATTGGCATGCAGTTATCTAAGAAGGAAGCTCGTGACTGGCCTGGGACGATCTGTGAAGGTAAGGAGTCTCATGAGATATTCGTAATGACAAAGCCGTTCATTGTTCTGATGAGATGTCCCAGCTGCTCCCTGATGAATCAATACATTCCTCGTTTCTGAATTATTACGTATTACATATGGAAATGCGTCCATGTACAACTTTTCCCTGACACTTATGTTAATCTGCTTTCAGAACTGTTGCAGTGCACCCATTTCCTGTTTGCAAAACGTCTTGGAGTTTGTTAGACAGGTGAGCAGATGAGGTAGATCTTCAGTAATCAAGAACTGCTGCTTATTTATGGTCGTATTGGAGTTTATGGTAGCCATTTAGATGAACCCGTGAATAAAAAGGTTGTTTGTTTCTTATGATGCATATTCCTTCTGCCCTCTGATGAATGACATCATTCCTCGTTTCTGACAATCACAATGTTCATAGTCTGTAGCCGTTTCTTTGATGCACGTGATGACGCTGTGGTCCATTTTTTGACTCGTGCTGTCGTGCGTCGGTGGCCGCCACGTGGGCCTTGCAGTGGCGGTGTTCTGTACCGTGCCGTAC
The DNA here is from genome assembly GCA_036785665.1 of Chirona hameri. Classification (NCBI taxonomy): domain Eukaryota; kingdom Metazoa; phylum Arthropoda; class Thecostraca; order Balanomorpha; family Balanidae; genus Chirona; species Chirona hameri. The sequence goes on along the minus strand of JAXIVJ010000349.1, from coordinate 123,868 downwards.
GGTCAGGTTCTCTTGCCGTGTGGTCGGCCCGGACCGCAGCCGCCACCGACCCGACACGCCTATCACGAATAATGTTTGAATTTTAGAGGTTTTCTGGTCTTTTTGGGGTTCAAGAAGTTTTGCTCTCATCAAGCATGACTCAAAATTTGCTCTCTTTTCATTTACGTTTGCTCGCATTTTGCACACATTTAACACACTTGCACGGCCAGCAAACCCCCTATCGTCTTATTAAGTGGTTTTGGGCGCTCCGACTGCTGTTGACATGTTGGATTGTCTCGGTGGGTCTAATGCGTGTCGGTTGTGTGCTTGGGTGCTCTGTGGTGTGGTTGTTTCGTGCGGGAAATGTTTTTTGAAATGTGAAGTTGATAGCTTTTCATTAATCCAGCCCGTGCATAGCCACCGCCACCTGTGTATAAACTACATACCCATATGATGAAACCTAACTGAATCGCGAGAGTCCGATGACGCCGTTTTACATGCACTACCAACTGAGTTATCTTGGTATAATGTCTCTTGTTGTCTTCATGACTCTTCAACTGATCAGTTCATTTGTGTGTGTTTCAGCTATCTCGATACATCGTTGTGGCTCTAAGATTAAGGTGAGTGTGAAACTTAGCAGTGTTGAAATTTGAGTTTGTTTTGAAGTAAATGTTTGTTTCAATGATGAGTTACATGCACCACTCTGCGATTTGTGATGACTCATAATGTGGACTGAATACTGATGCAAAGTACCTGATTTCTACACGGAATTTGCTGTTGCTAATTTTGAATCGATTTTCAGATATTTTGCAAACCATCTAAGAACAAGTTACTGGTATTCGACCTAAGGAAATATCCTACAGATATTCACATTGAAGGTAAGAAATCAACACCAAAGAACAACCCACCTGAAGAAGTTGAGCGGGCGGGGTTAAACATGACCGGCGGCTATCTGTCTGTACTAATGGCTGGTGATACTTATTAGAGGAAAATGACTCCAAAGAACAAGCCATGGTATTGATTTGTCTTTACTGTGGTTACAAAGTTTGGGTAAATGAACGGCCTTTGTAAAAACCCATATTTCCCGTTACCCGTCGGGACCGGTGGATCCTGACACTGGCTACAATATGCTCGATTCGATCAAGAGGCGCCGTTTGATGCTCTCGGTCTTTGTTTCCCCATCACCGTTCTTTGCCTCGCCTCAAGTAGAGGTCTTCACCCAAATTGATTTGATATTCCTATTTTTTCAAAATGTTTGATCGTTTTGGTACCGCACAGGTTACTGGACAGCATGTGTTGTTGTTTATGTTGTGTATATGGAGTCTTGTGTACACAATCTTGTCTGATAAGTTTATTATGTTGGATCAGGTGAGTTTGAACCCGGACACCGGATCGGAGGACGATGTTGAGACGATTGCGCGTGCCCAGCGTCATCGGTCGCCGACAGTGATGACGAGGAGACGATCTTCGAGCAGGAGGGCCACGCCATGGAGATCAGCCAGCTGGAGGTAACCGACTGACACGTCACTCACTCCTTCGTCCGTCTGTCTGTCTGTCTGTCGGCATGTGATCGAATCTGTGGCGGCTCAACCGTGTCGCCACCGACGTGCAAACCGTGCCAGATCATAACGCCCCCTCACCAGCTGGCTCCTGTGATATATACCAGGGCGCCTTCTAGAAGATCGGGTACATTTTGCTATATTCTGCCAACTACTCCATATTCGTATGACATTCGTATACATGGTGTAAGCATCGACCATTCGCGGTCTGCTCTCGTGAAAGACAGGATGAATGCCCTGTAGCTTACCCCTTTCACTCTCACCGTCTCACTCCCTGTGCGTCCACTCACTGTCGCCTCCCCGCCCGCAGCGAACGCGCACAACCGCCAGGACAGCATGGACCTGGCGGAGGACTGGAACAACGAGTGTCGCTGCAGCGACCGGCTGCACGCCGGCAACAAGCCGCTGGGGCGGGGGCGGCGCCGCGAGCACCAGCGCTGCGAGACGCACTCGCTGGTCGGCACGCCAAACTACATCGCGCCCGAGGTGAGCAGGGGGTAGAGGGCGATACGGGAGCGGCTCCGAGGGGAGAACGTACTGAGGAAGGGGGACGAAGGAGGCTACTGGGAGGTGCCAAGGGGGAGGAATGAGTGAAGAAGAGCACCGAAGAAGGTCCAATCCTTTCGGAGAACGTTCAAACGTTGGCGCAGCACGCTTTATAATTGGGAGCCGTCCAGTAGGGGCGGTGTTTCCTGATAAAGTGTGCGATATTATTGTTGGAAGTCAGCTTCCTGTGCGTTTAGTCACCGACGACACAGAATATACACTTCCAGACACACTTTGATTACAATTGACATTCCTCTGTAATTTGTAGTTTCAGTCACCAGGTTACCAAGTTCTTAGTATGTTTGTACGATTGGGTATCATCTTTATTTGTGCTGCCTTCCTATGAGTGTTAGCTGATGAGAACTTGTGTATCGCCTGTCGGAGTTGTGCAGTGGTCGGTTGACATGGGCGTCCTTTTGACGGTGTGTGCTATGCGTTTGGCGACAGGCGGTTTCTGCTCACCGGTACGCCTCTACAAAACAGCCTGATGGAGCTGTGGTCGCTGATGCACTTCCTGGTGCCGCACGTGTTAGCCTCGCAACGCGACGTCAAGGGGTGGTTCTCCAACCGTGTCCAGCATGATCGAGGGCAGCACCGAGTACATCAAGCGGCTGCACAAGGTCAGTCATGGAGACTGCGGCGCATTTTACTAACTACCCAGTTCTGCAGTACCAGCTCACTTCCTCAAGGCTTTTGACGGTCCAATAACAGTTACAATTCGTTCTTCGCCGACAAATTATTTTTGTTAGCTACTGAGTGCCTATTGCACTGTATGTGTACCTACTCGGCTGAGTTACCAGCTTCGTTTTTGTTGTATGTTGCTCCTGAGGTGCCCTAAAATCATCTCTGCAATCTCAGCTTTGATGGTCTCGACACCTCATAGAATAACGCTTGTCTCGTTTCCCGGCAACCAGTGCTTAGGTTTACGGGCAGAAAGACTTGCGACATAGCGCAGCATGTCGATTTTCAGTTTCTACTTCTACCATAAAACTTGAAAAGGTTCCCCTTCGGAAGCGCGCGACTCCCCCGAGTCGTAGTGTTTGCCATCTATCACTGTAGTGCGGCTGTGTGAGAGTTGCTGGTGCTGCTCTACACAGGTGCTGCTTGCCTGTCTCGTTATCCCAGACGTCGCTCCAAAGGCGTCCGGGCGGAATGGCTTGGCCACAGCTGTCCGCATTCACCGTGTGTGCCGCCTCCCTCGATCTCTCCAATAACCTCCCTCCCCGCCCCTCTCGCAGTGGACCCGCAATCTGTCAGCCCGCGGACTCTCGGCCAATACGAACGTGACGTTGGCGCGGCTGACGTCTGCCGTCGGATGCACGCCACGGCCGGCCATCTTCAACGCGCTCGTCAGCAGCTTGCCTGCTCAGCCGCCGGTACGTGACATTACTCTCTGTCGGGGAGGGAAGGCTGCACTTACGATCAACGGCGCCGGCCGCCCTGTCGGCGTCGTTTTTGCAACAGTGCTAGATTAACTAGGCACGGCCAGCAGGTCTGCACGGTCTCCAGTGCAGCACCCTCTAGAACTGTGTCAACATTTATTCACTGACTATAATTATTAGTGATTGTGTCGGTCCAGCTGGGACCGCCACTGTTTGCGTAACGGGATTGGTCATTCTCTGGATAGTGGTTCGTTGTGAACGGTATCTGCTCCAGGTGCTGGTGTTGCTGTTCTCCATTCTGACGGGACGTGTCTGTGTCTGTGACTGCAGGTGAACGCGGCGTCACCTCAGTCGGTGCCGCTGAGGGTGCAAGCTCCGTCGGTGTCGGCTCAGCAGCAGCAGCCCACCAGTCTGTTGTCTCTCTAGCCCACGCCGCCGCCATCACCCGTCCGGCCGGCGCCCGCGCCGCACCACGCGAAACACTCTGTGTTCCGCATTGTAAGTGTCTGGATCGGGCGGGGGGAGTGTTTCGCCCTGGCCGCCGGGCGGTGCCGGCCACTGACCCGCTCGGCGCGCCCTCAGCGGCGGCAGACTATCCGGGAGGATTCGCTAACGCCACAAGCCGCCCCGCCGGGCCGGCCATGAGTGGAGTTTGATAGTAACCTCGCCGACATGGTCAGTCTACTGGCACAGGACAGGTTGGATGTCGTCTTGCTGGTGATTTGTGCGGCAATACGTCTGACGAACATCCCATGTCCGTGAGCCTGGCTGCGTTCCTGGCACTGACCGGCGTCTGCTCTTGTGACAGCCGGCGCTGGAGGAGCAGCGGAAGAAGCTGCTGACGCTGTACCGCATCAACAAGCGGCGCTGCGAGGCGTGCCCCATCTAGGCGCGGACCTGGTGCAGTCTGCGGGTGGTGGACGGCGGCCGGGGTGCCGTAGCTGCTCGACAAAATGTACGCCATTCTGATCAGGTCAGTCTTGACGGCCTGCCGGTCAGTCAATCAGGTGTGCGTGCGTTTCACTATGATGAGCTTCATCTTACCTACATTCTCTGAGCTGTTGTGATTACCACCTCTACTAGCCTGACGTGTTGTAGCCAGTGTGACCGGGCCGTGTAGTACCAGGCGCAGCTGCTGACGGCTCTGTGCCGGTGTTCCGCAGGTACGTGGTGTACACCGTCCGGTCTGGTGGCGCCCGAATTCGGCTGCACGTGAGCCACCCGCCGCCGTGGCGCCGCCAGGCCGAGCGGTGGCGGCAGCTTACGGCCGAGATGTTGCTCACCGCCAACCGCCACACCATCGCCAGCGCCACGGCCACCCAGTTCTCGGGACGGCGGCTCATCAGTACGACTGCGGTACGTGACTGGACCGACTGACCTGACCTGACTGTCCGGTGGGACGCGGCCGCCGGTCCGGGCTCAATGACTGCCTTGCATCGGCGCGCCGCCCGTCCCACACAACAAACTACGGCCTGTCTTAGTTTTTTGGATGGCTGTCTGTACGCCACCCAAGTAGGCGACTCGCCACACTACCGTGAAGACGTGCCCCTGTATTATTTTCAGTGTTCTGACATTGGGAAATCTGGTGAAAACAACACTTTGAATACGATTTTGTCCACTTTTTCCCCGAGTTTGATTTAATTTTCCAGTAGTTATGGTATTTTCCCCATAATTTTCCTCCGCACCCAAGCTTCAAAGCAATGCAAGGACCCTGACTGGTGTTATCTCTGTGCCAATTGTAATGTCTGTACCAATTCTCGGTGTTTCTCTTGTACCAATTTTGGCAAGATTTTAATCAATTAGTCTAGGGTATATTCTTGAGGAAGATGGCAGTAATTCAATAATGCCAATCTTCTCAGTAAGCCATTATATTTATTGAGGGTATGTTGTAATACTTCCCATGGTCCCATTTGCATGCCCTGCCCTTCATATCTGACTGCCACCTTTCCCCACACAGTTACCGGTACTGCAAGAACAAGCCTTACCCCAAGTCTCCCTTTGCCGTGGTGTGCTGGACCCTAAGATCTGCCTATATGACCCGGGCCGCAAGAAGGCCTCCGTGGAAGGCTTTCCCCGTGCTGCGTGCTGCACAATATGGTCTCTTGGGGAGATCGAACAGCTTAGCGCCGAGGCGCTCGAGATATCTGCGCCAACAAGGTACGTACTGGCTGCTGACAAGACGGTCCGCGGGCAGTGGGGTACCTGGCACCAGCATTGCGCGATGATGTTTACTAGCATAAGGAACTGGTGTATCATTTCAGTGTGACAGTTGTAGGGGTTGTTCTCTGGGAAATGTGGACAGTGTGACCTCGAGGTGTTGACCAATCAGCGGCATTCTCTTGTCTGGTCGGTTATTGCTCAAGGTCGCTTCTGAACACTGCCGTAATATCGGGGTAAGCTAGTATCTAGTATTGCTCGACACTTTCCGACATAGTGTTGTGCTATGATGTATTTTGTTGGAATAGTCTGATCTGTCGGGAGAAGACGACAGATCGGACGAAGACGAGAGAAGTGTGTATTGTGGATAAGAGTGATGCCATTTTGAGAAAGGTCTGCGGCCCTGCTGCCGCCGTCCTGGTTACACATGGCTACACTGTCGGGTCGGTCTGAGGACGCAGCGGCCGACCCGTGGCTGCCGTCCAGAGACGTGACCCCACACTCAAGAGAACACTTTAATAGATAGTGAAAACGGGCAAGATCAATCAAATAGAGAAAACATTATGTATCCCATGTCGTGATCTTAAGATGGGCGACGCATAATCTTGGCAGTTGTGGCACTTGCCAAGCCCCAACCATCATCATGAGCATGCTGACGAGGGTTCGGAGCAGCTTCAGTTGTATGGGTTATGTGCTCATCGTTGCACCGAACCACCATCTTTATGGTCATTCCATTGTTACCATTCAGCTTCTGTTGTATTCCGTAGTGCCGTGTGTTTTGTCATGCTTGGCAGTGTTACCAAGCGCCTGTCTCGCGTTTCAGTATCTGACCAAGAACTGCTGCAAGGATGCGTTCCACATTCGCATCCGCACCCACCCGTTCCACGTCAGCAGCATCAACACAATGTTGTGGTGCGCCGGAGCTGATGGGTAAGACATCAAGTCGGGAGGAATTTTTGACTTTTTAATGCTGAATAATCACTGGCTCGTCTTTGGTTTAGTTTCATTGGGTGAAGTGCTATCTTCCTTGTAGCACAGTCACTGATGAGTTATCATGGACATGCTGAGGCAACGTCAGGCGAGCATGAAGGTTTCTCCTGTTAATATTTGGGTGTGATGCTGTTTTGTTTTGTCACACTCTGGCGAAAACAGGGACAGTGACCAGTTGGAAAATTCCGTGCTGAACGAACGTACCCTGTTGGTGCAGCCCCGTCAACCAACGACAATGTCATAAGCTTGTACGTAATTGCGCATTAAGTGTTCATTTCGTCGTTGGCAATTTACCTATTTTTATATTTTGCGTTAACTTGTACCTGGCTATGCCTTTGTGGAAGAAGTTACAGGTCGACCGTATAAAGCTCGATGTTGTACGCCCAATTTAGAAAGTGTTCAGTTATAGCAACTGGACAACTTTTTTTGGCTTTCGGTTGAGGCACTCTTGCCCTGTGATGATTGATGTGAACGCATGATACGACTGCAGACTGACTCTGCCATGCTCACACAGGCTCCAGACTGGAATGCGTGGTGCGCTCGGCAAGCTGCAGGGTCTGGTGGCCCGTGTAAAGATCGGCCAGCCCATCATCTCGATATGTACCTCGCACAAGTTAGCTGCGCCGTGCAAAGTTCCCTGGTCGCCAGAAGGTGAGTGATGAGGATGTATTTCGAACGCTGTCATACCCTGCCTACACCTGCCTAGTCAAGACCTCTTGTGTCCTGGCCTTGGTAATATTACATATCGATTGCAGTCTGTTCGTGCTCGTATGAATATATGTGTAGTTTTAGTTACCATCCCGAACTACTTGTTCAGTGTTATGATGCAGATTGGATACCTTTGCTGGTACCTACTAACACAAATAACACGTTCTTACTGATCAACTGTAATTAGCGTGTAATCCTCTTCGATGTCACACCCTGCCATATTTGGGCTCGTCGCTGCTCTACGGCGGCGGGCTCAGGCGAACGCAGGAACAGCAATCAGCGGGCTAATTCCGTGCGGCGCGGATGACGCTTCTCCGCCCCGCCCCGTCAAGCCCCGACAGACCACCCTTTTTCACATTTTCACGTCGCCGATTGATTTGCCTCGCCGTTCAATGTATTCACATTGCTATTGTGCATATGTTATTCCAAACTTCATGCCGCACCTTCTTAGTGATGGACAAAGATGCTGATGTAATGTTGTGTTTACAGGCAAGTTGCAAGTAATGGACCAGCTGTTGCACAAGTTCCACACGCTTGTTCCACACGCTGAAGTCCGAGGGCCATCGGGTTATAATCTTCACCCAGATGACCCTAATACTGGACATTCTGAACAGTTACTTCCACGGTCACTTCACCTGCGCCGGGACGACACCACGCGAGTGGACCAGAGACGGGTCAGTACTGCAGTGGTTACTCAGGTGGTGGGTGTTGAGATCCGCCGGAAATTACCGGGCCGGTGGCTAGTGGCCGTGCCCGGTGACGACCGGCGGTACATGAGACGGCCGTGCCGTCAGGTGTGGTCAGCGGGACGCGTCGCCGGCGGTGCCGCGGTGCCGGTCATCGGCACCGACTGGTGACGCCGGCTCCCCAAACACCGACAATACACTCGCTCGGCTGTGCCCCTGTCACCGGTTTGCTTGATGTGTGGTCTTAAATGAATAGATATCAACAGGAGTCCTAAATTAATTACTGTTGTCGACGATTTGTATAACGAATTTTCTTCCCCAAGTCATTTAAAAATGTACCCTTTTTCGTAATCATCACCGACTTTTAGCACTCATGGCTCTTATACTTGTACTTGTACTTACTTGTACTTATAGTACGGGACTATAAGGAGGACTAGATGCCTGTCTTGCCCGCTCTTTACATCTCTTGATTGTTTTTATGCCTCAGTGGATAATTCAAAAGGGTATGCTTTCCTTGACCATTTTTGGCTTCAGTGTTTTGTCGCTTATCCTGGCGCATCGTACATGATGTCCGCCCAGTAGTGGTCCAGGCGGTTCTTGAAGAGGTTCGTCGTGGCTGATGAAACGACGTGTCACTGCTCTGATAGACCAGAAGTTCCGTCTCGCTCTGGTCTGCGCTTGCGGTTTGGCAACCTTCAGGGAGTGTCCTCGTGTGATTGCCGACGGCGGGTCCTGGAAGAACTTCTGCTTATCGAGTTCGATGCGGCCGTTCATCAGCTGGTGGATCAGAATGAGGTCGCCGCGCCGTCTTCTGTACTGCAGAGACGGCAGGGCTCTCAGCCGGTCCTCGTACGGAAGCAGTCTGATTGGTCGAACCAGCTTGGTCGCCCTCCGTTGTACTCGTTCCACCAGTCGTACGTCTTCAGCGTTGAACGGGCCCCAGACTGCGTTCCCATATTCGAGCAGCGGTCTGGCCAGGGTCTTAAAGAGCAGCGGGAGCGTCTGCTGGTCGATGTGCTCAAACGAGTGCCGGATTGTGCCGAGGACTCGGTTTGCCTTTGCGATCGCCGCCGCCGCCTGCTTACGGAACTTCAGCGAGGTGTCTACGACGACTCCCAAGTCCTTCTCGTCCTCCACTTGCTCCAACTGGCCTCCAAACATGGAGTAGGTTTGGCGAACGTTCCTCGGCCCGAGATGCATCGTCTTGCATTTGGTCATGTTAAATGGCATCTGCCACACTCCAGACCATTTGCCGACTGCGTCGAGGTCCTGCTGAAGCTGGTCATGCCCACTCCGTTCCTGGACGCTTCCGTAGATTTTGGTGTCGTCCGCAAAAAGCTTGATGCCGCTGTTGACGTGTCCGGGGAGGTCGTTGATGAAGAGCAGGAAGAGTGTTGGGCCCAGTACTGACCCCTGTGGTATGCCACTCAGCACTGGCGCCCAGCTGGACCTACTGTCTCTGATCGCCACTCTGTCTCCGACCCGTGAGGAACGCCTCGATCCAGCGCAACAACTTACCCCCCCAATCCCCATGTCCTTCAGCTTCCTTAGCAGACGGCGATGGGGTACCGAATCGAACGCTTTCTGGTAGTCGAGGTAGGCTACATCAACTGAACGGCCCTCTTCGATCTCTTTGGTCCAATCATCGAGTGTCGCGAGCAGCTGTGAGATGCAGGATCTCTTGGGGCGGAAGCCGTACTGGTGGTCGTTCAGCTGTCCACTCTCGGTCACGTGTGCCATGATCTGGTCCCTGATGAGTGTCTCACACACTTTAGACAGTACTGATGTTAGGCTCACCGGTCGATAGTTGGACGGCTCTTCTTTTGCCCCCTTCTTGAAGATAGGCACAACTTCTCCCTCTTTCCAGTCTTCTGGTACTTTGCTTTCATCCAGGGACTTCCTGATGATGTCTGAGAGTGGCCGACTCAGAGGTGAAGCAAGTTCACGCAGCACCTTCGGGGGAATTCCGTCCGGTCCAGGAGAGGATGTCGGGCAGATTACGCAGCTTGCTCTCTACCTGCGCCGGCGTCACGTCCACATTCTCCAGAAGCGCACCCTCCCACCGTGTTTGGAGACCCGGAATGTTGATGATATTTTCTCTGGTGAAGACGCTTGAGAAAAATTTCCCTAGCACTTCTGCCTTATCGAGATCGGTCACTGCCATCTCGTCTGAGCCATCTTGGAACTTGAGGTCGCTTATGCCTGATCTTGTTTTCGTCCTTGTGTTTGCGTATTGCCAGAAGGCCTTGGGGTTCTGTTTGATGTTTACCGCCAGATTCTGTTCAAATTCCTTTCTCAACTTCCTCGTGAGGCTGCGGAGTTCGTTCTTCACTTTGGCATACCCCCGGTGGTCAGGGGCGCCTTGGGTTCGGGTGTACTTCTTCCACAGTTTCTGCTTCTTCTTCTTCAGGGTCATGGCCTCTACGTTCACATAGATGTTCCTGCGCTTCCTTCCCACCGTGTATTTGGGCATACACTTACACTTATATTCCCGATATTGGGCATACACTTATATTCCCGATATTGCCGACGATCCGGAGCTTCTCCATGCTCCTGCAAGTAACTGCTTTGTGTCAACGGCAGTCTCCTTCCTCTATTATCCTCTTCTCCCTTAAATATTCTTCCTAGACTGGGTTCGGCGACTTGCGCCTATCTCAGCTTCGTGATGTCCAGAAATGACCATGCCCCACGTTGGGCGCCAATTTGTAGCGCGCTGGGAGATATTGGGCAAGGGACGAATGCCGGGAGATCATCTAGAAGTGTCTGAGGGAGATATTGGCCAAGGGACGAATGCCGAATATTTGAGCCTTGGAGAGTGCTGTGGCTACGTGGGTGCGTAACGACACAGTAGGTTCATAGTCTGAAGCTGTATCTGTCGCATTCCTTACTGATGTTTTATTTATTATGAGATTCATGTATGCGTGTTTCTTTGATGCACGTGTTGACGCTGTGATCCATTTTCTGACTCGTGCTGTCGTGCGTCGTTGGCCACCACGTGGGCCTTGCAGTGACAGTGCCCTGTGCCGTGCTGTACGCTGCCGGTTGGGCCGGCCCAGGCCGCCGCCGCCACCAACCCGACACGCCATCCACTGATTATACCTGCCATCTTCATGTTACATACCCTAGAGACATAACATTTCAGATATTTGGCTGATGCGTGGGATCTCACTGACTTCCTCTGGTGTTTGCAGATGTGAGCTGCTCGGCGACCTAGATTTCCTACCGACAAATGAACCAAATGCGTTTCAGAAGGTATGCTTAAATTGAAATGTCATGACTTGTAAAGATCGTGGTTTTGTGATGATCAGTATTTGCTATATGAGTCAACTGATTACAGAATACTTACCGCCAAGATCTCTGGAATTTTTCCACTGTCTGTGATTATCGACTTTCTGTCTTATGATTTTTTTTTTTTTTTTCTATGCCGCCACCCATTAACAGGTGACCAGGAGTGCCCCCGCCCTCGATCCCATCGACGCACATCACCTTACTTTAACACCAGAGAACAAAAGAGAAAATGTCGCGGCACTCCCAGCTAGGAAATGGAAGAAGAAATAAAAAAGCAAATGAAGAGAGGAAGGCTAAGTGGTCAGTGGTAATGTGGTTAAAAATAAGAAGGCAGAAAGTAGTCGTTGCTGAAATCAACAAGTGACTGCCCCCCAACTACGCCCCTGGGAATCATACATTCTGACATTCGCACATACGTAACCGAGTTAGTAAGGATTGTAAGTGTGTGCCCCACTGCCTGCTGGCCCCATCACGTTGCCATCAAGAAAGGTTTGCCAGACAGTGAGGCAGGATACAATTTCATTCATACAAAGGTTGGGGAAGGCAGATCTTGGTCTAGGCAAGCAGAAGGTCTATGCTGGAACCCGGTGAGCCCCCCAGCTAAGCAAAGCTTGTTGCTGTTCGATCTCACCCAGGTTCCAGCGTCGGTTAGTCGGGGTGGCTTTCGCGCATGATATAATTAATTGATCTATAAGTTGAAACATGATCTAATTAATTCATATTTCAAGAAAGCAGAAAAGAAATAGAGGTACTATATTGCTCAACACCAATATAAATCTCCATCTCTGATTTACTATGTTTTATTTCAAATTATGCACGTTTATGCATGCTTATGTTGTTTGTTTATATACTGTTACTTAGTTCTGCAAATTTGTATTATTGTTTATTTATAATGTTACATACATTACAAATTGCATAACTTCATTCTTCTGCAACTTAGAAGTTAGAAGATGACTTTACAAATAGTTAACATTTAGCACTGCTATGGCTATTATTGTATTTAGGCTCATTTACATAAATGAGCAAACTACAAGGAATTTTTTTCTAGGCTTGTGAGGCAAGCAGGGAAGGGTTATTCATATTCACTGATCATGTGATTTTTAGTGATTTCTTTTATTTGTTTTTTAGTAGATGGTATTGAGTTTATGTGGGGGAATCTGGGGGCAACAATTGAATTCCATAAACGTGGTCCTATCCATGCTATGGTACGTGTCCGGTATAATTTTCGAGTGAATATTTCTTCAAAATGTCGTGCTACTCTTGAAGCTCTGTGATTGGTCTGAGTGAATTCGAAAAGTGAGGCTATGACTGGTGGGGCACTTCCAGATGCAACATTATAAAGCACGACTATAGCTTGCTGTCTGGCAATGTCCTTTACTTTAAGAATTTTGAGCTTTACATATATTGGGTTTGTGTGGGCTAGTCTTGCTTGATTATCAACAATCCTGACTATCTTTTTCTGTAGGATAAGCAATTTGTTAAGAAGTGATTTCGGTGCATTTCCCCATAACAGACAGCAGTAATTAAGATAAGGCAGAACTAATGCATTATACAACAGAAATCGGTGTTTCTGACCCAGGAAATATCTAGAGCGACTTATAATCCCTATATTACGACTTATTATACTTGAAATATGCATAATGTGACTCTCCCACTTGAGTTCTTCGTCTATATATACACCAAGATACCTCACAGTTTCTGTATGTCCTATATTTATACCATTTAATATTACATTGATGTCAACATTTATTTTAGATTTATTGTATATTTGATAGAATGTTTTATTGTTGTTTAAGGACAGCTTGTTTGCTTGCAGCCATTTGTATACCTTTGGTAGTTCTGTATCTAAGTTATTTTGCAATTCAGAATTGGAATCAGCCTCAAATAAAAGGGCTGTATCATCAGCATAAAGTAATGATGTAAACTTTGACGAAATCCTGGGAAAATCATTTATGTATAAGATGAACAGAAGTGGGCCCAGAATAGAGCCCTGGGGGACCCCAATACTTACTTGACTCAGGCTTGACTGGACTTTTTTATACTCTACACATTGATATCTATTTGATAAGTATGAGTCTATGATTGTCAGGAATGTATCTGTGATACCATATGAGTGAAGTTTAAGCAATAATATTATGTGATCAACAGTATCAAATGCCTTTTTTAAGTCCAGGTAGATACCACAGTTCATTTTGTTTGATTCAAACCCCCTGATTACTTTATCTTGCAATATGAGCAAGGGCATGTATGTTGAGTATCCCTTCCTAAATCCAAATTGGTTGGGACAAATTATGCTATTGTTGGAGACATGTTCCATGACGCGGACATGGATCACTTTCTCTAGAATTTTTGATATAAATGGAAGGATACTGATTGGTCTATAATTGTTCATTTGTGTTCTATCACCTGATTTATAAATAGGTTTTATGACAGCAATTTTGAGTCTGCTTGGAAATTTCCCCTGGTCAAGACATATATTTATAAAGTGGACAAGCTTGTCTATGATTGCCATAAATGTTAACTTAAAGATTCTTGCATTAATTTTATCCACTCCATGTCCCACATTTTTCATGTTCTTAATTATAGATATAAGTTCATCATTATTAGTATGTTGCAAATGATTTGTTGTGTCTTTGCAAGGGTCTCCAAGGAACTCAAGAGCCTCCTCAGGACACCCTTTCATGTTTTGTTGCAGGGTTTTCCCAACTGAGCTGAAGAAGGCATTAAATTCCTCTGCAATTTCTAAATTATCCTCAACATGTTTGTCTTCATTGTTTTTAAAGTAATTTGGAAATGTATTCTGATATGATTTTCCAGTAGTATGAGTGATGAGAATTTTCCACATTTTTTGGCATCATCCTTATTCTCCTCAAGCTCATCCTGTATATATTTGCACTTAGCACCCCGGATCAAGGTGTTTAGGATATTTCTGTATTTAACATATTTGTTTATATTTTCTTGTGTGGGGTTCTTTTGTTTTACATTAAAGAGTTTGCATCTGTTGTCTATAGATGCCAGGATAGATGGTGATATCCAGGGTTTTATTGGAGTATTTTTACGATTTGGGCTATATTTGAAGCTGAATTTATCTATACCACTTGTATATGCATTGATGATGATTTCACCAGCAGTTTCAGGATCAGTGATGGCTTCAAAGCTTTCCAATGATTTCTTTATATGTTCAGTTAAATTTGGTATTTTGTGATAATCAAATTGACATTGAATTTCCCTCTTGTTTCCTTTTGGACTGACTGCAAAGTCTAGTGTAGTAAATATTGGGAAATGGTCACCTGTATCATCAAGTATTATTCCAGATTTGTTAACAAGGGTTAAGTTATTGCAAAAGATGTTATCAATGAGTGAGTAACAAGTGTTCTGTATCCTTGTGGATTTAGAAACTAATGGAAGAAAACTTGATGATGCTAATAAATTGAAAAAATCCAATGCTGCACCCCCTTTGGAAATACTCAAGAGATCAAGATTGAAATCTCCACAGATGAAGGCAATTTTATTCCTTATTTGAATAATATCTATGGCATTCCCTAGTTCTTCAATGAAACTGTTATTACTAAGGTTAGGGGGTTTATATATTTGGCACACTAGGATAGATAAATTGTTTCTTAACTGACATTCAATAAGTAGTGATTCTGTACACCTGAACACTTTGGGCAATTGTTGTGTTTCTCTGACAACATCATTATTCACATAAATTGCAACCCCACCCCCAGTACCATCGGTTCTGCTATCAAAATAGCAAGAGTAACCATTTATGTGTCTTTTCTTTTCCATTTCTTTGCATAGCCATGTCTCTGAGACACATATTATTGACCATCTAACTTTAGTTCTAAACAAAAGCACTTCAAATTCAGCAAATTTATCATCTGAAAGCAAGGACCTGGCATTTATATGGATGATGGTAAACTTGCCAGGGTATGAAGCAGCTGAGGTATCTGATACAGTACCAGGGACAGGGAGGCAATAGTATTTACAGTTAGTTCGAATATTCTCAAATAAATTATATGTATGGGTATGAAATGATGACTTGAGTTATTTTGTTTTCAGCTACCATTGATGGCCGAGGTGCCGTATATCCGACTCATCATAAGAGGTATGTGAAAGCTTGTTTTCTTGGTGTTAGTGATGTATGCATCACACCGCGCACGTGATGATTGAATGCGTATGAAATACTTGATTGCATAATTTAGCCTCTATCTGAAATCAACTGTGGGTACGCCATGTTTCACTCAGTCGGTTGGTGTTAATGTTATTTTTGTATTCTCCACAGTGGACTGGAGTTCCAGAGTTCTGGACAACAACCTCGTGTTTGAGATCGGCTATCGCCCTACCTTGCTTGTATTCAGGTATATCTTTGGTGGCTATAACTATTGTGCAACGATGTGCTGCTTAATTTGTTTTATTCGAGTTCTTGTGTGTTCGTGACTTCGGGTTACAGCTCATTCGACGATAGCGTCAAAGTAGCAAAGAGAATGTCATATTCTTGGGGTTACATACTTGACGAAGGGAAAACTAGTATACCTATAATAATGACCTGCTTCATGATGAATCAATGTACTCCCAGTTTCTCTCAGTTCGTGGGCGTTTTTTAGATATTGATTTCGAAATAGCTGATACGCTTCTATTCTCAGTCGTGGGTGGTTGACAGCTGGTTCTCTTAGCGTGGTGATGTCTGTTTGTGGAGATGTTTCCTTAGTCCTCTCGGATTCACCGGCGCCGCGTCTTCCGGCGGCGTCGATACGACGAGAGGTAGAGCGTCGGGTGTCACTAACCTTGGAGAGTCTAGCACAGCTTCTCTGCTGGGTCCTCCCTGAAGTGCACCAACAAATCATTTTGTGTGCAACAAATGTGTGGTTTACTTTCTTTGGTGTGTGCTTTGCTGGAATTTGCGAAAGACTGGGGTTTAGGCAGCGCATGTCGCTGGATGCATTGCTGTGTGGAGACTGACGGAGACTGCTCTTCACAGGCGTGATGCTGGCTGTTGAGGCGGTGGTAGCGAACCTGAACGGCAGTCGAAGTGACGACCCCCGAGGAGATCGCGCAGGTTGCTTCAATCTCTACAAACAGCGACAATAACATCGGATACCTCATCTCCAGCGCAATGAAGAAGGTATTTGAATGGCCTAACCTGGCCTGCTGCTTCCGATGAGTTTTAGTGGTCATATATTCTGTAGACCATTTAGTAGTTCTTTCAAAATGGACAAGCCCAAGTTTCAATTAGAAACTATCGTAGTTATTTCTGACTTTGGACATTGAAAAGTAGCTTCGTCCTCTTCCATAATGCATTTATCTTGGGCGAACATATTGTGTCTGGTTCATCGTGTGTTTAACGATAACCCAGAGTTTTCTCACATCCAATATATGATGAACACACCCAGCTCGCTTCCAGCTACGGCGATGCAGAAAGTTTCCTTTTAGTCTGAGAATTTCTGCGCCGCGAAATTTTCTTTTCGGAGGCGAACACCGCTGACCCCAGTCATTGTTTTATTCTCAGATGGGAGTATTCCGTGATGAACTTGTGTTCGGACCTTGGTGTACGGGATCTGGGATCTTCTTCACCTATCTCGGTCAGCTCAGGTAAGCGTGAAAGTATTTATCAGATTTTCTATGATGTTATATACCATTTTATCAATGCATTGAACATATTACCTTCTATAATATCACTGTTGTACTAAAAATGTTTGATAACCGCGCGTTTACGCGCGATAACCGCACGGTTTTCGGTATTTCTGGAACAGAGAACCCAAATTGGTCATGCGATGGTGAATTAGTTAGCTGCATGTCGCAGTCCAGCTCCACATAATCTTGATATTTGGTTTGTGTGGCGTTTTATCTGCGAACAGTATCCCGTCGATCTATCCTGCATCACCACTAAATGGCGGTGATGCCCGGAAATATCTACGTACAAGCTGGCCATAATCACTGCTGCTGTTAGTAACTCCTGGAAGCAAGGTGTCTTCGTTTAAAATATATATATATATATATATATATATATATATATATATATATATATATATATATATATATATATATATATATATATATATATATATATAAATGATCTAATGATCTGTTCTTATTTCAGAATGAGACTCGTGAAGCGGCAATCCCTCACTACCGATGGTCGTGGACTCTACTTATTTGAATGAAGATTTCTGATGGAATCTAGGTATGTTGCTGGCTCAGTGCATACCTTCAGAGGTGATAACTTGTGGCTCCCTTCACCGTTGTATTGAATTTGCCGATGTCTCATTCAACTGCATCATCTTTACGATCGCCTGCATTTTGACGGGTTTGTATTTTGTCAGATGTTATTGGTGTGTCGCGACCTTTGCCCCGACCCAGCCCTGTCCGTGGCTGTGATCGGCTTTCCCTTGTCGGGAACACAAACCGGGCAAATATCTTATCTCGGCGCTGGCTGGCGATGTGAATGTTAAGTGAAGTTCGTCTACATGACCGTAATGGTATCTCCCGTATAACAGGATCCTTCCTTTCACGTTGCCGCATGGTTTTTTTCCTAAATGTGGCGATGGTCGTGACGTGACCTATATTAGTGTTCACTAGTATGTTCATTTTCGCATAGTTTGACGCAATTTTCTTCGTTTTCAGTCGCCAGGTGACATCGATTTACATTAGTTTGTGTGGAGTCTACCGTAGTAACCAGCGAACATTTCAAGGTAAGTCACTCTTCATTCTCTTGGGCAGACATATTTTGTTTCTGGTTCATCGTGTGTTTAACGGTAATCCAGAGTTTTCTCACACCCAATATATGATGAACACACCCAGCTCGCTTCCAGCTACGGCGATGCAGAAAGTTTCCCTGTAATGGGCGGTTCCCACATGGACCGACAGACAACGTAACGGGCGAAAACGAGAGGAAACCGTTGTATAGCGACTTTTATCGAAATGTTGAACATCACTAGATTTGGTAACAACGTCACATTCCAGTGCCGAAGTGGTAACACCGGGAGGAAACCGAACCGGCCGCAAGGCCCCGCCGCCGATCGTAAACAAAGGACACGCCGGTCTGTCGCGAATACCAGGGAGAAGAGTGGGAGGAGGAAGTAGTTCGTTTGATTTGCTATTTTCAATTGATTATATTTGAGGATAGCCACTGAAACGCATACTGGTGACTCAAAATGGACAGCGATGAAGCTCTTTGTATTCTTATGCTCTTGGAATGTGGTGAGGACGAAGTAAGTGGTGAAGGTGAATCGTGTGCAGATGCCAGTGATGTGGAAGATTATGAAGCTGGTCCGTCAAGGAAAATTTGGGTGAGGGAAGAACTTAAGAAGAGGAACCAGCTGGGAGAATTTTCTACTAACTTTGCTGAAGAGACATTAAATGCTGGTGCATTCCATGCAGCCAACAGAATGACCCCAACAAGGTTCGAGGAAATTCTGGCTCTGGTTGGGCATAGACTTAACGTCAAACCACCACTTTCAGGCAGCCAATCCCACCTGCTGAGAGGCTGGCATTGACCCTGAGGTGAGAACATGATGCACATCTGGACAGTGTCGGGTAACATTTTGCTTTTTGAAAATCAGGTTATTGATTTTGCTTGTAACGGCCAAACTATAAACTATTAAGGTACTCAGTATGTTGTGTGTAATTTATCTAGTTGAACCTTTAAACAAACAGTTCAATAGTGAGGTAGATTATTGTAGAATATCACTTGATACCTTTGTGTTGTTGCATGCAAAACATGCCACATTTGATTGGTTTAAACATCTGTTGTTCCCTAGACACCAAGTTATGTCCTGAATATTAGTTTTAGCTTTCTAGTCCAGCACTCAGACATCACTTGGTATAAAGTGCTTCACAACGCTTTTTGTGATCAATAATAAGTTTTTAGATCAATAAACTTTTTTTGTGATACAATGTTTGAGACTATCTTTGTACGATGCATGCTGTTGGTTGTATAACCATTCATATTTTCTTACATTTTCGATTAACAATTCGTCCTCAGCTGATGACCACACCATCTGGAAACACAAGAGGATGAATAAATTATGATCAGTTAACACTGTGTGAACAGTGTGCAGCCTATATTGTGGCCAGAGCCTACAGCATGCTTAATGATGTGTTGTATGCCGAGGATTGTAGATGGTGAGTTTAAGGCTGTAGGTTGGGAAACATTGAGGTTTTAACCTACAGCTAACAGCCTTATGAGGTTTTATGAGGTAGGTAATCAGATAATACATATTTGTTTGTGCTTTTGGCTAAGCATATGGTCACATGCCATGCTAAGGCAAAATATATTGCGGTGAGCGAAAGCAAAACATGACCACAAATATGACATTTTGAGGCATAGGTCAGTAACATTGGCAATTTTTTTTGAAATATCAATGCAAGATGCAGGAACTGCTGGGTCATACAAAGACCCCCAAAAAGAACATCTGCTTGAATAGCCAAAATTTACATATTGTCCAATAGTTTAAACCAGTGGCGCAGGAACTATTTTTGGTAGTCTTCCAACAGGCGTCACACTTCTCTTATTCAGCGTTGAGGTAGTGAGACGGCGGGCAGTGTATTATTGAATAAAATAATATAACCTAACCTAACTGTTAGGTCAGGTTAGGTTACGTTAGGTAAGGTTATATTATTTTATTTAATAATACACTGCCCGCCGTCTCACTACCTCAACACTGAATAAGAGAAGTGTGAAGCCTGTTGGAAGACTACCCTATTTTTTACCTGGGGGGTCTCATCTGACATTTTGTGGATGAGCATATATAATGAAACTGATTACTGAAACATTGCTATTGTCAATAAGTTATGTAGCTGCATTAGGGTCTGGTAAACGCCAAAAATGAAGTTATTTATTCTAGTCCTAGCAATAATGACATGTGTCTGTTGGAATGTCTAACGAAGAACGAAAATACACATGTATGTATGTAGGTACGCCCCATTGTCTAGGTTTCTCGAGTTTGGAGGGGCTCAAATACATTACGAGCCCCCCCCCAGCCGAAAAGCTGGAGGGGCTCAGCCCCGCTAGCCCCCCCCCCCCCCCCCCCCGGTTCCCGTGCCTCTGGTTTAAACTATACTAAAATTAGGCATTGGCCATAGACCCAAGGTCATTTCATACATCCCAAACAGTCAATAAACATTATAGTTTTTTCAATCAACACTACCAGAACATAAATCGGAAAGAAATGGGTAGGTACCAACCTCGCTCCTGTAGATGAAAATATAGATTAATATAATAAAACTTCAGAGCAGGAACAGATACAAAACACTTTTCTTCTCGCTTGGACTTGGTACAACAGCTGAAAACTGATCAAAACGGACAAGAAGTTCAACACTGTTCAACTTTTCAACCGTGTCGGCCCGCTGCGTGAAATGGACAATAACGTGAGCAAACCGAACAAACCTGCCGCCTCGCGGACGCCTGAAACCACCGGTTCCCACCTCCACCGCCAGGCAGCGTAAAATATTCGCCGACGCACTTCGGTTATCGCCCGTTTTCGTACGTTTGCTTCCGTTTCGTTCTCTGTCGGTCCATGTGGGAACCGCCCATTAGCCTGATAATTTCGGCGACGCGAAATTGCCTTTTCGTAGATAAACACCGCTGACCCCAGTCATTGTTGTATTCTCAGATGGGAGTATTCCGTGCTGGACATGTGTGGGGACCTTGGTGTACAGGATCTGGTATCTTCTTCACCTATCTCGGTCAGCTCAGGTTAGCGTGAAAGTGTATCAGATTTTCGATTATGTTTCATACCAATGTTATCAATGCATTGAACATATATTACCTTCTATAACATACTGTTGTACTTAAAATGTTTGATAACCGCGCGTTTACGCGCGATGACCGTACGGTTTTCGGTATTTCTGGAACAGAGAACCCAAATTGGTCATGTGGTGGTGAATCAGTTAGCGGCATGTCGCAGTCCAGCTCCACATAATCTTGATATTTGGTTTGTGTGGCGTTTTATCTGCGAACAGTATTCCGTCGATCTATCCTGCATCACCACTGGATGGCGGTGATGCCCGGAAATATCTACGTACAAACTGGCCATAATCACTGCCGACCTGGCTGTTACCGAGCTACGCCAGTCCCCTCGAATGTGTTCACAATTACGCGACATGCCCTTGGTGTCATTTTACGCCGCTTGAGGTCAGGCCTATGGTACTATAGCCAGCCAATGCGTTCGCTGCCCGTTACCCGGTCCGATGCGTCCGCCGGGTGAAGATACCGGTGGGGCGATTATTTAAAAAAACATGCAAAAGACTGCAGTACTTTAGAAGGCAACTGGTGACCCCATCTACAAGCACTGGTGGTGCCATCTAGCAACGCTGCAACCTATGAACACGCATTTACGTGAGAGAAAGAAAAAATCTGCGCCAGCCGGAATCGAACCGGCTTCCACTCATCAACTCACATGATAAGCAGAGGTCTTAAGCCCAGGCTCCACTATGCGTGATCGTTCCGGAAAGTATGCACGGTTTTTGCAAGTTTGCGTCTTTTGCGTACCGTTTTTTGACACTCCGGGATTTGCGTAGTATAGTGTTGAAATGTTAATGAGACTGATCCTTTTGATGAATACGCATCAGTGCTCGAGTACTCAGGCTTAAAAGTAGTCGGGGATTTCACGTGGGTCAATACTCAATAGTGTAGGCTCCAGAGGTTATGATTGCATTTTCTTTAACAAAAAAAAAAAACGTGAATAACTTTGTATCGGTTGAACATAGAGCAATAGTTTTGAGACCATCGTGTTTTTCTGTCAATGGAAAAATATTCATGGTGTCCTGGTAAGGTCATCTTAAAAATTTTACCTGGTCAATGGCATTAGGTGACCCAGGTATGTCACGTTGCATTTGGGGCGATGCATCTGGACGAGACAAACACATTGGTGCCATTCGCACGTCTCTATCTATAGTCTATCAAAAGTTATTGACCATACAGATTGCCGGCGATGCGGCACCGACTGTCTCAGACTACGCAATCTTGGAGAGAAAAAAAAACGGAAAAAAAGTTCAAAACTCTGAACTTATTTGCGTACTTGCGTCTTTTGCAGAGTTGCGTACTTCCGTGCTGCGTCTTTTGCAAGTTTGCGTGATTCTTGCGGACTTTGCGTACTGTTCCAGTGTAGCTCAATCAATGCATTTTCTATCAGCTGAACATTTTTAGACTACGCAAAAGGCGCAAACTTGCAAAAACCGTGCGTACTTTGCGTACTATCACGCATAGTGTAGCCTGGGCTTTACCCACTGCGCCACCGAGGACCATTTCTGTGCGTTGTGAGTTTTAAATTTAATAAAGCTTGTCAAGAGCCGATTCGTTGTCGCATTCACTCCAAAATTGAATACAATGGTGCGACCCTACCACTGCACCTGCGTGCCAATTTTCGCGCACCTAGCCGAAACCGGCGCCGAAAAAAGTGTGACCGCGTGACGATTTTCGTTTTTTTTAAACAGATTTCTAGGCGGTTTTCGAGAAAAATTTGAGATCGAAATTGAAGAGGAGGGAAAACTAACTAGGGGTCCTAAAAATCAGATTTCGAAAGCGTTATTTTTTGTTTTCGTGGAGTTTTTTTGTGATGTTGCAATTTTGGCCTATTTCTAAGCGTTTTTGGAGGAATATTTAAGGGATCCAAATTAAAGGAAGAAAAAACTCCGGGTTGTAAAAATTAGATGTGTGAATGTTTTCACCTAAGGAGTATTTTTTCCAAAAGTTTACCCCCTCCCCCTAAGGGGTGCCCCGTTGTCGAATCGACGCCAAATTAATACCATGATGCGACCCTACCACCGGACCCTTGTGCCAATTATGGGTACCTAGCTGTAGCCGTTAGCCCATTTATGGATGACACGCGCACGGGCGGACGGACAACAACGGCCATGCTACACAGCTTGATATCGGAGCTGTGAGTTGGAGATGGTCAGCTCTTAGCGGCCTGGTTTAGACTCGTTACGGTTTTGATGTGGCTCGAAATGCTACAGTTCCACTTTGGCGTCTAGCTAATCATTGTCGCTGTTTTCAGGGAACGTCTGATCATCAGCGTCAATGAGCACAACGGCCTGCATCCTGTTCACGAGGTGAGCATAAACAGGTGTGATTGTTGTAAGCAAGATGTTTTAGCAGTCAGCAGCGCACCGAATTCTTCGACTATTTCAGTAATGATGAACACACCCAGCTCGCTTCCAGCTACGGCGATGCAGAAAGTTTCCCTGTTAGCCTGAAACGATCATTAACTTGCCGCTTATCACCCTGTGCGCCATATTCTAATACCTAGCATAACGTCTGCAGGTACTGTCACGTTGGACCAAACGCCCGCCCAGTGGCGGGGAAGCACCATCTTCTGCGACTTGGGCCCAATTACGGTAAGTGAATTGCAATCAGCTATGTGGCTGTTGAAATTGCATCATTTTTGTTGTTGGTAATTCCTGTATCATTTAGGGTAACGGAAGTTGGCGTTGTGTCCATACATGTAGACTGCAAAGCTGGTCTATCCAGCCTAAGTTGACCAAGGACCCAATGCTCCCGCCTCCTCTATCGTTGCACCCCCTGTAAAGTAAGGGGGCTTCAAAAATTGCCACTGCCGGCGAGGCACAGGAGGCGGGGTTAAATATATATGGTCAACCTGTAATTCCTGTATCAATTAGGGTAACGGATGCTGGCGTTGTGTTCATACATGTAGACTGCAAAGCTGGTCTATCCAGCCTAAGTCGACCGCCAATGACCCAATGCTACCGCCTCATCTATCGTTGCACCCCCTGTAAAGTAAGGGGGCTTCAAAAATTGCCACTCTGTGCCGAGGCACAGGAGGCGGGGTTAAATACTGGGTGTAAGCACGAAAGTCATCACAAAACGATCCCTTGACATTTGCTTCCCCTAGATCAAGGACAATTAAACGGAAGTTACAGTTTTAGTTATACCTTCCTCGTAAAACTAATTTATTTGTAGTTTCCCGCTTGTATGTATTCGTGTATCGTCAGTATCGATTGTTATTGTAATTGGGGTGCCAGAATCGTGTGTATTCCCGTACCACCCCGTGGGCGGTATTGGAGCTGTGCTCCAGTTTGTGACCGTTCGTGGCCATTGGCCAGTTAAGTGGTCTCTGGAAGCGCGATGGATAGCAGCGCCATCTATGATCCGTTTGTGTCCCCAGGGAAGCTGTGATGTTGGGACTATTCAGTGTTCGGTCAACCTGGAGCCGGCGGCAGCCACCACACGGTACGTGAAACGCAGCCGAGGTGAACACTATTCTACCTTTTCTGCCCGACGCACCTGATGAAACCAACAATGGCAAGGGTGGCCGCTGCCCGCCGCCTGGTCACGCCCCCACGTCCGCTTTAGGGGTCACTGACGGGCACCTGGATGCTCCACCGCTACCCCTGGGAAGGTCTGAGACGAGGCACGCCCGCCAGCGGTGGTGGGATGCCCTAGCAGGGCACCGTCCTAGTTGTGACGGGTGGACCAACAGCAAACGGCCCTGGCCGGCGGGCGCCTAGGACGCGCCGGGCGCCGAGGCGATGCCCGCCGGCTCTGGTTGGAAGGGTCTGCGTGCGGCCGCTGCGAGTCCGATGAGCGGGATGCCGCAAGGCGTAACTCAATTCAGACTACCCTGGGGACGTGACGGGGGCGGCGGGCGGACGGCAGGACCCCGTGTGCCTAGATTATGAGAGCTGAACACTGCATAGCAGGACTGGTGGCGTCTGGTCTCCGTGTTGTGTCTGATGCGTGGACTGCTCGCCAGGTGGTCCACCGGACATTGCTGTGGATGACGTTAGCAGCAGCGGACCATCGGATCGGCTGGGCGCTGACAACTGATGACGTGGCGGCTTCCTCAGGTGAGCAACTCGGCGGCTCTTACTCCACGTGTCAGTTGCATGGGACGAATTGAGATGCATTGGATGTGCTGAACACAGACGCTGATAACTCATCAGACCATCAGATGCATCAGCAGAGCAGCAGATCTCATCTCACGTCCCCGCATGGCGCGGAACGGAGACGGGCCTGTAGACGGGCACATTTTTTTTTTGGTTGGGGAGGGGAGTGGTTCTCGCCCGCCCCGTAGTCCAGCCTATAGCTATATGCCGCCGCGGGTGGGGAGGAGAACCACCCCCCAACGGGGCGGGGAACCGTATGACTTTCGCCAGTAGCCAGACTCGAACCCGGAACCCTTGGATTCCGAGTCCGACGCTCTACCAACTGAGCCACCCGTTTCAAATTGTTTTTCAATTGGTTTTCAAATTGCATCTCGATGGAACGAAAGGTGGAAAGGTTCCATTTGATGGAACGGCGTCATATGGGACCCTAAAAAAGAAAGCATCGGTAAAACCGAAAGTTTTTTTTCTTCAGGCGAGCGCATAGCCAGAGGCACGCCCGCCAGCGGTGGCGGGATGCCCTAGCAGGGCACCGTCCTAGTTGTGACGGGTGGACCAACAGCAAACGGCCCTGGCCGGCGGGCGCCGAGGCGATGGCCGCCGGAGTCCTCCCAGATTCAGACTGGCGCTGCGTCTTCCGGTAGCGTCGGTACGAAGTGGAGGTAGATCATCGGGTGTCACTTACCTTGGAGAGCCCAGCACAGCTCCTCTGCTGGGTCCTCCCTGAGGTGCACCAACAATTCCCCACTATAGCAGTCTTCTGAGTGTAGCTCAGTCACCTCATTTTCCGAGTCAGTGTCACCAGTGCCCTCCGTTCATCTTGTGCGGGCCGTGATCCTAGGTGCTCCTGCTGTAATCCTTCGCTGGCTTTTTACCGTGATATGACACCGCCGTGATGCGGCTGTGACCTGGCTATGACCCGCCGTATTATGTGACCGCTGTGTTCCCTCTCCCGGCAGGCGCCAAGGTGGAGTACCAGGACGCGCTGGTGGTGTGCGAGAAGAAGTTCTCCAGCATCCAGCAGCTCATCCCGATGCTGGAGCTGGCCAACTAGGTGCGCAAGCCCCTGGTCATCATCGACGGCGAGGTGCTCACCACATTGGTCAACTGGCTCAAGATGGCTTCTGGTGCGTACCGTGACACTGAGGCATGTCTGGGGCGCGACAGATCTCCCTAACGCTCTCGCCGGTCCGACCGGCCGCCGGCGAGGTGAACGCGGGAGAGACAGCAGACGAAGTGTTCTCAGGATCGGCCGCTCGGCAGGTCCGTAGCCTGTGGCCTGGGATAACGAGAACTACACTGTAGTTTGTAATCACAACAATTAATCTCAGTCACCGATTCACCGATCACCGATTTTCAATTATCAAGCCATAGCTCAATGGACGAGCGTTTTTCGAGTCGGGCGAGCGAATGCGCCAACGATTCCCGACGTGTGTTACCCAGTTACTGTTATAACGTGGCTGTCGTTCCGTGTCTCCGCAGGTGTTGGCAGTGAAGGCGCCTGGTTTCGGCGACAACCGCAAGAACACGCTGTAGGACATGACCATCGCCACGGATAGCATCGTCTTGGGCGACGAAGCCTCCACCATCAAGCTGGGGGAGGTGCAGCTGTCCGACCTTGGCCAGGTCGGCGAGGTGCAGGTCACCGTGGACGACACAAGTCATGCTCAAGATCAGTCACTGGGGGTCGTCAGGTGAGAAGTGGGTGGGCAGGGAGGGGGTCTGGGTGGGGGTCTGGGTGGTCGAAGTGTTCCCTCCCATATTCCCCGGCGCTGCGACCTCCGGCGGCGTCGGTTGGACGTGGAGGTAGAGTATCGGTACAGCAGCTTACCTCGGCGGGGTTCAGCATAATCCAGTGTTGAACGGCGCCGAGGTATGCCAACAGCCAGGCATTGTGATCTGTTATTGTATCAATGCTAGTAGTTATTTATCTGGTCTTCATGTACAATGTGTGGTATGTTTGAATGTCCTCAGCTCATCTGTTACTAAGAAATGTTCTGGATATAATCGTTAATGGTTACAAATTGATCAGTTGTTGCCACTATTTAGACATACAAAATGTCTTTTTGCTTGCAGGGTCGCGGCAACAAGTCGGGGCGAGAATCAGTGGTGCGCCCAGCTGAAGGACCAGATCGAAGAGACCAACTCTTGAGTACGAGCAGGACAAGCTGCAGGAGCGGCTGGCGCTGCTCGCCTCCGGGGTCGGAGTCCTGAAGGGCGGCGGCTCCAGCGAGGTACGTACTACATACCAGGATGCGCGACAGGGCGCTCAGGACAGCGTTGTGTGTGTGTGTGTGTTATAATGTGAATAATTAAACTGATTTATGTGAAGCCCAGCATGGATGTCATTTTCCTTATTCGAACGTCTCTATCCTTCATGTTTGCCTGCCAGGTGGAGGTAAACGAGAAGGACCGCGTGACGGACGCGCGCCGACGCCACGCGCGCCGACGCCGAGGAGGGCATCGTGCCGGGCGGCGGCGTGGCTCTGCTGCGCTCGGCCGGCGCCCTCAGCGTCGTCCAGCCGGTCAACGACGACCAGAGGACCGGTGAGTGAGCAGCCCTACCCCCGTCCGTGACGCGAGGTTCTCCCCGACGCCCCTGCCGCTCTGACCTTGAGCCGGCAGGTGAAAGGGGAGATAGATCACAGCTGTGACGGCTCCGGACCCGGCTGCCTGGCATCGCCGGCACCTGGACTCCTGCGAGCCTGTCGCGACACTTGTGTGCCGACATGTGCGGCATCGTTACTTGTATTGTGGAAGCACAGGGGTATCGTTTCAATGCTTCGTTGTGTTATTGTCTGCTTTCTTGAGTGTCTGGTTACATTCAAGTTGCACTAAGTTACATTACTAACTTAAGACAGTGTGCGGCTCCGCTTGATTGGGCGTTCGTCCCGTAACCATAGCATGTTTTCACCAGTGAACTAGTGGTGCTTCACTCTACTGACCTCGACCTCCATCTCCACCGTGACGTTCCATAACGCCTCCCCTCGCCTGTGTCTCCAGGCGTGGAGATCGTGCGTCGTGCGCTGCGCATGACGCTGCTGACGATCTCTGCCAACGCCGGCGTGGACGCTGCAATGGTGGTGGGGTACGTGCAGGACGCCCAGCCGCAGATCGGCTACGACGCGCTCAACGACGAGATAGTCGACATGAAGGGCATGATCGACCCACAAAGGTCGGTATTTGGTTCTGGCCTGGGTACTGGCTTAACCTTGGTTAGTTGGCTCAGAGGGGGTTGTGAGGGAAAGGTTCGTCGGACGGCCGGGTTGTGTCGGTGGGTCTGATGAGGCTGGCCGTTGTATGTTTGGGTGCTTCTGTGGTGTGGTTGTTTCGTGCGGGAAATGTTTTTGAAATGTGAAGTTGATAGCTTTTAATTAATCCAGCCCGTTCATAGCCACCGCCACCCGTGTATAAACAACATACCCATATGATGAAACTTAACTGAATCGCGAGAGTCCGATGACGCTGTTTTACATGCACTACCAACTGAGTAATCCTGGTATCCTGGTCCTGGTCTCTTGTCTTCATGACGCTTCAACTGATCAGTTCATTTGTATGTGTTTCAGCTATCTCGATACATCGTTGGGGCTTTAAGATTAAGGTGAGTGAAAGCTAGTGTTGAAATTTGAGTTTGTTTTGAAGTAAATGTTTGTTTCAATGATGAGTTACATGCACCACTCTGCGATTTGTGATGACGCATAATGTGGACTGAAGGCTGATGCAAAGTGCGTGATTTCTACACGGAATTTGCTGTTGCTGACTTTGAATCGATTTTCAGCTATTTTGCAAAGCAGCCGAGAACAAGTTACTGGAATTAGACCAAAAGAAATTATCCTACAGATATTCACGTTGAAGGTAAAGAATCAACACAAAAGAACAACCCACCTGAAGAAGTTGAGCGGGCGGGGTTAAACATGACCGGCGGCTATCTGTCTGTACTTATGGCTGGTGATACTTATTAGAGGAAAATGACACCAAAGAACAAGCCATGGTATTGATTTGTCTTTACTGTGGTTACAAAGTTTGGGTAAATGAACGGCCTTTGTAAAACCCATCTTTCCCGTTACCCGTCGGGACCGGTGGATCCTGACACTGGCTACAATATGCTCGATTTGGTCAAGAGGCGCTGTTTGACGGTCTCTGGTCTTTGTGCCCCATCACCGTGCTTTGCCTCGCCTCAAGTAGAGGTCTTCACCCAAATTGATTGCATATTCCTATCATTGCAAAATGTTGGATCGTTTTGGTACCACACAGGTTACTCGACAGCATGTGTTGTATATGTTATGTATCTTTTACACAATATTTTCTGATGTTTATTATGTGTTGATCAGGTGAGTTTGAGCCGGACTCCTTATCGAAGGACGAAGAGGAGACTGAGTTTCAGCTATCCCAACTTGGGGCTCAAAGATTGAGGTGAGTGAAAACTTAGCAGTGTTGAAATTTGTTATGAAGTAAATGCTTGTTTCAATGCTGAGTTACACGCACCACTCTGCGATGTGTGATGACGCGTGAAGGGCGTGTGATGCGTGTTGCCTTTTCTCTGTTCTGGGCTGGTTTTTGCGCCGGTAAATTGAATTGATTTATCGAGCTTCGCGTCGGCCCAACAGCAACTCCCAAGCTTTGTATCGCGGTTTGTTTGTTTGACTAGCTGCTTTCAAAGTTGGTAAATACTTTCTGATCATCAGTAATCAATCAGGAAGCAATGAAGCATGATATGTATGGAAGCGTTCTAAACAAATTAGTGATTCACTTTCTTTACCTAGCAACATGTTTTGTAGTTGGTTGTATGACGCTTGCAGCTAGTGCCCTTATTTTATTATGTCTGTTCTGTTTGTTTATCTCGAAGCATGCAGTTTCTTTTTTACTATCTTCACTCAGCCAATGTCTTATTTATTGCAGGGTGCGACTTTCGAAGAGCTGTCATCGCGCCAGCGAGTTTATGGTGAGTGTATGCACGTTTAGGCGAATTGCAGAGATGAATTAGGTGGTACCGGATATCGCCGGCTCAATATAATGATTTATTGTCTCTGCTATACGAAGCTCAGATGTCTTGTTTTTCTGCATTCAGAATCGATGAATGTCGCTGAAAACATGTGATGCGATGCATTTGACATGCAGACTTGTTAGTACTGAATTCATGCATATAATGTCTTTCCAGTCGATCCTTCACTAGCCTACAGTTTGTAGGTACTGAGTGATTCCTATATGTACTCTCTGATGGTCATCCTGCTGTCTGGGTTGGGACGCTTGGTGTGGATGGTCCTAAACGTGATTTGGGTGATTATTTCAGATCCTGAAATGGAATGACTCCGTGATGCAGCCTCAACATTTGCTTTGGCTGTCTCCAGTAACTAGTTTCCTCCACATACATTATACATCAAGTAAGTAAAACTCGGTCGTGCATTTGTTGGGAATGCAACATTCTCATGATGCATAAACTAGAGCCAATCCAATGATCGCGCTGATTACCAAAGCTAGGATTGATCTTGCATCTTCTATATTAAAAAATCACTATTTTTCTTTCTGGACCTGTTATGTGTATTAAAGTATAAAAATGCAACAACAAAAAATAGCCCGGGATCGAAGATCCCAAAAGATCCCGGGTTATTTTCAGTGTTCTGATACTTTGATCAGCGGGAAAACTTGCATGTGAAAAAGTAAGGAGCAACAAGTTGCAATGCGGCTAAGTGCTGTAGCACATTGTCTCTTACCACATCCTGCATTCAATGGTAAAAACGACTGGGGACATGTCATGTCTGGTTCTTAGACGGTGTTGACGCACGGTACTGATGTGTGTATCTTTCTCCGCAGGTTTGAGTCTCTGGCGTCGTTGGAAATCATGACATTTCTTCGAGACATTGCTCCAGTATTTCATAGGAAATTGTAAGTAGGATGGTCATCTATCCTCATATCCTTTACAAAATGACTGTACATGATGATACCACTCTTGATCAAACGGTTAGAAAATATCGGAACCTAGTGACGATTCTAGGGCGGACTGACTCCGTTATCATGCTTCGTGGTGATATATTTTACATCATCCGTTAACCAACGTGTTTTGTTCATTTCCAGTGCGTGGCTTCGAGAAGAAGTATCGTAATATATTGGACTGCAGTTATACAAGACGGAAGCTCGTGACTGGCCTGGGACGATCTGTGAAGGTAAGGAGTCTCATGAGATATTCGTGATGACAAAGCCGTTCATTATTCTGATGAAATGTCCCAGCTGCTCCCTGATGAATCAATACATTCCTCGTTTCTGAATTATTACGTATTATATACGGAAATGCGTCCATGTACAACTTTTCCCTGACACTTATGTTGATCTGCTTTCAGAACTGTTGCAGTGCACCCATTTCCTGTTTGCAAAACGTCTTGGGGTTTGTTAGACAGGTGAGTGGATGAGGTCGATCTTAAGTAATCAAGAACTGCTGCTTATTTATGGTCGTATTGGAGTTGATGGTAGCCATTTAGATGAACCCGTGAATAAAAAGGCTGTTGTTTCTTATGATGCATATTCCTTCTGCCCTCTGATGAATGACATCATTCCTCGTTTCCGACGATCACAATGTTCATATTCTGTAGCCGTTTCTTTGATGCACGTGATGACGCTGTGGTCCATTTTCTGACTCGTGTGTCGTGCGTCGGTGGCCGCCACGTGGGCCTTGCAGTGACGGTGTTCTGTACCGTGCCGTATGGTCAGGTTCGCTGGCCGTGTGGCCGGCCCGGGCCGCCGCCGCCACCGACCCGAACCGCCTATCATGAACCATGTTGGAATTTTAGAGGTTTTCTGGTCTTTGGGGGGGGGGGGGTCCAAGAAATTTTGCTCTCGTCAAGCATGACTCAAAATTTGCTCTCTTTTTATGTATCTTTGCTCGCGTTTTGCACACATTTAACGCACTTGCACGACCAGCCAACGCCCTATCGTCTTATTAAGTGGTTTTGGGCGCTCCGACTGCTGTTGACATGTTGGGTTGTGCCCGTGGGTCTGAAGAGGCTGGCCGTTGTATGTTTGGGTGCTTCTGTGGTGTGGTTGTTTCGTGCGGGAAATGTTGTTGAAATGTGAAATTGATAACTTTTCATTAATACAGCCAGCCCGTTCATAGCCACCGCCACCTGTTTATAAACTACATACCCATATGATGAAACCTAACTGAATCGCGAGAGTCCGATGACGCTGTTTTACATGCACTACCAACTGAGTTATCGTGGTATAACGTCGCTTGTCTTCATGAATCTTCAACTGATCAGTTCATTTGTATGTGTTTCAGCTATCTCGACACATCGTTGGGGCTCTAAGATTAAGGTGAGTGAAAGCTAGTGTTGAAATTTGAGTTTGTTTTGAAGTAAATGTTTGTTTCAATGATGAGTTACATGCACCACTCTGGCGATTTGTGATGACGCATAATGTGGACTGAAGGCTGATGCGAAGTGCGTGATTTCTACACGGAATTTGCTGTTCTGATTTTGAATCGATTTTCAGATATTTTGCAAAGCAGCTGAGAACAAGTTACTGGAATTTAACCTAAGGAAATATCCTACAGATATTCACATTGAAGGTAAGAAATCAACACCAAAGAACAACCCACCTGAAGAAGTTGAGCGGGCGGGGTTAAAAATGACCGGCGACTATCTGTCTGTTCTAATGGCTGGTGATACTTATTAGAGGAAAATGATCCCAAAGAACAAGCCATGGTATTGGTTTGTCTTTACTGTGGTTACATAAGTTTGGGTAAATGAACGGCCTTTGTTAAAACCCATCTTTCCCGTTACCCGTCGGGACCGGTGGATCCTGACACTGGCTACAATATGCTCGATTCGGTCAAGAGGCGCCGTTTGACGCTCTCGGTCTTTGTTTCCCCATCACCGTTCTTTGCCTCGCCTCATATAGAGGCCTCTTCACCCAAATTGATTTGATATTCCTATCATTGCAAAATGTTGGATCGTATTGGTACCACACAGGTTACTGGACAGCATGTGTTGCTGTATATGTTATGTATGTTTTACACAATATTTTCTGATGTTTATTATCTGTTGATCAGGTGAGTTTGAGCCGGACTCCTAATTGAAGGACGAAGAGGAGACTGAGTCTCAGCTATCCCGACTTGGGCTCAAAGATTGAGGTGAGTGAAAACTTAGCAGTGTTGAAATTGGTCTTGAAGTAAATGTTTGTTTCAATGATGAGTTACACGCACCACTCTGCGATGTGTGATGACGCATGAAGGACGTGTGACGCGTGTTGCCTTTTCTCTGTTCTGGGCTGGTTTTTGCGCCGGTAAATTTAATTGATTTATCGAGCTTCGCATCGGCCCAACAGCAACTCCCAAGCTTTGTATCGCGGTTTATTTGTTTGAATAGCTGCTTTCGAAGTTGGTAAACACTTGCTGATCATGTAATGGAAGCAATGAAGCATGTTATGCATATAATCGTTCTAAACAAATTAGTGATGCACTTTCTTTGTCTAGCAACATGTTTTATAGTTGGTTGTATGCGCTTGCTAGTGAACTTATTTTATTATGCATGTTGTACTCTCTGATGGTCATCCTGCTGTCTGGGTTGGGACGCTTGGTGTGGATGGTCCTAAACGTGATTTGGGCGTTTATTTCAAATCCTGGAATGCAAGGACTCAGTGATGCAGCCTCAACATTTGCTTTGGCTGTCTCCAGTAACTAGTTTCCTCCACATACATTATACATCAAGTAAGTAAAACTCGGTCGTGCATTTGTTGTGAATGCAACATTCTCATGATGCAAATGAAAACTAGAGCCAATCCAATGATCGCTCTCATTACCAATGCTTGGACATTTCAATGTTAACTATTTTTCCTTCTGAATCTGTTTTTATTAAAGTATAAAAATGGTAAGAAAATAGCCCGGATGATCCCAAAAGATCCCGGGTTATTTTCAGTGTTCTGATACTTCGATCAACGGAAAAACTTGCATGTGAAGAAATACAGAGCAACAAGTTGCAATGCGGCTAAGTGCTGTAGCGCATTGTCTCTTACCACATCCTGCATTCAATGGTAAAAACGACTGGGGGCATGTCATGTCTGGTTCTTAGACGGTGTTGACGCACGGTACTGAGGTGTGTATCTTTCTCCGCAGGTTTGAGTCTCTGGCGTCGTTGAAAATCATGACATTTCTTCGAGACATTGCTCCAGTATTTCATAGGAAATTGTAAGTAGGATGGTCATCTATCCTCATATCCTTGACGAAATGACTGTACATGATGATACCACTCTTGATCAAACGGTTAGAAAATATCGGAATCTAGTGACGATTCTAGGGCGGACTGACTCCGTTATCATGCTTCGTGGTGCTATATCTACATCATCCGTTAACCAACGTGTTTTGTTCATTTCCAGTGCGTGGCTTCGAGGATAAGCATCATGTACTATATTGGCATGCAGTTATCTAAGAAGGAAGCTCGTGACTGGTCTGGGACGATCTGTGAAGGTAAGGAGTCTCATGAGATATTCGTGATGACAAAGCCGTTCATTGTTCTGATGAGATGTCCCAGCTGCTCCCTGATGAATCAATACATTCCTCGTTTCTGAATTATTACGTATTATATACGGAAATACGTTCATGTACAACTTTTCCCTGACACTTATGTTGATCTGCTTTCAGAACTGTTGCAGTGCACCCATTTCCTGTTTGCAAAACGTCTTGGGGTTTGTTAGACAGAGGTGAGCGGACGAGGTCGATCTTCAGTAATCAAGAACTGCTGTTATTTATGGTCGTATTGGACTTGATGGCAGCGACTAAGATGGACCAGTGAAGAAAAATGTGTATTTTCTTATGATGAATATTCCCGTATGCTCGTGTTATATGTTTTTGTTTGTTGTTTCTGACTATAACAATGTTCATAGTCTGAAGCCGTATCTGGCGCATTCCTTTGTGATTTGTTATTCTTTGATGATGATGATTTGGCTTTAGGGGCGCCTGCACTGCTTAGGTTATATGGCGCCCATGT
The DNA here is from genome assembly GCA_036785665.1 of Chirona hameri. Taxonomy (NCBI): domain Eukaryota; kingdom Metazoa; phylum Arthropoda; class Thecostraca; order Balanomorpha; family Balanidae; genus Chirona; species Chirona hameri. Next base: position 88,754 of record JAXIVJ010000349.1, on the reverse strand, counting down.
TCTCTTGAGACTCGTCCAAGCGTGTTTCTTTGATGCACGTGATGACACTGTGATCCATTTTCTGACTAGCGCTGTCGTGCCCCGCTGGTCTGTGGTCTGTGCCGTCCGTTGCCGCCACGTGGGCCATGCAGTTGCGCTGTCCTGTGCCGTCTCTATATAACGTCTCTTGGCTGCGGCGGCCTGAGCCGGCCGTGGGGCCGGCTCAGGTGGCCACCGACCGCGACGGACACGATACGCCTAGCAGCTCTCTTCAAACATGACTCAAAATTTCCTCTCTTTATTTTTCATTTTATTTCCTCCCTTTGCTTGCGTTTTGCACACACAAATTTAAAACATTGCACGAACAGCGAACGAGCCTATCGGTTTATTAAGTTTTTGGGGGCGCTCTCGACTGCTGTTGACATACTCATACCCATATGATGAAACCTAACTGAATCGCGAGAGTCCGATGACGCTGTTTTACATGCACTACCAACTGAGTTATCATGGTATAACGTCGCTTGTTGTCTTCATGACTCTTCAACTGATCAGTTCATTTGTGTGTGTTTCAGCTATCCCGACACATTGTTGTGGCTCTAAGATTAAGGTGAGTGAAAACCGTGTTGAAATTTGAGTTTGTTTTGAAGTAAATGCTTGTTTCAATGATGAGTTACATGCACCACTCTGCGATTTGTGATGACGCATAATGTGGACTGAAGACTGATGCAAAGTGCGTAATTTCTACACGGAATTTGCTGTTGCTGACTGAATCGATTTTCAGATATTTTGCAAAGCAGCTGAGAACAAGTTTCTGGTATTCGACCTAAGGAAAATATCCTACAGATATTCACATTGAAGGTAAGAAATCAACACCAAATAACAACCCACCTGAAGAAGTTGAGCGGGCGGGGTTAAACATGACCGGCGGCTATCTGTCTGTACTAATGGCTGGTGATACTTATTAGAGGAAAACGACCCCAAAGAACAAGCCATGGTACTGATTTGTCTTTACTGTGGTTACAAAGTTTGGGTAAATGAACGGCCTTTGTAAAACCCATCTTTCCCGTTACCCGTCGGGACCGGTGGATCCTGACACTGGCTACAATATGCTCGATTCGATCAAGAGGAGCCGTTTGATGCTCTCGGTCTTTGTTTCCCATCACCGTTCTTTGCCTCGCCTCAAGTAGAGGTCTTCACCCAAATTGATCTGATATTCCTATCATTTCAAAATGTTGGATCGTTTTGGTACCGCACAGGTTACTGGACAGCATGTGTTGTTGTTTATGCTATGTATATGGAGTCTTGTGTACACAATCTTGTCTGATGAGTTTATTATGTGTTGATCAGGTGAGTTTGAACCCGGACACCGGATCGGAGGACGATGAGGAGACGATTGCGCGTGCCGAGCGTCATCGGTCGCCGACAGCGATGACGAAGAGACGATCGTCGAGCAGGAGGACGCCGAGCAGCAGCAGGACCGCGCCATGGAGATCAGCCAGCTGGAGGTAACCGACTGACACGTCACTCACTCCATCGTCCGTCTGTCTCTCTGTCGGCACGTGATCGAATCTGTGGCGGCTCAACCCTGTCGCCACCGACGTGCAAACCGTGCTAGATCATAACGCCCCCTCACCAGCTGGCTCCTGTGATATATACCAGGGCGCCTTCTAGAAGATCGGGTACATTTTGCTATATTCTGCCAACTACTCCATATTCGTATGACATTCGTATACATGGTGTAAGCATCGACCATTCGCGGTCTGCTCTCGTGAAAGACAGGATGAATGCCCTGTAGCTTACCCCTTTCACTCTCACCGTCTCCCTGTGCGTCCACTCACTGTCTCCTCCCCGCCCGCAGCGAACGCGCACAACCGCCAGGACAGCATGGACCTGGCGGAGGACTGGAACAACGAGTGTCGCTGCAGCAACCGGCTGCACGCCGGCAACAAGCCGCTAGAGCGGCGGCTGCGCCGCGAGCACCAGCGCTGCGAGGCGCACCCGCTGGTCGGCACGCCAAACTACATCGCGCCCGAGGTGAGCAGGGGGTAGAGGGCGATACGGGAGCGGCTCCGAGGGGAGAACGTACTGAGGAAGGGGGACGAAGGAGGCTACTGGGAGGTGCCAAGGGGGAGGAATGAGTGAAGAAGAGCACCGAAGAAGGTCCAATCCTTTCGGAGAACGTTCAAACGTTGGCGCAGCACGCTTTATAAATTGGGAGCCGTCCAGTAGGGGCGGTGTTTCCTGATAAAGTGTGCAATATTATTGTTGGAAGTCAGCTTCCTGTGCGTTTAGTCACCGACGACACAGAATATACACTTCCAGACACACCTTGATTACAATTGACATTCCTCTGTAATTTGTAGTTTCAGTCACCAGGTTACCAAGTTCTTAGTATGTTTGTACGATTGGGTATCATCTTTATTTGTGCTGCCTTCCTATGAGTGTTAGCTGATGAGAACTTGTGTATCGCCTGTCGGAGTTGTGCAGTGGTCGGTTGACATGGGCGTCCTATTGACGGTGTGTGCTATGCGTTTGGCGACAGGCGGCTTCTGCTCACCGGTACGCCTCTACAAAACAGCCTGATGGAGCTGTGGACGCTGATGCACTTTCTGATGCCGCACGTGTTCGCCTCGCACCGCGACTTCAAGGAGTGGTTCTCCAACCGTGTCCAACATGATCGTGGGCAACACCGAGTACAACTAGAGCATCATCAAACGGCTGCACAAGGTCAGTCATGGAGAATCAGCGGCGCATTTTGCTAACGACCCAGTTCTGCAATACCAGCTCGACTGCAGTACCAGCTCGACTTCCTCGAGGTTTTTGACGGTCCAATAACAGTTACAATTAGTTCTTCGCCGACAAATTATTTTTGTTAGCTACTGAGTGCCTATTGCACTGTATGTGTGCCTACTCGGCTGAGTTACCAGCTTCGTTTTTGTTGTATGTTGCTCCTGAGGTGCCCTAAAATCATCTCTGCTATCTCAGCTTTGATGGTCTCGACACCTCATAGAATAACGCTTGTCTCGTTTCCCGGCAACCAGCGCTTAGGTTTACGGGCAGAAAGACTTGCGACATAGCGCAGCATGTCGTTCGATTTTCAGTTTCTACTTCTACCATAAAACTTGAAAAGGTTCCCCTTCGGAAGCGCGCGACTCGCCCCGAGTCGTAGTGTTTGCAATATATCACTGTAGTGCGGCTGTGTGAGAGTTGCTGGTGCTGCTCTACATAGGTGCTGCTTGCCTGTCTCGTTATCCCAGACGTCGCTTCAATGGCGTTCGGGCGGAATGGCTTGGCCACAGCTGTCCGCAGTCACCGTGTGTGCCGCCTCCCGCGATCTCTCGAATAACTTCCCTCCCCGCCCCGCTCGCAGTGGACCCACAATATATGTCAGCCCGCGGTCTCTCGGCCAATACCAACGTGACGTTGGCGCGGCTGACAGCCGCTGGCTGCACGCCACCGCCGGGCCACCTCCAACGCGCTCGTCAACAGCCTGCCTGCTCAGCCGCCGGTACGTGACATTACTCTCTGTCGGGGAGGGAAGGCTGCACTTACGATTAACGGCGCCGGCCGCCCTGTGGGGAGAGGAGGCTGCACTTACGATCAACGGCGCCGACCGCCCTGTCGGTGTCGTTTTTGCAACAGTGCTAGATTAACTAGGCACGGCCAGCAGGTCTGCACGGTCTCCAGTGCAGCACCCTCTAGAACTGTGTCAACATGTATTCACTGACGATAATTATTAGTGATTGTGTCGGTCCAGCTGGGGCCGCCACTGTTTGCGTAACGGGATTGGTCATTCTCTGGATAGTGGTTCGTTGTGAACGGTATCTGCTCCAGGTGCTGGTGTTGCTGTTCTCCATTCTGACGGGACGTGTCTGTGTCTGTGACTGCAGGTGAGCGCGGCGTCATCTCAATCGGTGCCGCTGAGGGTGCAAGCTCCGTCGGTGTCACCTCAGCAGCAGCCCACCAGTCTGTTGTCTCTCTAGCCCACGCCGCCGCCATCACCCGTCCGGCTGGCGCCCGCGCCGCACCACGCCAAACACTGTGGTCCGCATTGTAAGTGGTTGGATCGGGCGGGGGGAGTGTGTCGCCCGGGCCGCCGGGCGGTGCCGGCCACTGACCCGCTCGGCGCGCCCTCAGCGGCGGTAGACTATCCGGGAGGATTCGCTAACGCCACAAGCCGCCCCGCCGGGCCGGCCATGAGTGGAGTTTGATAGTAACCTCGCCGACATGGTCAGTCTACTGGCACAGGACAGGTTGGATGTCGTCTTGCTGGTGATTTGTGCGGCAGTACGTCTGACGGACATCCCATGTCCGTGAGCCTGACTGCGTTCCTGGCACTGACCGGTGTCTGCTCTTGTGACAGCCGGCGATGGAGGAGCAGCGGAAGAAGCTGCTGACGCTGTACCGCATCAACAAGCGGCGCTGCGAGGCGTGCCCCATCTACGGCGCGGACCTGGTGCAGTCTGTGCGGGTGGTGGACGGCGGCCGGGGTGCCGCAGCTGCTCGACATAATGGACGCCATTCTGAGCAGGTCAGTCCTGACTGCCGGCCGGTCAGTCAATCAGGCGTGTGTGCGTTTCACTATGATGAGCTTCATCTTACCTACATTCTCTGAGCTGTTGTGATTACCACCTCTACTAGCCTGACGTGTTGTAGCCAGTGTGACCGGGCCGTGTAGTACCGGGGGCAGCTGCTGACTGCTCTCTGCCGGTGTTCCGCAGGTACGTGGTGTACACCGTCCGGTGTGGTGGCGCCCGAGATTCGGCTGCACGTGAGCCACCCGCCGCCGTGGCGCCGCCAGGCCGAGCGGTGGCGGCGGCTGACGGCCGATATGTCGCGCACCGCCAACCTCCACCCCATCGCCAGCGCCACGGCCACCCAGTTGCCGGAACGGCGGCTCATCCAGGACGACTGCGGTACGTGACTGGACCGACTGACCTGACCTGACCTTTCCTGGCTGTCCGGTGGGACGCGGCCGCCGTCGCTGGCTCTTCTACTGCCTTGCACCGGCGCGCCGCCCGTCCCACACAACAAACCACGGCCTGTCTTAGTTTTTTGGATGGCTGTCTGTACGCCACCCAAGTAGGCGACTCGCCACACTGCCGTGAAGTGTATTGTATTTCCTAGTTCTAATCATTAGACGTTCCTTCGGCTTACCTGTGGCCTTGTCCAGCATTTGTTATTACATCAAAATGGTATTAGGCCGCTGTATTATTTTAAATGTCAAAACGACACTAATTAATACTATTTTGTCCACTCTTTTTCCAGAGTTTGGCTGAATTTTCCACTCCTTATTTTGTGAGCAGCTAATTGGGTATGTATACAGCTGAATAACAGTTTTTTTCGGGCGGTTGGCGTTAGTGGTTCGCCTGGTGACTGAAAGGTCCTGGGTTCGATACCTATCGCAACCTTTGTTTGTCTCGCTTCGGAATGCCTAAATAAAATAGAGCGGTGGGGTGTAAAACTCCAATAATCGGTATGGATTTAATTTTCCAATCGTTATAGTTATTGTTTGCCATCATTTTATTTTCCTCCGCACCCCAGCTCCAAAGCAATCCTAGGACCGTGTCTTGGTGTTATCTCTGCCAATTTGAATATCTGTACCAATTATCAGTGTTACTCTTGTACCAATTTTGGCAAGATTGTAATAAATTAGTCTGTGTATACTCTGAGGAAGATGACATTAACTTAATAATGCCAATCTTCTCAGTAAGCCATTATATTTATTGAGGGTATGTTGTAATACTTCCCATGGTCCCATTTGTCTGCCCTGCCCTTCATATGTGACTGCCACCTCTCCCCACACAGTTACCGGTACCCCAAGTCTCGCTTCTGCCGTGGTGCGCCGGACCCTAAGATCCGCATCTATGACCCGGGCCGCAAGAAGGCCTCCGTGGAGAACTTTCCGTGCTGCGTGCTGCACAATATGGTCTCTTGGGGAGATCGAACAGCTTGGCGCTCGAGGTATCTGCGCCAACAAGGTACGTACTGGCTGCTGACAAGACGGTCCGCGGGCAGTGTGGTACCTGGCACCAGCATTGCGCGATGATGTTTTGACTAGCTCGTAACCCTTCTCGATGTCACCCTGCCATATTTGGGCTCGTCGCTGCTCTACGGCGGCGGGCTCAGGCGAACGCAGGAACAGCAATCAGCGGGCTAATTCCGTGCGGCGCGGATGACGCTTCTCCGCCCCGCCCCGTCAAGCCCCGACAGACGCCCTCATTTTTTCACGTCGCTGATTTATTTTCCTCGCCCTTCAATGTCTCCACATTGCTATTCTGCATATGTTATTCCAAACTTCATGCTGCACCTTCTTAGTGATAGACAAAGATGCTGATGTAATGTTGTGTTTACAGGCAAGTTGCAAGTAATGGACCAGCTGTTGCACAAGCTGAAGTCCGAGGGTGATCGGGTTATAATCTTCACCCAGATGACCCTACTACTGGACATTCTGGACAGTTACTTCCACGGTCACTTCACCTGCGCCGGGCCGACACCACGCGAGTGGACCAGAGACTGGTCAGTACTGCAGTGGTTACTCGGTGGTGGATGTTGAGATCCGCCGGAAATTACCGGGCCGGTGGCCAGTGGCCGTGCCCGGTGACGACCGGCGGTACATGAGACGGCCGTGCCGTCAGGTGTGGTCAGCGGGACGCGTCGCCGGCAGTGCCGCGGTGCCGGTCATCGGCACCGACTGGTGACGCCGGCTCCCCAAACACCGACAATACACTCGCTCGGCTGTGCCCCTGTCACCGGTTTGCTTGATATGTGGTCTTAAATGATTACATATCAGCAGGAGTCCTAAATTAATTACTTTTGTCGACGATTTGTATAGTCTTTCCGAAGTTATTTGACAATGTAATGCTTGTTCGTAATCAATCACAGATTTGTAGCAATCATGGCTGTTCGTATTACAAATTGGCGCCATATAACCATGGCAGTTGGGGCGCCCCTTAGCCCCAATCATCATCATCTTCGTATTAAAAGCTGATAAGCGGACAGTGACGTTTCGACTTACCCGGGTCGTCTATTTCAGGCGTTGATGGAGTGGTTCAACGCCGACAAGCGCATCTTCTGCTTCATCATGTCACCTGGTCAGGCGGGGTGGGCGTGAGCCGGACGGGGCGACGAAACGGTGGTGTTCTACGACTCGGGCCCGACGATGCATGCATAGGCACTGGACCGCTGCTACTGGATCGGCCAGACCCGGGACGTGCACATCTACCGGCTTGTCAGCGACAAAACCATCGGAACATCGTCAACAAGGTCAGCCAGGAGCGGCTCCTCGGCGACCTTGCCATCGAGGTCGGTAACTCCACCAACGTTTGTCAACTGTCACTGCCAACACGTAGTTCAGCCACGTCGATTCATCTCCAGTGCAAAATATATCAATTGCAGGACGCTAATTATCAGGTAAATTGACAGCAGCAGAAAGATAAGTGGCATAATGTTTACCAAAACACGACTGACGGTCGGCGTTTAGCGCAGAGGCAGTCGCCAACCAGTCCGTAAACTGGATACCCACAGGTCTTTCCTCCGATGGTCAAGCCAAGCTTATCTCTATAGCATCATCTCTATAGCTCTATAGCACATCCCTTACCTCACATAGCCAAGTTGGTACAGCCAGTCCCAAAAGAGCAACACTAGTTCAGCTCCAACTTATAGCAACAGCAGCAGCGGCGGGGATTAGACTTCGGAAGGAATGCAGCATTACCTGCGAATCAACATGATTTGTCAGCAGAAACCATCGGGTATCCATCATTTGACAATGCTAAAAAGGGACGACGATGGTGCGGTGCTCACGCGTCTGAAGTGCGTGCGTAGCTGATACCCTGTAGAACACGATGTGAGTTGTCCTGTACATGGTCCTATTATTATCCTCTTCTCTCTTTGTTTTCTACCTAGACTGGGTTCGGCGACTTGCGCTTACCTACCAGCTTCGTGATGTCCAGAAATGACCTGCCCCCACGTTGGGCGCCAGTTTGTAGCGCGCCGGCTCACCTCTAAGAGCTGTAATGGGGGGGGGGGGGGGTTGGAATGTGGGGGAGAAAATCTAGAAGTCCTAGTCAGAGAGAGATACTGGGTGTGTGGATGTGGTGTCCGAGTCCTCCCGGATTCACCGGCGCCGCGTCTCCCGGCGGCGTCGATACGACGAGAGGTAGAGCGTCGGGTGTCACTAACCTTGGAGAGTCCAGCACAGCTTCTCTGCTGGGTCCTCCCTGAGGTGCACCAACAAATGATTGTAATGAATGTAACAAATGTGGGGTGAACTTTCTCAGGAGCGTCCTGTGCTGAAATTTTCAAAAGAAGGGTGTAAGCAGCGCATGTCGCTAGATGCACTGCTGCGTGGCGACTGACCGAGACTGCTCTTCACAGTCGTGATGCTGGCTGTCAGCCGCCAATATGGAGTACCAGGACGCGCTGGTGGTGTGCGAGAAGTTCTCCAGCATCCAGCAGATCATCCTGACGCTGGAGCTGGCCAACTAGGCGCCTAAGCCCCTGGTCATCATCGCCGAGGACATCGACGGCGAGGCGCTTACCACGCTGGTCGTCAACCGGCTCAAGATGGCTGCAGGTGCGTACCGTGACCCTGGGACGTATCCGGGGCGCGACAGGTCTCCTTAACGCCCTCGCCGGTCCGACCGTCCGCCGGCGGGGTGAACGCAGAAGAGACAGCAGACTGAGTGTTCTCAGGATCGGCTGCTCGGCAGCTCGTAGCCTATGGCCTGGGATAACGAGAACTACACTGTCGTTGGGTAATCACAACAATGAATCTGTCGTTTGATCCCCGGATTTCAATTATCGGGTCATCGCTCAATGTACGAGCGGTTTTTCGAGTCGGGCGAGCGAAGACCATTGAGTATGTATCATTTAACAGCTCAGCTGGAAACAAGACTGCTGCAAACCTTTGCGTATTGCCAGACATTTCAAGTTCGAGCACATGTCATGCCAACACTAAATATACCAATGACGACTTACTTGTTCAACATAAAACAATGCAACACACTTGCCAAAACAGTTCAACCACGTCGGTTCTTCTCCAGTGCAATGTGTCTCAATTGCAGAATATTATCAGTTAAATTAGCAAGCAGCACAACTATATTGGGCAGATTGCTTACCAAGGCACGACTGGTGCACTACTGGTTGGCAATTAGTGCAGAAGCTACCCAAAGCAGTCTGTAAGCTGGTTACCGCAGACCTTGCCTCACAGAGCCATGTCGGTAAAGGCTGCCAACAGAGCAACACTCCGTTCAGCTCAAACTGAGCATACACACAGCGGCGGTGGATTAGACTTGAGAAGGTAGGCAGCATTATCGGCGAATGAGCATGATTGGTCATCCGAAACCATCGGATATCCATCATTTGACATTCTAAAAGGGAACTTCGAAAATAATGGATCAGTGTTTCACGCGTCTGAAGTGCGTGCGTGGCTGATCCCTGCGGTACACGATGTGAGTTGTCCTGTACATGGTCCTGAGTATCACCGTTCGAGACACGCTGAACACATTGATTGCCAGCTGGCGGTATGCCGTCGGCCGCTAGGAGGCTAGGGGCCCTCGTTCGACAATCACTGTGGAGTGACGGGCAATCGCTGTCAGCTGTTCCGCCTTTGGTGCAGCTTCTGCGCGGTGAGTCCAGACTGAAGTGGCGGGTGGAAAGTGCAATGCCGGTGTCCAATATACTTTTGCCATATAGGTGTATCACGGTATTGTTATGCAGAGTCCATTGCTTTGGAGCTCGTGTGTGGAGTGGTAAATTCTGACTAAAAATAAGCATAAAGAGTGGAAAATCAAGCAAAAACATATGTATCTGCTTTATCAATATAAAATTACCCGCGCACTATGCTTAGTTATGAGGTACCTATGCCAATTATTACCTGTCTTTCCCTACACAGGCTGTCCCCATCAAAACATCCTTAAAAATCAGTCTTAGTGTTCCAATTATCCAATACATTTTCAAATAAGGAGTGGCAAATTCACAGTAAAACTGGTAAAAAGGAGTGGGAAAAATAGTATCCAGTGTGTCGTTTCCCACCCAAATTTCCCAATGCTAGGACACTGTTTGTATGCATAGAAAGACTAGTGAAGCTGTACATTTATAACCACAATACCTGGAAAGTGTTTGTGTTATGATCTTAATGACCCATGTTCGAAATATATGACTCCAATTTGTTTGCAACACATAATGGTCCAAGCACCCAATTTGCCTCAAAACCCGTCTTTTAGCAAGCATCCTTGCCGCAAGTAACTCGTCAGCAGGTCGCACATTGGGCTGTAATTAATCGTTCTGGTCTGGCCAGTGGGCCAGAATTTTAAGCAGCAGCCGAACATAATGTCTAGCACTAATAGCAGCATTTGACCACCTGTCAAATGCTGCCGCTATGCTCAGCTACATGCTAATTATGCAATGCTTTCTGGAAACACCTCGTCATTGTTATGGTTTTTAGTGTCGTCTCTTCTGGCATTATGTTACCGTGCACGTCATGGCTGATTCTTGTTTGCCATGTTTTGCAGACGGTTTGGGCTGTTTCGCTACTTTGCTTGCTAGATGGTACATAATTTTACTACCATGTTTAGTTATAGTTTATCAAAATTTAAGTGAGGATAACATTTAACACCGTATTATTTGTGACTGATGTTTACATGCACTACCAACTGAGGTATTACTATTGTTTGCACCTGCTGATGCTTGCTTTACCCTTCATTTACACTGCTTTTCTACTTTGCAGCGAAGATTTATGCACTTATTCCTGATTTAAAAACAACTACAGAAAGAATCAGCACCTCTGGACCGGAGTCCAATCAATCACAATTCATCTCGTTTCGGTAAGTGTGCGGTAGATGTTACTGTGCTGTAAGCCAACTTTTGTTTAGATGTGCACTTGTTTATATGATGTTCATGCCTGCTGAGGTTTCTATGACGACCTAGCTCATCACCCACTCTTGTCTGATGCCTTACTGGAATGTGGGAAGAGATGAGACAACCGACCTTTCTCTGGTGTATTTTAACATTTTCGCAGGAGTTCCTGAAGCTTTCAAGAGACAAGAGGGCTAAGGCGACATTAAGCTGTCGTCCGCTTTTCTGATGTCTGTGAAACTGAAAGCAGTGTTCTCAGGTCGGTCCCCTTCGGAGGTCTGGTCGGTTCTGACTTGGGCTGGTTTTAAGCGCACGCAATTTTCAATGAATTTTCGTGCTTCGCGTCGGCCCGACAGAAATTCACACGGCTGATATTTCGGGTTGTCCAATGGCAAGCTGGCATCAAAGTGGGAACACTGATTTTGTCGGATGATATCGTTGTAGGAAATGATGCATTTGACATTCATGAATCTTTCATAAACCATAACAACGCAACATTATTCAATGAGGTTTGCTAACAGTTGATAGGTGGTTGAACACTAGCAGTGGAGAGGGGTATGCCACTAACACGCAGTGGAGCATTCTATTTGCCCCCCCCCCCCTAAGATCTCCGAAAGTATGAGAGCTAGAACGATCAAACGCCGACCTCGATTCTGGCCGCCATATTGTATGTCAAATCCATATAACTAACAAATTTACCGACCGATTTTCTTTTTGCTTTTGAGTTGGCTTCAATGTCGCGCCTAAAAAAAAAACTTGGATGGGGCACAAAAGGCCCTCTACTGCGCGTGTTAAGCTGCTGAACTGAGTCAGATACGATGTGATGTTTGGCCTGTGTAGTTTGTAGCATGACAACCATGCGTTGCCAACTTGATCTTGTTGCAGGGCTAGCCATTTCTAAACATTTAGGAAATTGGCCCACATTGATACCCAAATCTCCGTTGTACGTCGAGTTTTACCATTTTCTAGGATTTTGTCTAAACTCTGGACTATTATTTTCAGACTTTCAAAATCACCGACCGGACTACGAATCACTTCAAAGCCATCAGGTCAGCAGAGCTGGTGTATTATCTGTGATAATTGTACCTGGGTTGGAATGATGAGTTTTGTCTACTGTTCGCGCTCTGACAGTGTGTGTAGATACTTGTAGCTCTGACTTTGCTATTCATTTATGTTGAGTAGTCGACTGCCTTCGTGTCTAAAACCCTGACTTATCGGCAGATGACTGAAGAGTGTGAGAAGAACGACGTGGCGATGTGATAACGCTGACCTAGCGGAGCATCTGGACGCAACTGAACGGGTAAGTCGTCATTGGAGCATTTATTTTGTCTTAGTGCGCTTTATGCTATAACTAGAAATGCTAAATAATACGCGACAATGTGTTGCTGGCTTGTCAACCGCATTGTTAAATGATGGATACACGATGGTTTCGGCTGACAAATCATGTTGATTCGCCGATAATGCTGCCTTCCTTCTGAGTCTAATAATCGCCGCTGCTGCTGTTGCCATGATATGTTTATGCTGAACCGGCTAGTGTTATTCTGTTGGCAGGCCGTACCGGTGTGGTTATGAGAGGAAGGTCTACGGTACCCAGCGTACAGAAACTGCCTTGGTTCGCTTCTGCACTAATTGCCTACCATCAATCATGCTTTGGTAAGCAATCTGCGAAATAGCTGATACGCTTCTATTCTCAGTCGTGGGTGGTTGACATCTAGTTCTCTTAGCGTGGTTATGTTTCTGTTTGTGGAGAGGTGTCCGAGTCCTCCCGGATTCACCGGCGCCGCGTCTGCCGGCGGCGTCGATACGACGGGAGGTAGAGCGTCGGGTGTCACTAACCTTGGAGAGTCCAGCACAGCTTCTCTGCTGGGTCCTCCCTGAGGTGCACCAACAAATCATTTGAATGTGTGTTAACACATGTGTGGTGAACTTCCCAGGAGCGTCCTGTGCTGGAATTTGCGAAAGACTGGGGTTTAGGCAGCGCATGTCGCTGGATGCATTGCTGTGTGGCGACTGACGGAGACTGCTCTTCACAGGCGTGATGCTGGCTGTTGAGACGGTGGTGGCGAACCTGAAGAGCATGTCGAAGGCAGTGACGACCCCCGAGGAGATCGCGCAGGTTGCTTCAATCTCTGCAAACTGCGACAATAACATCGGATACCTCATCTCCAGCGCAATGAAGAAGGTACTTGAATGGCCTAACCTGGCCTGCTGCCGATGAGTTTTAGTGGTCACATATTCTGTAGCCCATTTCTTTCAAAATAGGCATTATGTAAGCCCAAGTTTCAATTAGAAATTATCTTAGTTATTTCTGATTTTGGACATTAAAAGTAGCTTCGTCCTTTTCCATAATGCATTTATCCCAAAATATTGTTTGGGTTCATCGTGTGTTTAACGATAAGACAGAGCTTTATCACGCCCAATATATGATGAACACACCCAGCTCGCTTCCAGCTACGGCGATGCAGAAAGTTTCCCTTTTAGTCTGAGAATTACTTCGCGGCTAAATTGTATTTTCGGAGGCGAACACCGCTGACCTCAGTCGTTGTTTTATTCTCAGATGGGAGTATTCCGTGCTGGACTTTTGTGCGGACCTTGGTGTACGGGATCTGGGCTCTTTCACCTATCTGCGACTCGGGTCAGCTCAGGTAAGCATGAACGTATTTATCAGATTTTCGATTATGTTACATACCAATGTTATCGATGCATTGCACATATATTACGTTCTATACCATCACTGTTATACATCAAATGTTTGATAACCGCGCGTTTACGCGCGATAACCGTACGGTTTTCGGTATTTCTGGAACAGAGAACCCAAATTGGTCATGTGATGGTGAATCAGTTAGCTGCATGTCGCAGTCCAGCTCCACATAATCTTGATATTTGGTTTGTGTGGCGTTTTATCTGCGAACAGTATTCCGTCGATCTATCCTGCATCACCACTAAATGGCGGTGATGCCCGGAAATATCTACGTACAAACTGGCCATAATCACTGCCGACCTGGCTGTTACCGAGCTACGCCAGTCCCCTCGAACGTGTCCACAATTACGGGACATGCCCTTGGCTTCTTCGCATTTTACGCTGCTTACGGTCAGGTCTGTGGTACACAAGTATGGAATACATTTTTGAAATGAGATGCTCTGCATTTCAGGAATCCTGGCCGGCACGAGAGAAGCTGTACTACGTGACCCGGGCTGAAACATATGAAGGTAAGGCTGTTTGTGTTATTGATTTGAGCGGAGGATGGCCCGAGCCTCGTTGCGAGTTATCCATCGTCCTTGCGAGTCGATGTTCAGGCCGCTTCAGCGCTCGCCGTTGTGCTAGTTTGGTGACGTTTCTGAATGTTTTATGAGGTGCTGTTCTCACATTTGCGCAGTCCAGCTCCACATAATCTTGATATTTGGTTTGTGTGGCGTTTTATCTGCGAACAGTATCCCGTCGATCTATCCTGCATCACCACTGGATGGCGGTGATGCCCGGAAATGTCTACGTACAAACTGGCCATAATCACTGCTGCTGTTAGTAACTCCTAGAAGCAAGGTGGCTTAGTTTTATATATATATATGTATATATATATATATATATATATATATATATATATATATATATATATATATATATATATATATATATATAAATGATCTAATGATCTGTACTTATTTCAGAATGAGACTCGTGAAGCGGCAATCCCTCACTACCGATGGTCGTGGACTCTACTTATTTGAATGAAGATTTCTCATGGAATCGAGGTATGTTGCTGGCTCAGTGCACACCTTCAGAGGTGATAACTTTTGGCTACCTCCACCGTTGTATTGAATTTGCCGATGTCTCATTCAACTGCATCATGTTTACGATCGCCAGCATTTTAACGGGTTTGTAATTTGTCGGATGTTATTGGCGTGTGTACCTTTGTCCCGACCCAGCCCTGTCAGTGGCTGTGATCGGTTTTCCCTTGTCGCGAACACAAACCGGGCAAATCTCTATCTCGGCGCTCGCTGGCAATGTGAATGTTGAGTTTAAGTTCGTCTACATGACATTGCGTAAAGGCATCTCCCGTATAACTGTTGATACTTCCTTTGACGTTGTCGCATGGTTTTTCCTAAATTTGGCGATGGTCGTGACGTGACCTTTATTAATATTCACTAGTATCTTCATTTTCACATAGTTTGACGCAATTTTCTTCGTTTTCAGTCGCCAGTCGACATCGATTTACAGTAGTTTGTGTGGATTCTACCGTAGTAACCAGCGAACATTTCGTGGTAAGTCGCTCTTCATTCTCTTGGGCACACATTTTGTTTCTGGTTCATCGTGTGTTTAACGATAATCCAGAGTTTGCTCACACCCAATATATGATGAACACACCCAGCTCGCTTCCAGCTACGGCGATGCAGAAAGTTTCCCTTTTAGTCTGAGAATTACTTCGCTGCTAAATTTTATTTTTGGAGGCGAACACCGCTGACCGCAGTCATTGTTTTATTCTCAGATGGGAGTATTCCGTGCTGGACATGTGTGCGGCCCTTGGTGTACGGGATCTGGGATCTTCTTCACCTATCTCGGTCAGCTCGGTCAGCTCAGGTAAGCGTGAAATTGTTTATCAGATTTTCGATGATGTTACATACCAATGTTATCAATGCATTGAACATATATCACCTTCTATAACATAACTGTTGTACTTAAAATGTCTGATAACCGCGCGTTTACGCGCGATAACCGTACGGTTTTCGGTATTTCTGGAACAGAGAACCCAAATTGGTCATGTGGTGGTGAATCAGTTAGCTGCATGTCGCAGTCCAGCTCCACATAATCTTGATATTTGGTTTGTGTGGCGTTTTATCTGCGAACAGTATCCCGTCGATCTATCCTGCATCACCACTGGATGGCGGTGATGCCCGGAAATATCTACGTACAAACTAGCAATGATAAGCAGAGGTCTTACCCACTGCGCCACCGAAGACCATGTCTGTGAGGGCCCCTGCTAGACGCAAAAATGGGAAGTTAGTGAGTTTTAAATTTAAGAAAGCTTCCCAAAAGCCGACCCGTTGTCGGATCGACGCAAAATTTGAACACGATGGTGCGACCCTACCACTGCACCTGCGTGCGAATTTTCGCGCACCTAGCCGAAACCGGAGGCGAAAAAAGTGTCCCTTTTAGCGGTTTTCGCGTGATGATTTTCGTGTTTTTTTTACCGATTTCTAGGCGGTTTTCGAGAAAAAATTTAAGAGATCGAAATTGAAGAAGAGGGAATAGAACTCTGGGTCCAAAAAATCATAGTTCGAAAGCTGTTATTTTTTGTTTTTCCCGTGTGGAGGTTGTTTTTTGTGTTTTTGCAATTTTGGCCTATGTCTAAGCGTTTATGGAGGAATATTTCAGATATCCAAATTAAAGGAAGAATAAACCTCTGTTGTAAAAATCAGATGTGTGAATGTTTTCACCTAAGTAGTATTTTGTCCCAAAGTTTTACTTCCCCCCTCCCCCCCGCTAAGGGGTAAAACTTTAACAAAAAAATGATACCCCTTTGTCGAATCGACGCCAAATTGTAATACGATGATGCGAACCTTCCACCGGACCCTCGGTGCCAATTTGGGGTACCTAGCTGCAGCCGTTAGCCCATTTATGTTTGACACGCGCACGGACGGACGGACGGCAAACTACAACAACAGCCATGCTACACCGCTTGATATCGGATCTGTGAGTTGGAGATGGACAGCTCTTAGCGGCCTGGTTTAGACTCGTTACGGTTTTGATGTGGCTCGAAATGCTGCAGTTCAACTTTGCCGTCTAGCTAATCATTGTCGCTGTTTTCAGGGAACGTCTGATCATCAGCGTTAATGTGCACAACGGCCTGCATCCTGTTCACGAGGTGAGCATAAACAGGTGTGATTGTTGTAAGCAAGATGTTTTAGCAGTCAGCAGCGCACCGAATTCAACTATTTCAGTAATGATGAACACACCCAGCTCGCTTCCAGCTACGGCGATGAAGAAAGTTTCCCTGTTAGCCTGAAACGATCATTAACTTGCCGCTTATCACCCTTTGCGCCATGTTCTAATACCTAGCATAACGTCTGCAGGTACTGTCACGTTGGACCAAACGCACGCCCCGTGGCGGGGAAGCACCATCTTCTGCGACTTGGGCCCAATACGGTAAGTGAATTGCAATCAGTTATGTGGCTGTTCAAATTGCATCTTTTTTGTTGTTGGTAATTCCTGTATCAATTAGGGTAACGGAAGCTGGCGTTGTGTTCATACATGTAGACTGCAAAGCTGGTCTATCCAGCCTAAGTTGACCAAGGACCCAATGCTCTATCGTTGCACCCCCTGTAAAGTAAGGGGGCTTCAAAAATTGCCACTCTGTGCCGAGGCACAGGAGGCGGGGTTAAATACTGGGTGTAAGCACGAAAGTCATCACAAAACGATCCCTTGACTTTTGCTTCCCCTAGATCAAGGACAATTTAACGTAAGTTACAGTTTTAGTTATACCTTCCTCGTAAAACTAATTTATTTGTAGTTTCCCGCTTGTATGTATTCGTGTATCGTCAGTATCGATTGTTATTGGAATTGGGGTGCCAAAATCGTGTGTATTCCCGTACCACCCCGTTGGCGGTATTGGAGCTGTGCTCCAGTTTGTGACCGTGTTCGCGGCCATTGGCCAGTTAAGTGGTCTCTGGAAGCGCGATGGAGAGCAGCGCCATCTATGATCCGTTTGTGTCCCCAGGGAAGCTGTGATGTTGGGACTATTCAGTGTTCGGTCAACCTGGAGCCGGCGGCAGCCACCACACGGTACGTGAAACGCAGCCGAGGTGAACACTATTCTACCTTTTCTGCCTGACGCACCTGATGAAACCAACAATGGCAAGGGTGGCCGCTGCCCGCCGCCTGGTCACGCCCCCACGTCCGCTTTAGGGGTCACTGACGGGCACCTGGATGCTCCACCGCTACCCCTGGGAAGGTCTGAGACGAGGCACGCCCGCCAGCGGTGGCGGGATGCCCTAGCAGGGCACCGTCCTAGTGACGGGTGGACCAACAGCAAACGGCCCTGGCCGGCGGGCGCCTAGGACGCGCCGGGCGCCGAGGCGATGCCCGCCGGCTCTGGTTGGAAGGGTCTGCGTGCGGCCGCTGCGAGTCCGATGAGCGGGGCGCCGCAAGGCGTAACTCAATTCAGACTACCCTGGGGACGTGACGGGGGCGGCGGGCGGACGGCAGGACCCCGTGTGCCTAGATTATGAGAGCTGAACACTGCATAGCAGGACTGGTGGCGTCTGGTCTCCGTGTTGTGTCTAATGCGTGGACTGCTCGCCAGGTGGTCCACCGGACATTGCTGTGGATGACGTTAGCAGCAGCGGACCATCGGATCGGCTGGGCGCTGACAACTGATGACGTGGCGGCTTCCTCAGGTGAGCAACTCGGCGGCTCTTACTCCACGTGTCAGTTGCATGGGACGAATTGAGATGCATTGGATGTGCTGAACACAGACGCTGATAACTCATCAGACCATCAGATGCATCAGCAGAGCAGCAGATCTTTGGTTTTCAAATTGCATCTATAGAATTTAAATATAATTTGATATAATTTGATGGAACGAAAGGTTCCATTTGATGGAACGGCGTCATATGGGACCCTAAACAAGAAAGCATCGGTAAAACAGAAAGTTTTTTTTACGGCGAGGCCCGCTTAAATTCCATACTAGTTTTTAAATAAGATCATTATTCTAATATCTTGTAAATCTAAACGTTTCTGCTGCATGATTGATCGTGCCTGGCCTTTGCTTTTGTGGGGACAGACATTCGTATGTCGTAAATTTAAATTGGCTAAGCCATTTTTTTTAAAGCTTTTTAGGAAGACACTCATTAAATGTTATGCTAACGTTAAGCAATACAATTTAATGTTTTTTTTTAGGACTTGGTATTCGGTATTTTGAACAGACGTGTGCTCTGATCCCGAAAACGGATCCCAGGATCTGATCTCGGGGATCTGGATCGATCCGTTGGGATCATATATCCGCATTTCTCAATGGTCGACAGATCCGCCGGGATCCAAGATCGCAGGCACCATTTTGCATTGGAATCTACTGGGGTCTAAGATCCGCCATTATACAGATGTTATTTTCAGAACCCGTATTTTTAGAAATAGTCTACTTTTCAGGTGGGTGTAAAGGGACTAGATGGTCGTATACCTTTAATTAAATTGTGTCGAGCAATACTATAATTATGGCATAATAAATCAGTAAAATCCTGTTGGATCCGTATTCTCTTAGGGTCATAGATCCACTCATTTTTGTATCCTGTGGGATTCAAGATCCGTTGCCAAATTTAATCGAGGGTTCCATTGGTGTATTTTTCCGTTGGATCCAGTGGGATAATAGACGAAACATTGCATTTTGTCGAGAGATCCTGCTTAGAGATCCACGCACATGTCTGATTTAGAGTATCTGTTAGGCCAAGTCATTCTTTTGAGAAAGCTTCTAGTTGGTAAGTCTGCGAATCATTTATTTTTGGTGGTAATAAAGTATCCAGCATTTCTGTTAATATACCCCGTTCAGACACCGCCAATGGCAAGGGTGGCCGCTGCCCGCCGCCTGGTCACGCCCCCATGTCCGCTTTAGGGGTCACTGACGGGTATCTGGATGCTCCGTTACCCCTGGGAAGGTCTGAGACTAGGCACGCCCGCCAGCGGTGGTGGGATGCCCTAGCAGGGCACCGTCCTAGTTGTGACGTGCGGACCAACAGCAAACGGCCCTGGCCGTCGGACGCCTAGGACGCGCCGGGCGCCGAGGCGTTGGCCGCCGGAGTCCTCCCAGATTCAGACTGGCACTGCGTCTTCCGGTAGCGTCGGTACGAAGTGGAGGTAGATCATCGGGTGTCACTTACCTTGGAGAGCCCAGCACAGCTCCTCTGCTGGGTCCTCCCTGAGGTGCACCAACAATTCCCCACTATAGCAGTCTTCTGAGTGTAGCTCAGTCACCTCATTTTCCGAGTCAGTGCCGCCATTGCCCTCCGTTCATCTTGTGCAGGCCGTGATCCTAGTGTGCCCCTGCTGTAATCCTTCGCTGTTTTTTTACCGCGATATGACACCGCCGTGATGCGGCTGTGACCTGCCTATGACCCGCTGTATTATGTGACCGCTGTGTTCCCTCTCCCGGCAGGCGCCAAGGTGGAGTACCAGGACGCGCTGGTGGTGTGCGAGAAGAAGTTCTCCGGCATCCAGCAGATCATCCCGACGCTGGAGCTGGCAAACTAGGCGCGCAAGTCCCTGGTTATCATCGACGGCGAGGCGCTCACCATGCTGCTCGTCAACCGGCTCAAGATCGGGTTGCAGGTGCGTACCGTGACACTGGGGCATGTCCGGGGCGCGACAGGTCTCCCTAACGCTCTCGCCGGTCCGACCGGCCGCCGGCGAGGTGAACGCGGGAGAGACAGCAGACGAAGTGTTCTCAGGATCGGCCGCTCGGCAGCTCTTAGCCTGTGGCCTGGGATAACGAGAACTACACTGTAGTTGGTAATTGCAACAATGAATCTCAGTTGTGTGATCACCGGTTTTCAATTATCAAGCCATAGCTCAATGGACGAGCGTTTTTCGAGTCGGGCGAGCGAATGGGCCAACGATTCCCGACGTGTGTTACCCAGTTACTGTTATAACGTGGCTGTCGTTCCGTGTCTCCGCAGGTGTTGGCGGTGAATGCACCGTTCAGGACAGCGGGGTCTCTGTGGGTGTTATAATATGAATAATTCAACTGATTTATGTGAAGCCCAGCATGGATGTCATTTTCCTTATTCGAACGTCTCTAACCTTCTTGTTTGCCCGCCAGGTGGAGGTAAACGAGAACGACCGCGTGACGGACGCGCTGAACGCCACGCGCGCCGACGTATAGGAGGATATCGTGCCGGGCGGCGGTGTGGCTCTGCTGCGCTCGGCCAGCGCCCTCAGCGTCTTCCAGCCGGTCAACGACGACCAGAGGACCGGTGAGTGAGCAGCCCTACCCCCGTCCGTGACGCGAGGTTCTCCCCGACGCCCCTGCCGCTCTGACCTTGAGCCGGCAGGTGAAAGGGGAGATAGATCACAGCTGTGACGGCTCCGGGTCCGGCTCCCCGGCATCGCCGGCACCTGGACTCCCGCGAGCCTGTCGCGACACTTGTGTGCCGACATGTGCGGCATCGTTACTTGTATTGTGGAAGCACAGGGATATCGTTTAAATGCTTCGTTGTGTTATTGTCTGCTTTCTTGAGTGTCTGGTTACATTCAAGTTGCACTAAGTTACATTACTAACTTGAGACAGTGTGCGGCTCCGCTTGATTGGGCGTTCGTCCCGTAACCATAGCATGTTTTCACCAGTGAACTAGTGGTGCTTCACTCTACTGACCTCGACCTCCATCTCCACCGTGACGTTCCATAACGCCTCCCCTCGCCTGTGTCTCCAGGCGTGGAGATCGTGCGTCGCGCGCTGCGCATGACGCTGCTGACGATCTCTGCCAACGCCGGCGTGGACGCTGCAATGGTGGTGGGGTACGTGCAGGACGCCCAGCCGCAGATCGGCTACGACGCGGTCAACGACGAGATAGTCGACATGAAGGGCATCATCGACCCACAAAGGTCGGTATTTGGTTCTGGCCTGGGTACTGGCTTAACCTTGGTTAGTTGGCTCAGAGGGGGTTGTGAGGGAAAGGTTCGTCGGACGGCCGGGTTGTGTCGGTGGGTCTGAGGCTGGCCGTTGTATGTTTGGGTGCTTCTGTGGTGTGGTTGTTTCGTGCGGGAAATGTTTTTGAAATGTGAAGATATTAGCTTTGTATTAATCCAGCCCGTTCATAGCCACCGCCACCCGTGTATAAACAACATACCCATATGATGAAACTTAACTGAATCGCGAGAGTCCGATGACGCTGTTTTACATGCACTACCAACTGAGTTATTGTGGTATAACGTCGCTTGTTGTCTTCATGACTCTTCAACTGATCAGTGAATTTGTCTGTTTCAGCTATCTCGACACATTGTTGGGGCTCTAAGATTAAGGTGAGTGAAAGCTAGTGTTGAAATTTGAGTTTGTTTTGAAGTAAATGTTTGTTTCAATGATGAGTTACATGCACCACTCTGGCGATTTGTGATGACGCATAATGTGGACTGAAGACTGATGCAAAGTGCGTGATTTCTACACGGAATTTGCTGTTCTGATTTTGAATCGATTTTCAGATATTTTGCAAAGCAGCTGAGAACATGTTACTGGAATTCGACCTAAGGAAATATCCTACAGATAGTCACATTGAAGGTAAAGAATCAACACAAAAGAACAACCCACCTGAAGAAGTTGAGCGGGCGGGGTTAAAAATGACCGGCGGCTATCTGTCTGTACTTACGGCTAGTGATACTTATTAGAGGAAAATTATCCCAAAGAACAAGCCATGGTATTGATTTGTCTTTACTGTGGTTACAAAGTTTGGGTAAATGAACGGCCTTTGTAAAACCCATCTTTCCCGTTACCCGTCGGGACCGGTGGATCCTGACACTGGCTACAATATGCTCGATTTGGTCAATTCGGTCAAGTTTGACGGTCTCGGGTCTTTATGCCCCATCACCGTTCTTTGCCTCGCCTCATATAGAGGTCTCTTCACCCATATTGATTTGATATTCCTATCATTGCAAAATGTTTTCTCGTTTTGGTACCACACAGGTTACTGGACAGCATGTGTTGCTGTATATGCTATGTATCTTTTACACAATATTTTATGTGTTTATTATCTGTTGATAGGTGAGTTTGAGCCGGACTCATCGGAGGACGAAGAGGAGACTGAGCTTCAGCTATCCCAACTTGGGGCTCAAAGATTGAGGTGAGTGAAAACTTAGCAGTGTTGAAATTGGTCTTGAAGTAAATGTTTGTTGCAATGATGAGTTACACGGACCACTCTGCGATGTGTGATGACGCGTGAAGGGCGTGTGACGCGTGTTGCCTTTTCTCTGTTCTGGGCTGGTTTTTGCGCCGGTAAATTGAATTGATTTATCGAGCTTCGCATCGGCCCAACAGCAACTCCCAAGCTTTGTATCGCGGTTTGTTTGTTTGACTAGCTGCTTTCAAAGTTGGTAAATACTTTCTGATCATCAGTAATCAATCAGGGAGCAATGAAGCATGATATGTATGGAAGCGTTCTAAACAAATTAGTGATTCACTTTCTTTACCTAGCGACATGTTTTGTAGTTGGTTGTATGACGCTTGCAGCTAGTGCCCTTATTTGATTATGTCTGTTCCGTTTGTTTATCTCGAAGCATGCAGTTTCTTTTTTACTATCTTCACTCAGCAAATGTCTTATGTATTGCAGGGTGCGACTTTCGAAGAGCTGTCATCGCGCCAGCGAGTTTATGGTGAGTGTATGCACGTTTAGGCGAATTGCAGAGATGAATTAGGTGGTACCGGATATCGCCGGCTCAATATAATGATTTATTGTCTCTGCTATACGAAGCTCAGATGTCTTGTTTTTCTGCATTCAGAATCGATGAATGTCGCTGAAAACATGTGATGCGATGCATTTGACATGCAGACTTGTTAGTACTGAATTCATGCATATAATGATGTCTTTCCAGTCGATCCTTCACTAGCCTACAGTTTGTAGGTACTGAGTGATTCCTATATGTACTCTCTGATGGTCATCCTGCTGTCTGGGTTGGGACGCTTGGTGTGGATGGTCCTAAACGTGATTTGGGTGATTATTTCAGATCCTGAAATGGAATGACTCCGTGATGCAGCCTCAACATTTGCTTTGGCTGTCTCCAGTAACTAGTTTCCTCCACATACATTATACATCAAGTAAGTAAAACTCGGTCGTGCATTTGTTGGGAATGCAACATTCTCATGATGCATAAACTAGAGCCAATCCAATGATCGCGCTGATTACCAAAGCTAGGATTGATCTTGCATCTTCTATATTAAAAAATCACTATTTTTCTTTCTGGACCTGTTATGTGTATTAAAGTATACAAATGCAACAACAAAAAATAGCCCGGGATCGAAGATCCCAAAAGATCCCGGGTTATTTTCAGTGTTCTGATACTTTGATCAGCGGGAAAACATGCATGTGAAGAAGTAAGGAGCAACAAGTTGCAATGCGGCTAAGTGCTGTAGCGCATTGTCTCTTACCACATCCTGCATTCAATGGTAAAAACGACTGGGGGCATGTCATGTCTGGTTCTTAGACGGTGTTGACGCACGGTACTGAGGTGTGTATCTTTCTCCGCAGGTTTGAGTCTCTGGCGTCGTTGGAAATCATGACATTTCTTCGAGACATTGCTTTTTCTTTCTTTTTCATAGGAAATTGTAAGTAGGATGGTCATCCATCCTCATATCCTTGACGAAATGACTGTACATGATGATACCACTCTTGATCAAACGGTTAGAAAATATCGGAACCTAGTGACGATTCTAGGGCGGACTGACTCAGTTCTCATGCTTCGTGGTGCTATATTTTACGTCATCCGTTAACCAACGTGTTGTGGGTTCATTTCCAGTGCGTGGCTGTGAGGAGAAGTATCGTGTAATGCATTGGACTGCAGTTATCTAAGACAAGCTCGTGACTGGCCTGGGACGATCTGTAAAGGTGAGGAGTCTTGTTTCGTGCCCAGATCTACTACCACGACAATTACTGTTACGACCTGTGTCGAAATTGCTTAGCGTAGCGAGGTAATTATTTCACCATAATTCGTTTTTTCGATCTGCTATACAAATCTGCTGTCTCAGTTCAAAACCCCACGTGAAAGGTGGACTATTTCCTTTACCACTGACCATTTTCCAATTGTC
Organism: Chirona hameri; assembly: GCA_036785665.1. Lineage (NCBI taxonomy): Eukaryota > Metazoa > Arthropoda > Thecostraca > Balanomorpha > Balanidae > Chirona > Chirona hameri. Next base: position 64,146 of record JAXIVJ010000349.1, on the reverse strand, counting down.
ATCAGCCACTCTTGTCTGATCTTTGCACCCGAAATGCATAGTTCACCGTAGCGATAACCTTTCCGACTTACCCACTGTGCGCTGTTGCAGGTTCTCCCAAATCACGCTATGGATGTCGATTATCTTCTTCTGGGCCAGGCACCACGCTCCGTTTTGGGAACAAATATTCCAAAGACAGAACGATAACTGTTGTCTCCTTGGTGAGTCTTGGTCAATTTTGAAAGAACATTGCTGATGGGCCGCTTAATGCGCCGGTAAATTCCATTGATGTATCGGTCTGTCGCGCGGTCCGACAGTAACTCCATGCCTGGTACCACGGCTAGTTCCAGACAGCAGTTCCGGAACTAGCCAGTTCCAGGCTAGTTCCAGATGCTTTCCAGGCGAGGGTACATCTTCGAATACGTAATACAGCTTGTCAACTTTTATTTTTAATGATTAATGTAACCATGGTATATGGTGTAATATAGTATAACATAGTTGCTCTCTAGCAGTGCTGAATGCTCCTTGGCTAATTTTGAAATGCAGTTACTTTTGTGATGTAAGCAAAATTGTTTTACCCGTACCTTCCCTTGACAGGTGAAATGTTCCCGACTACTACTACTCGATTATTCGGGCCGGGCCCGCCCGGATGCACGATGACGGTAATTGTTCTCTTGATATTCGTCCAAGCGTGTTTCTTTGATGCACGTGATAACGCTGTGGTCCATTTTCTGACTCGTGCTGACGTGCGTCGGTGGCCGCCACGTGGGCCTTGCAGTGGCGGTGTCCTGTACCGTGCCGTACGGTCAGGTTCTCTGGCCGTGTGGCCGGCCCGGACCGCCGTCGCCACCGACCCGACACGCCTATCACGGATTATACCTCTGCCGTCTGACAATACTCACATCTTCCGCACTGTGTGTGCGACGTAGGATCTCACTGACTCATAACTCGTGTTTGCAGGGGTCAGCTGCTCCTCGACTTGATATTTATGTACGGCAAATGGATCCAGTTGCTCACTGAAGGTATGGGTAACTTGATTGCTACCATGGCTTTTAAAGATAGTCTTGTTTAAAGGTCGTGGTCTATATCAGTATTTGCTATATGAGTCAACTGATTACAGAATACTTACCACCAAGATCTCTGCATTTTTGCAACGGTCTGTGATTATACGACTTTCTGTCTTATGACTGGCAGTTATTTTGTTTTCAGCTACCATTGATGGACGAGGTGCCGCGTATCCGGCTCAGCATACGAGGTATGTGAAAGCTTGTTTTCTTGGTGTTAGTGATGTATGCTTCACAACGCGCACGTGATGATTGAATGCGTATGAAATACTTGATTGCATAATTTCGCCCCTATCTGAAATCAACTGTGGGTACGCCATGTTTCACTCAGTCGGTTGGTGTTGAATGTTATTTTTTTCTTCTCCGCAGTGGACTGGAGTTCCAGAGTTATACTGGGCCACAACCTCATGTTTGAGATCGGCTATCGCTTGCTTGCTTTTATTCAGGTATATATTCAGTGTCCACTATTGTGCAACGATATGCTGCTATATATTTTTTATTCGCGTTCGTGTGTTCAGGACTTCGGGTGAGAGTAGCTTATTCGACGATAGTGTCAAAGTAGCAAAGAGATACGTCACGATTGGGGATACATACTTGACAAAAGGGAAATTAACATACCTATAATAATGATGAAACTTCCCAGCTGCTTCCTGATGATTCAATGCATTCCGCCTTTCTGACGGCTCGTGGACGTTTTTAGACATTGTGGATTTCGAAATAGCTGATAGCTGTTATGCTTTATTGCAGTGGAGACTCATTCCAATGCTACATGATGGAAGCCTTTTGCCATCCGAGGTTAGGCCATCGGCTCTGTGTTTGGTAGAGGCAGTGGTGTTTTTTTAGCAAAGCTTTGAAGCATATTTCAAAAAGCAACTACTGGCCATTATGCAAACCAGGTTAGTGTTAAATGAATTTAAAAAAGTATGTAGACTTCTGCCCTTTGTGATGAGACATCATGCACCACTCTGAGTTATCTGATGAGTGTTTTTTTATGTACTGATTCTTTGTCAATTGTTATGTGATGAAGAACTTCAAGCCATGGTTTTAACTCATTTCATTTTTTCAGCAGAATCATGAACCGCCTAGCTGAGAGTTAACTGGTGGACTGTGTTGAGGTAATGATATAACTTGACATCAGTTGTTGTTCACTTCATGTGTGTGTTTTATATCATGGCCATTTAGAGCTGGAGATGTTTTTGAAATATGAAGATGATGGCTTTTGATTAATCCAGTATATACTACATACCCATATGATGAAACCTAACTGAATCGCGAGAGTCCGATGACGCCGTTTTACATGCACTACCAACTGAGTTATCGTGGTATAACGTCGCTTGTTGTGTTCATGACGCTTCAACTGATCAGTTAATTTGTATGTGTTTCAGCTATCCCGACACATCGTTGGGACTGAAAGATTATGGTGAGTGAAAACCGTGTTGAAATTTCAGTTTGTTATGAAGTAAATGTTTGTTTCAATGATGAGTTACATGCACCACTCTGCGATTTGTGATGACGCATAATGTGGACTGAAGGCTGATGCAAAGTGCTTGATTTCTACACGGAATTTGCTGTTGCTGACTTTGAATAGTTTTTTAAGATATTTTGCAAAGCAGCTGAGAACAAGTTACTGGAATTTGACCTGAGGAAAATATCCTACGGATATTCACGTTGGAGGTACGAAATCAACGCATATAAGAACAGCCCACCTGAAGAATTTGAGCGGGCGGATGAAAGTTGTTTTGTTGATTCATTACACTTCCAACGATGTTCATTAAATTTACCCTGGATCTGTGTACATACATTTGCCTGTATCTTTGCTGTATCTTTGCTGTATCTTTGCTGTATCTTTGCTGTATCTTTGCTGTATCTTTGCTGTATCTTTGCTGTATCTTTGCTGTATCTTTGCTGTATCTTTGCTGTATCTTTGCTGTATCTTTGCTGTATCTTTGCTGTATCTTTGCTGTATCTTTGCTGTATCTTTGCTGTATCTTTGCTGTATCTTTGCTGTATCTTTGCTGTATCTTTGCTGTATCTTTGCTGTATCTTTGCTGTATCTTTGCTGTATCTTTGCTGTATCTTTGCTGTATCTTTGCTGTATCTTTGCTGTATCTTTGCTGTATCTTTGCTGTATCTTTGCTGTATCTTTGCTGTATCTTTGCTGTATCTTTGCTGTATCTTTGCTGTATCTTTGCTGTATCTTTGCTGTATCTTTGCTGTATCTTTGCTGTATCTTTGCTGTATCTTTGCTGTATCTTTGCTGTATCTTTGCTGTATCTTTGCTGTATCTTTGCTGTATCTTTGCTGTATCTTTGCTGTATCTTTGCTGTATCTTTGCTGTATCTTTGCTGTATCTTTGCTGTATCTTTGCTGTATCTTTGCTGTATCTTTGCTGTATCTTTGCTGTATCTTTGCTGTATCTTTGCTGTATCTTTGCTGTATCTTTGCTGTATCTTTGCTGTATCTTTGCTGTATCTTTGCTGTATCTTTGCTGTATCTTTGCTGTATCTTTGCTGTATCTTTGCTGTATCTTTGCTGTATCTTTGCTGTATCTTTGCTGTATCTTTGCTGTATCTTTGCTGTATCTTTGCTGTATCTTTGCTGTATCTTTGCTGTATCTTTGCTGTATCTTTGCTGTATCTTTGCTGTATCTTTGCTGTATCTTTACTGTATCTTTACTGTATCTTTGCTGTATCTTTGCTGTATCTTTGCTGTATCTTTGCTGTATCTTTGCTGTATCTTTGCTGTATCTTTGCTGTATCTTTGCTGTATCTTTGCTGTATCTTTGCTGTATCTTTGCTGTATCTTTGCTGTATCTTTGCTGTATCTTTGCTGTATCTTTGCTGTATCTTTGCTGTATCTTTGCTGTATCTTTGCTGTATCTTTGCTGTATCTTTGCTGTATCTTTGCTGTATCTTTGCTGTATCTTTGCTGTATCTTTGCTGTATCTTTGCTGGCACGCGATGGTCCAAATTGACCGAAGTGCTTAAAACAGCCAACTGAAATTTGAAGCAGTTAACCTGTTGTCTCACTAGTCGGCGTAGTTCGACGTCTAATCTTGTTGTTATATGAAACATTTAATTTTCTGTTCCAGGATTGTGTTCCTTATTCTCTTTGAAGTGCGTCTAGAAAATGTGAGGCTGACTGAACATCTGAGACACCAGATCTGCTCATTGGCGCCGTCTGGCGAGGTATTATACTAAGGTGAGCTTTTTAAAATAAATAGTACTTGTCATATATAGTATTATAGTATAATATAGTATATTAGTATTTATTTATAAATATGCGTATAATAACATGATGTTCATGCCTGCTGAGGTTTCTATGACGACCTAGCTCATCACCCACTTTTGTCTGATGTAGCCGAATCGCTTTTGTCTGAAACGCTTTAATGTTTATCCTCTGACCTTGCCTTAACTGCAGGTATCTCTGATATATCTGAAGTCATGAGAGGCGGTATGCCGTTAGCTGCTGGTATGCCTTCGTTCGATAGTCGCTGCCGGAGTGACTGCCAATGGTTGCAGCTGCTCCAACTTAGCTCCGCTTCTGCTCGGTGAGTTTCAAACTGCGAAGTGGCGGGTTGAAAGTACAGTACCGATGTCTGCTTTGCCTAAATCTGATGAACATCATTGGTATGCATAGTATAGGTGTTCAGGCTGTAAATTTCTAGCCAAGAAAGTCGTTTAGGTAAGATCCTAATGACCCATGTTATAAATAAGAAACTCCGTTGTGTGCTTCCGCAATGCTCGAGATGGCCTTAGCTCCCAATTTTCCCCCAAAGAACCTCATTTAGCAAACATTGCTGCAAGTAGGGTATAAGCCCAGGCCTTGGACTTTTCATGCTATCATAATGCAAACAATACCGACGATCTCGAGCACTGTTCGTCGGTATCGTCTGCATTCTGATAGCATAAAAAGTACGAGGTTGGGACGTGACCCCAAGATTGGACTTTTACCCTAGCCTGTTGCCAACAAGTCGCATATTGGGCTGTGATTAAGTGTTCTGGTCTGACCAGTGGGTCAGGATGTTAATCAGCAGCCCAACATAATGTCTAGCACTAATAGCAGCGTTTGATCACCTGTCGAATGCTGCCGCTATGCTTAGAAACACGCCATATGCAACGGGTTCTAGAAGCTCTTTGTCAGGTTGAAGTTTTACTGCTGCCCTGCTTGTTCCTTTAACTGTACACAGTATCATGGCTAATAATTGTCTCCCATTTTACAGGTGTTTTGGGTGCTTCTACTGTGAATTGGTAAGTACTTTTTTGGTTCGGCTTAGCATTATTTTAGCATGATAATATTGATACCGTATTATTCGTGACTGATTTTTACATGCACAACCAACTGAGGTATTGTCATTGTCTGCTCTGCTCCCTGTGATGTTGTACCCTCCATTTACACTCGTTTTTGTCTACGTTGCAGGACGAATTTCTACGTTTATTCCTGACAGCAACAGTTCATCGTATGCCAAGGATATTCTGTACCTGTGCCTAATTCACCACGTGTCCGTAAGTATGCGGTAGATGTTACTGTGCTGTATGACAACTTGTTTAGATCTGCACTTGTTTCAATCCAACATGATGTTCATGCCTGCTGAGGTTTCTATGACGACCTAGCTCATCACCCACTCTTGTCTGATGCCTTACTGGAATGTGGGAAGAGATGAGACATGCGATCTTTCTCTGATGTTTTTTTAACGTTTTCGCAGGAGTTCCTGAAGTTTTCAAGAGAACAAGACCGTCATGGGCTAAGGCGACATTACGCTGTCATCCGCTTTGCTGATGTCGGTGGAAACTGCAAGCGGTGTTCTCAGGTCGGTCCCCTTGGGAGGTCTGGTCGGTTCTGACTTTTGGGCTGGTTTTAGGCGCACGCAATTTTCAATGAATTTTCGTGCTTCGCGTCGGTCCGACAGTAATTCACACGGCTGATATTTCGGGTTGTCCAGTGACAATCTGGCATCAAAGTGGGAACACTGATTTTGTCGGATGATATCGTTGTAGGAAATGATGCGCCTTGCAGCATTTGTCATTCGTGAATCTTTCATAAACCACAACAACGCAACATTAGTCAATGAAGTTTGCTAACAGTTGAGATGTTGTTTAAGCTGCTGAACTGAGTCAGATATGGTGTGATGTTTGATTTGTGTAGCATGACCACCATGCGTTGCCAACTTGATCTTGTTGCAGGGCTAGCTATTTCTAAACATTCAGGAAAATTGCACACATTGATACCCAACTCTCCGTTGTTAGTCGAGTTTTGCCATTTCCTAAGATTTGAACTATGCTTGCAGGGTCTTTTCCGGCGAATACGAGCAGAAACGGGTTCATTCGCATAATATGCGAGAAAAAAACCGAAGTCATCTGCTTTGAACTGGTAAGAGGCTTAATATTAGGTATTTGTCAAACCGCAGATGAATAGTGTGATGTTCAATACTTTCGTTCTTCCTATTGCCAGTGCTGGAAGCTTATTACTGATGCATTTATAGGGAAGCCTGTTCACATTGTACTCTATTTTCTGTCTAAACTCTGAACTATTATTTTCAGACTTGTAAAATCACCGGACTACGAATCACTTCAAAGTTCCAAGCTATCAGGTAAGCAGAGCTGGTGTATTATCTGTGATAATTGTTCCTGAGTTGGAATGATGAGTTTTGTCTACTGTTCGCGCTCTGACAGTGTGTGGAGATACTTGTAGCTCTGACTTTGCTATTCATTTATGTTGAGTAGTCTACTGCCTTCGTGTCTAAAACCCTGACTTATCGGCAGATGACTGAAGAGTGTGAGAAGAACGACGTAGCGATGTGATAACGCTGACCTAGCGGAGCATCTGGACGCAACTGAACGGGTAAGTCGACATTGGGGCTGTATTTCGTCTTATTGCGTGTTATGCTTAACTAGAAATGTCTGCTAAATAACACGCGAGAAAGTTTTCCTGCCTTATCGTCAACTGCAATGCTAAATGATGGATACACGATGGTTTCGGCTGACAAATCATGTTGATTCGCCGATAATGCTGCCTTCCTTCTGAGTCTAATAATCGCCGCTGCTGCTGTTGCCATGATAAGTGTATGCTGAACCGGCTAGTGTTGCTCTGTTGGCAGGCCGTACCGGTGCGGTTATGCGAGGCACGGTGTGCGGTACCCAGCGTACAGAAACTGCCTTGGGCCGCTTCTGCACTAATTGCCTACCATCAATCATGCTTTGGTAAGCAATCTGCAATATATATTTGTGCTGCGTGTCAATTTAACTGATGATACCGTTCTGGAATTTAAATACATCGCACTAGAATGCATGTTCGATGGTTTCGGCTAACATGTTGATTCGCCGACAATGCTGCCTTCCTTCTGACGCGTAATGCTCGCTGTTACTGTAATGCTGTGATTGCGGTTTGAGCTAGACTTGGTGTTGCTTTGTTGGCAGGCTGTACCGACAAGGCTTTGTAAGGCAAAACTTGTGCTATAGAGCTGCACCTTGCCAATTGGCCTGGCTATCGGTGAAAAGGCCTGTGGTATACAGTTCACAGACGGCTTTGGGCCGTTTCTGCACTATTTTCCGGCCGTCGGTCGTGTTTTGGTAATCATTCTGTCTCTTATCTTTGTACTACTTGTCAATTTACCTGATCCTGGAATTTTGACATTTTGCACTGGATATGAATCGACGTGGCTCAACTACGTGTTGACAGTGTGTTCTTGGAAAGTGTTGACGCACGCTACACATGTGTATCTTTGTCCGCAAGTTTGAGTCTCTGGCTTCGTTGGAAATCATGACATTGCTTCGAGACATTGCTCCAGTATTTCATAGGAAATTGTAAGTAGGATGGTCATCCGTCCTCATATCCTTGACGAAATGACTGTACATGATGATACCACTCTTGATCAAACGGTTAGAAAATATCGGAACCTAGTGACGATTCTAGGGCGGAATGACTCAGTTCTCATGCTTCGTGGTGCTATATTTTACGTCATCCGTTAACCAACGTGTTGTGGGTTCATTTCCAGTGCGTGGCTGTGAGAAGTATCATGTATTGCATTGGACTGCAGTTATCTAAGACAAGCTCGTGACTGGCCTGGGACGATCTGTAAAGGTGAGGAGTCTGAGATGAGATATTCGTGATGACAAAGTCGGTCATTATTCTGATGAAATGTCCCAGCTGCTCCCTGATGAATCAATGCATTCCTCGTTTCTGAATTATTGCGTATTATATACGAAAACGTGCCTATGTACCACCTTTCCCTGACACCTATGTTGATCTGCTTTCAGAACTGTTGCAGTGCATCATTTCCTGCAAAACGTCTTTGGCTTTGTTAGACAGAGGTGAGCGGATGAGGTTGATCTTCAGTAATCAAGAACTGCTGCTTATTTATTTTCGCATTAGACTTGATAAGTCAAATGCGGCTTGTGTCAACTTAAAAGTGCATGCATTAACATGCCTAATTTGGATGGCATTCGGGCTGTATTTAAAGGATTTTTAACCTTACGTACAACTTTAACATTAGTTTTTAACTGATATAACCAGATTGTCGGGAGTACTGAGAAATCTCAAAATCTGAATTTTTCCTTCCAAAACGACCTAGTTGCCGAGTTTCAACGCAAAACCCGTCTGGTATATTTGGTCATATTTTAAAGGGACAAATCTTGTGACGTTTCGCGTACGTCATTAGTATTCTTACCGCACTTCGTTTTCGCCAGGGTAATATAACAACGTTTTCGCTATTTGGGCCGGCCGCCACCGAAACGCTTCATTTGTTCATGAGCTAGACATATTATTGGCCACAACTTTGTCAATTTTCATTGGATTTCCAATTGAAAATAATACCGACACTCGTCTTGAAAAGGCACACCTTTTGCAGGGTGGCTCGTACCGGTAGCTGCAATATTCTCCGCAATAGAAGCACATGCACCTGTAACTGGGATACATTTGGGATACATTTTGCCTGTGGTTACAGTTTTAAGTAATTACCTCTGTCAATTGTGAACCGATTTCCAATTGAAAATTACCAATAGATGCTTTGTGATAAGACGTATTTGTTGATTGGTGACTGGTCGGTGTTCATGCAATATATTTATTCAATTTTGACAAAGTTTGTTTATTGTTTACTTTGAAGTGCCGTTGAAGTTATGTTGGAGAAGTGAAGTGAAGTGCTTAGCTCAAAGTATTATTTGCTATAGCTTTGTCAATTTTCATTGGATTTCCAATTGAAAATAATGTCCACACTCGTCTTGGAAGGGCAGACATTTTGATGGGTGGCTTGTACCGGTAGCTGCAATATGTATTTACATCCACCACATACCGATGAACACACACACACACACACACACACATTTGTGGGTAGGTATATCACATTTATTTATTCTTATTTATTCACATGAACATTATGGGTGTTCAACGCAACGCCACTCCAACTATACTCATACAACGCCATAGTGTAAACATTCACACATAGCACATTGCCAACTGAGCGATTACCAGTTGCATTCGTAACCATTTTGTCAAATTGTATGTCTTAACGAGTGGGTCATTTTTCAGGTGTTGCCGTCTTAGTCTGTCGGGACATCTGAGAGTTCACCATGTCGTATCGGCGCCGTCTGCGCTGAGCTTCTGATGGTAAGGCGAGACTCCATTTATTAATGGTGCTCAGTATTCAATGTGCATAATATGCATACTACCTAACCATGATGTTCATGCCTGCTGAGGTTTCTATGACGACCTAGCTCATCACCCACTTTTGTCTGATGCTAAGCTTAAACACTAATATGATTACACATTACGGATGTGTGTGATATACTGAATGTTGTTGCAGGTGTTCTCAAGTTGTTATTGATACCGAATGAGACCTCCTGCTGCAAACGCGCAACAATGACCGAGCAATTGCGAGCGGAAGTATTCCTCTGTACCCACCACGTGAGTTTTACATGTCGGCTTTTATAGTGTTCTGGGCTGTTTTTTTGCGCCGGTAAATTGAATTGATTTATCGAGCTTCGCGTCGGCCCGACAGCAACTCCCATGCTTTGTGCTGCGGTTTGTCTGCTTAACTAGCTGCTTTCAAAGCTGGGAAATAAATGATGACCGCATGATGGTGTGATTACAAGCAGGTGTGATTTGACTTCTGAGAGTCCTAATTTGGTAGATGCGCGTTATCTTCACTGTGACCTACTATATCATTGGCTGGAAGATTTTCTATTGTTAATTTTACTTTGCCTTTTTTTTTGACTCGAGGCATTGCAGCGTTTTGCAATATTTACTGATCAACTATCCTTTTGCTTGTAGAATGACGCTTTCGGCCAGCTGCCGTATCACGTGAACGCATGGCTGGTGAGTAGACTTCGTCCATCAATGGGTCATCCCGTCGGCGATCTTAGAAATAAATAAATGCATTACACGCTTCGGTGGATTTGTAGATACGAGTAAAAGGTGGTTGTCACCGGCTCGGATTTCATTGGAGCTATAAAAAAGGTGATTGATTCAAAATTTCAGCAACAAAAAAAAAATCGTATCCCTGTATTATTGTTCATGCAGAATGATGTCTTTCCAGTCGATCCTTCACTAGCCTACGGTTAGTAGGTACTGAGTGATGCCTTTATGTACTCTCTGATGATGGTCATCCAGTAGCTCGGACTGGAAAAGTTGTGTATGAGTGTTCATAAATGTGCTTTGGGCGATTATTTCAGATTGTTTCATGGGTTGCATCCGTCATGAAGTCTCAACCCATTTGCCCTATGCTGTCGCCAGTTGTCGGTTCATCCATGTGAATTGCACACAAAGTAAGTAGCAAGGTTTTGTGTTTGAAATGAATGTGATATTCTCGTGATGCATAAACTAGAGCCAATCCAATGATCGCTCTGATTACCAATGATAGAACTGATCTTTTGCATTGTTTATTTCAAAATGTTCACTATTTGTCTTTTCTGAATATGGTTTGTTTTCCTTTCAGGCTGTTTCGAAGAATGCGGTTTTCAACCGATTACCGAAGATAGCACAGGACTGTGACACTGACTTCTCTATGTGAGATTTTAAGTGAGTTGACCAGCTATTCACATTGTTCCGGTCAGTTTGCGGTACTGACAACTATGCTGATGAACATTTTGACTGTGTGTGAAGACTGGAGACAGACTATCGTTGTTAAGTTGTGTTAAGCCATTTTCCCGGGGCTGTTCCAGCGCCCTCAACCGGAAGAGGTTTTCATCCCGCCGGTTGAGGCGCGATGGAGCGGAGCACGGGAAAGGATGACGGGAACGGACGGTGGAGATTTACAATGTGAACAGCGTGCCACTAATGCGCGACAGTGCGCCAGAACTGTCGTCACGTTACGGTTGCGTTAGCTTTCCTCTACCAGCTGCGACCGCTCGCCAAGCGTTGTAGGTTTTCATCAACCGGTTGAGGTTGGTGGAAGCTCAACCGATTTTAGTTAAGGCGCGGTAACGACCGGTGCAGAAAATGAAACCTCAACCAAATCCGGTTGAAGGCGCTGGAACAGCCCCCATGCGCCTGGTGTTTACTTATTAGTTTTGTATTTGCAGGTATTTCTGAAGGATCGTGCACCAGCAGCCTTCGGCTTGTTGTCAAAAGTAAGCATCACAGCTTAGAGGGCATGTGTTATGGATATGCTAGTTGTTCCTTTATCAAATGATGATACCACTCATGATCAAACGGTTAGAATATATCGGAACCTAGTGACGATTCTAGGGCGGACTGATTGTCCTTGGCGATATATTTGACTGTGCTTCCTCCACTCAAGTGTCTGATATTTGCTGTCCTTTCACAGCTCATGCAGCAGTGTGATGCAGACGAAATTCTGCAATGTTTCGGTAAGGGAACAGCAATTGTGTGTGATGCTCATCTCGCGCTCGATGTCACATGATGTTCTTACATGTTAGACTGTTGACTTCTTGGGATGACACTAAAACTCCAGCTGATGCCATTCACGATAACCCATTTCCTTAAGTTAAGGACGAGTGCTTATGGCATATGATGTTTCAGGCCAGTTTCGAGAAAACATAGCCCTGCATCGATTCCGATGATCGTCTCTGGAATGCTTCGTAAGTGGCGATTGCTATTATAAGATAGTTGTAAGTTTTAAGTGTGAGTTGCAGTTAATTATCTTCATTACTTTGCGCTTTGGTAAATACATATGTAAATTTGTGTTGGTCTGAAAGTGGACTTTTTCTAAGAATAGCATCTCCAGACTCCACTTTCTAATTAATACTCGCTCACTTCTTCTCATATCAAGCGACTGATGAACAATACGATGTGATCAATAATGATTATTTCAAAAGGATTCTGATATTAGCTTTAGGAAACAGTCTCATACTAAATGTTGAATTTGTGTTGAACAAAATGTTGTTGTTTTTCAGTTCCAAGTCGTTACTTAGACGCCGTACATCCTACTGAAGTGAAAAATACGAAAGGTAAGACCTACATAATAGTGGCGGGTTTTCTCGTATCATACCGTCTGGACTTGCTCTTCTGTTATCCGGCATCGCAGAGGATAGCAAATGTGAAATGATGTCTTTCCAGTCGATCCTTCACTAGCCCACACTTTGTCGGTGCTGAGTGATACATATTGTAATCACTGATGTAGTATGAGCAGTTTTCATGTGCGACATTCTAATTGTGAAACTGAGCCAATGTGCTTTGTTTCAATTTCCAGAAGCAGGTATTTCCGAAGTTAACTGCCGCATCTTCTACCATCTTCAGCTCCCCTGCCAATGAAGTGGTGAGTGGTCTGTTTGCGTGCAATCGCCGCAAAGTGCCCTCTGTATACCAACGTTTAGTCTCGTGTAAACATGCACCAGTTATATGTCAGTAACCTCGTTTAACATGATTCTAGCGAACGGGCGGACATAGTTGCTCTCGAGCCGTGCTGAATGTTCCTAAACTGATTGAGATAAATTTATTTTGAATACAATTTTAGTGCATCTACGATGGCTCATGCCGACCTTTGCTTTTCAGACGCCTGGTGTTCTTTACTGATTCGTTTTTGTATTTGCAGGTTTTTCTGAAGGATCGTGCATCAGCATACCTCCGGCCTGGTGTCAAAAGTAAGCATCACAGCTTAGAGGGCATGCGTTATGGATATGCTAGTTGTTCCTTTATCAAATGATGATACCACTCTTGATCAAACGGTTAGAATATATCGGAACCTAGTGACGATTCTAGGGCGGACTGATTGTCCTTGGCGATATATTTGACTGTGCTTCCTCCACTCAAGTGTCTGATATTTGCTGTCCTTTCACAGCTCATGCAGCAGTGTGATGCAGACGAAATTCTGCAATGTTTCGGTAAGGGAACAGCAATTGTGTGTGATGCTCATCTGGCGCTCGATGTCACATGATGTTCTTACATGTTAGACTGTTGACTTCTTGGGATGACACTAAAACTCCAGCTGATGCCATTCACGATAACCCATTTCCTTAAGTCAAGGACGAGTGCTTATGGCATATGATGTTTCAGGTCAGTTTCGAGAAAACATGGCCCTGCATCGATCCCGATGATCGTCTCTGGAATGCTTCGTAAGTGGTGATTGCTATTATAAGATAGTTGTAAGTTTTAAGTGTGAGTTGCAGTTAATTATCTTCATTACTTTGCGCTTTGGTAAATACATGTGTACATGTGTGTTCTGATAGTGGTCTTTCTCGAATAATAGTATCTCCAGACTCCACATTCTACTTAATATTTGCTCACTTCTTCTCACCAAGCGACTGATGAACAATATGATGTGATCAATAATGATTATTTCAAAAGGATTCTGATATTAGCTTTAGGGAACAGTCGCATACTAAATGTTGAATTTGTGTTGAGCAAAATGTTATTTTTTTCAGTTCAAAGTCGTTACTTAGACGCCGTACGTCCTGCTGAAGTGAAAAATACGAAAGGTAAGACCTACATAATAGTGGCGGGTTTTCTCGTATCATATCGCCTGGACTTGCTCTTCTGTTATCCGGCATCGCAGAGGATAGCAAATGTGAAGTGATGTCTTTCCAGTCGATCCTTCACTAGCCCATACTTTGTCGGTGCTGAGTGATACCTGTTGTACAACTGATGTAGTATTGTAGGTTTCATGCGCGTCATTCTGATTGTGAAACTGAGCCTATGTGCTTTGTTTCAATTTCCAGAAGCAGGTATTTCCGAAGTTCACTGCCGCATCTTCTACCATCTTCAGCTCCCCTGCCAATGACGTGGTGAGTGGTCTGTTTGCGATGATTGCATTAGCGGTGCTTGCAAACGAGTACTCGTGCTAAGTACCCTCTGTATGCCAACGCTTGGTCTCGGTATCAACATGCACCTTGCCTTGGAATTTTTGTCAGTTTCTGGGCTTTTTAGGTCCAAAGAATCTTTCTTCATTTTGTTCTGAATATTTGCTCTCTTTTCACCCGATCTTACCGACGTTGTATTTAAAATAAAATTACTTTTCCTCGAGGATTTATAATATCAATTACAAATCGGGAATGTTACTTTCCAAGTAAAATAATTTGTCAAAAAATGGAAATCTTGATCTTCTAGCAAGACAATTGTACTCTCCACCTATGGATTTGTACTCTCCGGGACAAGGTAATGATCCGAAAAATCCAACACTGGCACCAGTTATATGGCAGTAACATCGTTTAACGTGATGATTCTAGCGAACGGGCGGACATAGTTGCTCTCCAGCAGTGCTGACTGTTCCTCAACTGATCAAGATAAATTGATTTTGAATAAAGTGTTAGTGTATACACGATGGCTCATGTCGACCTTTGTTTGTTTTTAGACCGGATTCCACCCAGAACGAAGTCGTGTGGTCTTCTGATCTCGCCTTCTAAAGACAGTGACGTGACATTATGGTACGAGTTATGGTAAGTTTTATATATACAATATCATCAAGTTTTATAGTCACAATATTGCTCCCATGTTCCCGATGTAAACACATTTGCTGTTATTAGTTTTCCAACCGTTCGGCGTGATCCCATCTTACCTCGACACCAGTCAGGTAGGAACCTCAAGACGGCACTGATGCCTTGTGTCGTGATCCGACCGCCGATGTGTGAAGTGGGGCTCTGTAACATCTGCATTTTGTCTTCGCCGCAGGATTTGTGCCTGGTGCTGGGGACAGGACGTGCGAAGGCCGACAACCATTTTCTGGTGAGTCTTCATTCGTAACGAGGTGGACATAACTGATCACTTAGGTGCACGTGATGACACCTTGATCCATTTTCTGACTCGTGCTGTCGTGCGTCGGTGGCCGCCACGTGGGCCTTGCAGTGGCGGTGTCCTGTACCGTGCCGTACGGTCAGGTTCTCTGGCCGTGTGGCCGGCCCGGACCGCCGCCGCCACCGACCCGACACGCCTATCACGGATTATATATACCTCTGCCGTCTGACAACATGCCGATGTGCTGTGTAGCTGGAGTGATGCGCGCTTTTTGTAACAGCTTTTGTCTCCGATTGCAGTTTGAACCGGCGAGCGGTTGATCGGCGTCCTGCTGCATGTATCTGGATATATTGTCTTCTGTAGCACCCTACACGGTGAGTGAACAGCTGCCGTTGCCATCCGCTTATTGGACTTTGTAAAGCATAGCGATCCCGGATGTGTCGTCGTTCAGCTCCCTATTTAGCTCAATGCCGGATGCGGATTTAGGTCAGTGGTGACGAAATGTATCATATTGACTAAGTTACTGATTACCCAAAGTTACTCAAAGCACTGTGATGATCACATAACCTCTCCGTACCACCGTGACAGCATCAAGCTCAACAGGTCTGACGTTGAACACTTGCACATGTATACGAAGGTTTGTATTAACTGTTCTATCACACGCTCCTTTTTATTTCAGGTGTTCACCTTGGACCTTCTCTGGCGTCGCTGTTTGGAAGGTGGCTGGCGATATCGACATCACGGCCTGCGCGGCCGAGTGTGCATGAGCTTATGCAATGGAATAATTTTGCGGCGCGCTATGGGCAGTTTGGAATGGTAAGTATAGTAATTCGTCGTTTGCTCGAAAGTATTAATGGTAATAACAAACAACTGTTCTTTTTATCAATTTGCGAGTACATTTGTGTCCAAAATAAAATCTGGTTGGGTCATAATTTGCCCATCATCCAACCAATACAGCTTTGCTTTAGTCGTACGGGGAACATTGGTCGTGAAAATTGTGCGTGTCATGTATGTGTATGAAATGTCTGGCTCACCAATAAATGGTTATCAACTCATGAAGTGTTTATAACAATAAGTTAACGACTCTTAACACGCGCCCTGCGTTATGGGCGCCAAGTGACCATAAGTAGTGCGCCCAAAAACCACAATCATCTGATAATTACACGCCATGGAGAGGTGGGGCGGATTTCGCCCCCTAAGATCTCGAAAACCACGCAATGTAGCGACAAGCGGAAAACGGAGTTGGATAGCTCGAGACGAGCTCTATCGAAAGTTCATCTGTCTCGTTTAGGTCAAGTCGAGGTCATCAAAGGTCAGATTTTCCAGATTTAGGACTTCCCTCCAGAAACACCCAAATATATCTGGAACTATGTATGACCTCTAGGAACAAACGAGAGAAAAAAAATATAAAGCTCTTGAAATATGCAATTGCTAACGTGTCCTCAAATTTGAGCACAAGGTCAACTTATGCTCCAGAGGTCATCAAAGGTCAAAAGTCTATATTTTGGTAAGTCTGTTTTTCGCAAATAACTTTTACCTAATAACGATAAAGCAATACGTTTGCCGCCGTCATGTTTTTCTCATCAAGGCGCTTCGAATCATATTCATGTTGACCGGAATGTCAACTGAGAAATTGCATGTCATTTCAACTGAATAAACTGAAAAATTTGACCTCAGGTCAAGTGGTGACCCAAGTAGGTCATGTGGCATATTGAGAGACGTGTCTCGACGAGACAAACACATTGGTACCGTGTTCACTTCCATCTTCATTCTTTCGAGAGTTATTGACAAAAGTGTTGGTGACCTCGGATGACCTCGGTTGACCCTGTAGGGGTCACTGAACGAAAATTGCACATGAATCATTAAAAAAAATCCATTACTCTTCCTTATTTCAAAAGTTTTTTGTTTTAACTCTAGCATCGTTAAAAGTACGTTATAGAGTTTAGTGCTCGTGCGAGGAACAAACTTTATATAATTAATAAACTCAAACATGACCTTTTCCTCGGAAATGTGAAAATCCAATGTTATCCAAATGTTATTATGTTGTAATATTTCGCCACAGGCCTTTATCAAACAGTAAAACATTTCCTGTTCACAAATGTTTTACTGTTCGATAAAGGCCTGTGGCCGAAATATTACAACATAATAACATTTTGATGACATTGTATTTTCACATTTTCCAGGTAATGTTTTTTAGTTTATTAATTATGTATAGCATCGTTAAAAATTAAAACACATTTTGTTTGCATTGGAAACTGAGTGCCTTTCCCTCTGTTGTATTCTGTTATCCGGGTAGCCCCACAAAACGCGCAGAGTTTCGAGGCTTACCAATTTGTTTTGGTAATAGATATGAAGTTGACACTTGGTACGCATACCAAACAATTAATTGTGCGTTAAGCAAAACAAGTTTCATATCAATCGGATATTTAGTTTCGATGTTATAAAACATCTAAACCCTTAAGCACGGATTTTTTTCATTTTTCCCACGCGTGAACCATCGGACCACCGCCAACAAACGCGACCTCCAATGTCCGATGCTAGCGCGGATGTGGAGTGGAGGTGGAGCTCATCCGCGCCAGTATCGTACAGTGGAAGTCGCGTTTGTTGGTGGTGGTCCGGGCTGAAGGTGGTCCGATCGTTCACGCGTGGAAATAAAAACGTCAAAACCCCGTTTTCTGAAATGGTTTAGATAATGTCTTATAACATCGAAACCAAATATCCGATTGATATGGCATAGTTTGCAGGATTAATTGTTTTGTATGCGTACCAAGTGTCAACTTAATATCTATTACCAAAACAAATTGGTAAGCCTCGAAACTTGGCGCGTTTGTGGGGGCTACCCGGATAACGGAATACAATGGAGGGAAGGGCACTCGTTCCCAATGCAAAAAAAAAGTGTTTTGATTGTTAACGCTGAAACAAAAACTGTTTTGAAATCGGGAAGAGCATTGGATCAAGAATCCAAGCGGTAGAAATTTGGGCGAGTACCTTCGTCCATTTTGCAACAGTCTGATACCTACTGATATGCGTATCCTCGGAATAGGATGTGTAGCGGCCGAGCCTCAGATTCGTCATAACTGACCAGCAAATAGGTCAATGTATTCTAGACAAAATATTCTGACTTGTAAAGGACGTGTGTCATCGCGTCAACATGACATGCCATGTAATGCCGTTACTGGAACACAAGTACAACAGACAATAAGCAAATTAGCCAATAAGAAATGAAATACTTGTATGAAGAAACTGATACTGATGCAACGCAAATACAATCCGACTAATTATCCTTACACAATAACAATTCACACGAAATATTATGCACAACAGAGGACAAGTAATCGCAATAATAATTCGCCTACCGATACTCTTCGGCTCCGGTGACTATCGAAAGAATATCTTACCAGTAAGGCGATGGACGAGCGAGCGCGAAGGAAATGTATGGGGAATTTAAATTCGATAGGGCAAGTAGTTTATGAGATACAAAAGAAAAGTGTGCACATGTGCAGAGGCACCCCACACATGACTTGTGGGAAGGCGGTGGCTTCGAGGTCCCTAACCACACACCGAATTTGAACACAATCGGCTCAGCCGTTCCTGATATATAGAATAGGGGTGTGCACGTGCAGAAGCACCACACCCCTGATTTGTGGGAAGGCGGCGGTTGAGGGGTCCCTAGCCACACCAAATTTGCACACAATCGGCTGAGCCGTTCCTGAGATATAAAATAGGGGTGCGCACGTGCAGAGGCCCCCGACTTGTGGGAAGGCGGCGGTTGAGGGGTCCCTAGCCACACCAAATTTGCACACAATCGGTCCAGCCGTTGCAGAGTATTTGCGAGAAAACACTGCAACACCCCTCACGCGCAGTGGTAGTCATCCATGTGAGCCGGCACTGGTCACAAACAGGGTAGGTTACTCAGCAAAGAAGTCCGCTTGTCAATCGGACTTACGGTTGCAGAGATATAAGCTTTTCAAAGGCGTCACCACGGGCCGGGCCGCTCATAATCAGATTGTTACCATATACCATGGAAGGACGAGCGAGCGCTTCGCGCTCTCTGATAACCACGGAAGGACTAGCGCAATCGCTCGTAATTACCGAGCCATCCTTCCGTGGTGTATGGGAAAAATATGAATACCAGTAAGGCGCCGTAGTTGGCGATGAACGAGCGAGCGCGAAGGAAATGTATGGGGAATTTCAACTCGATCGGGCAAGTAGTTTGAGATACAAAAAAAAAGGTGCGCACGTGCAGAGGCACCCACCCCTGACTTGTGTGAAACTGGCGGATGAGAGGTCCTTAACCACACACCAAATTTGAACACAGTCGGCTCAGCCGTTCCTGAGATATAGAATAGGGGTGTGCACGTGCGCACGTTCAGTCACCCCACCCCTGAGTTGTGTGAAAGTGGCGGCTGAGAGGTCCCTAACCACACACGAAATTTGCACAATCTGCCCAGCCATTGCGGAGTTATTGGGGGAAAATACTTGTCAACACCCCTCACGCGCCACGCGCAGTGGTAGTCATCCACGTGAGTCGGCACTGGCTGCTAAGCAAAGAAGTGCGCTTGTCAACCGGACGTGCGGTTGCAGAGATATGAGCTCAAAAGCGTCGTCACGGGCCGGGTCAGGCCGTTCATAATCAGATTTTTCACATACCACGGAAGGACGAGTGAGCGCTTCGCGCTCGCTCGTAATTATAAGCCTATGCAGCGATGAAATACTGCGGTAGGGCAATGAACGATGCAGCGAACCATGCGCAGCAGCACAGACCATGGTTCGTTGGAAGGGTTCGGAGGGCTCAAACTACGGCAGATGCACCATTCGAAAGCTGAGCTCACGCGGAATTCAGCGATGTAAATTTTTCACAAATCTTGGGCGTTTTTTTCATGCACATTTTGTCCGAATTCGCGTCCCTTTCGTTTGGCCAGGGCTATCGCATATGGTATGGCGAAAATGCAGACCAATGGCATGTTTACCGATTCGTCGAGCTCTGCACGACAAGGTCTGTTGTCATTAGATGGTTTGGTTGGTTGCACGGCTTCATCAAAGCCAAGCGCTCCCGGTGTCGGCACTAAGGCGCACTCCCGCCCGCGCCTCACACGCAGAATCGCCCCTCGCGACACGCGAGCTGAGCACTGCGCTGCTGGCCCGGCTTACGGAGCGTGCCCTCGGCCATTCACGGAGAAACGGTGCATCGCATGTTGAAAACCCTAGCTCTGTCCACTAGCTCAGCTATTCAAGAAGATCGTGATAAATTTTCAGCCACCTCCGATCGCTACAAATGGTACTTTTAACAATTGTATGCACCATATTTGCCAAACGTAGCCTCTGACCGGGACTGGGCGCCGGCCGGGCTCGACCAACTTCGAGGCTGTACACGATGTGCCGTCAGAGGCCCCAGCGTGGCCGCCGCCGGCTGGCTGGCCGATCAGGGTCAGGTCATGACCTGACCCTGACCCTGATCGGCCTTGATGCAGCCGTGATGCAGCTGTGCAACCAAACCATCTAATGACTTTCCATTCTATGAGACCTTATCGTGCAGAGCATGACGAATCGGTAGACATGCCATTGGTCTGCATTTTCGCCATACCATACGCGATAGCCCTGGCCAAACGAAAGGGGCGCGAATTCGGACAAAATGTCCATTAAAAAAAACTCGACAGATTTGTGAAAAATTTACATCGCTGCATTCTGCGTGAGCTGAGCTTTCGAATGGTGTATCTCCCGTAGTTTGAGCCCTCCGAACCCTTCCAATGAACCATGAGACATTCCACATGTCTGTCGAAACGGCTTTCAACATTACGAAAACAAAAAATCATTCTGCAATATGACATGATTGCCTGAAACAGATTGAGCCGATAGAAGCATACATGACAGATGTCCACTGCTCATCACTGCACTGTCGAGTCTATTCTCGTAGGCAATGTCGGCGCCACCATAGGAACGCCCCTGCCGTGACACAGGTGCAAATAGCATTGCCACCCCTACAATTTAGGCTACAGTCACAATTTTACCGGTGCTGTTTTGTCAAAATTGTAGATTCCGACCGCTGTGAACATATATGGAACAGTTCCCTTCGTCGACCAATGTAAATTTGAGTCACGTTAGTCGATATTGCTATTCAAACTATTCTATCTAGTCATGACCATAATATTCGCCAATTTCGGCTGTATAGGCAGGGTCGGCTGAACGAAAGAAAAAGTACCCTCATTTTGTTGCGTGAATTTAAGCATTAGCAACATTTTTGTGGATTTGCATGTTATAGTAGGTACTTCTTATTTAGCGCCGTCAAGCGGCGCGATTTTTTTAACGGGTTTTCCTGATAAAACCCAGAAATATAGGCGGTGGGCCATGTATAGGATAAGAAGCTAAAAATGCTATAAATTCAATTCAGCGTTACGAGGAACCGAATACTATGACGATGGCCACCGATGTGACGCCGCGAAGCGGCGTGAAAATTGTAATTTTAGGTCGTGGATTTTTTTTAAATATTTGAACCAGACCGTAAGTGGAGCCAAGCCTCCTAGTAACCCCCTTTCCTGGATACACATCTCGGTATGATGATAACATTTAAATGAATGTATAATGTAATATGTGAATGTATATCAAATTAATATTTAAATGGTTTTCATATACATTAGCCTCGGATAGTAAACCACGATGACCAGTAGCAGTCAGCGCTCAATAGTACATATGATATGGATAACTAGACATATGCACAGAACTGTAACAAACTGGTAACAGTGCAAATGGTTTGAAGGCAGCAATGGGCATAACGACTTTCCGCGCATAAATGGTCCCTGTGGATCTGGGGGAGCCTAGGGGAGATGGTCCTGGCCTGGTCCCCACTATTAGCTCTTCGGTCCAGCAAGTTGGGCACCGCTGGAGCAGCTTCCGGGTGCCGATGTCCGCGTCTTTGCGTTCGCTTCGCCTTTTTCGGAACTCGGCAGGCTAGCTAAACATGTAGCCCGCTTGAAAGTTAATATTTATGAAGGGAGTGGGCCATAGTGGAATTCATTTTCCCATTTCCAAATTTGTAGAAGCAATTGCGAAACTTGTCATGCCGCGAAGCGGCGCGAAATTTTCACTCTTTGACTGTGGATAGCTGGACTTTACTGCTGCAAAGGCAGTTTTTACGATAAATTGTTAACTTCCCCCTCAAAAAGTGTGGGACAAGGGGTCAACCATCCCTCCTGAGAGTGGGGGTCGGGGGACCCCCGACCCTTCCGTCGGCGACGCCCCTGCATGTTACGGATGACATTTCCTTCGTGTTCCTTTCGGAGCAGCGGTGTGTCGAAGGGAAAAACGAAGGAAATTGCATCCGTAACTGGCTGAGCCCATTTCCACGTCGCAGGGGTGTAGGATCCTTTCAGTTGAGGGGCTTCAGCCACCCCAACTTAGACGAGGAAGTGGGTCAAATCCGGAGAGAAATCTGTATTTTGGTGGATTTTGATGGTACTTTAACCCTCGCCCTGCGGGAGCTTTTTTCACCTTCGCCCTACAGACCCCCCCCCCCCCCCACCCCACCCCTCCCCTGTTACCCTCCAAACCAAGCAACTTAGAGCAATGTGGTGAGAACCAGCATGTTGCCTGTCATGAGAGGAATCTAACAGTATGCGATTTTTAGGTTTCAGATCAACGGGTGACCTGCCAGGTCAAGTGAATGACCTGGGATTTACCACGTCCAGAACAGCGATTTTGCTCTTCAGAAAACCCCAAAATGAGAAATTGATGGATGTTAATAAAAGGCATGTTCCTAGACCAGTTTTGGCTTAGAAATACAGAAAAGTTAATTATTTGTTCGTATCTTGTCAAAAAAAAGAAGTTATTTTACAAAATGACGTCATCAGTTTCTTACACTTAGGGAGCCATCACTCAGTCAAAAATGAAGATATTGCTTTGAAATTTGGTATGGGTATTGTCCATACTCTGTTCTCTCACATATATTCCGGTTTTTCTAACATCTTTGATTTTTTTTATTTTGTTGGGATTTTTCAACAACACAAAATATATATATTTTAGGGGTCAAAAACCCAAAATTTTGAAAATCCGAGATTGACATTTTAAAGAAAATGTCATTTTGTATCTTTGGTGAATTGCGTTTGCAATTCCCTTTAAAACTCTGTTCTCTACCATTTTTCAAATATTTATCTTTTTTTACACCAACATGACGTCATCAAAACATTATTATCTCCCAAACTACTTAACCAATTTCAATTTTTTTTACAGAATACGTATAATTGTTGTAAACTCAGCTACCGAAAATTTCAGCCAGATGCGCCGCACGTGTAAAAAGCTATTCAAGAAAAACCTCAAGGGGGCTGTCAGCCCCCCCCCCCTTCCCC
Organism: Chirona hameri; assembly: GCA_036785665.1. Classification (NCBI taxonomy): domain Eukaryota; kingdom Metazoa; phylum Arthropoda; class Thecostraca; order Balanomorpha; family Balanidae; genus Chirona; species Chirona hameri. The sequence continues at coordinate 40,643 of JAXIVJ010000349.1, read as the reverse complement.
GTAAGGCGAGGGTTAACCCTATTAGTGGCAGGCTCCTGGCTACCCGTATTAGTGCCGGGGGCGGACTCCGCCCCCACCCCCCGGATATCTCGAGATCTACCCGTCTGATTTGCAAAAATCGAACTGCGTTTGATTCCCCTCAACACGATCTACATTTCTTAATAACAAAATAAAATACAAATTGATAGGAGGGCAAAAACGACAAATATTAGAGGTATTTGTGATCCAACACAGCTGTCATGTTAATCAACCGATTTTAAAGCAACTAATTGGGAGCGATGGAGATTGAATTTGAAATTGATATATGACGGTGACTTTTGAAAATGCAAAAATCAGTCGTTTTCAGGTCACTAAATTTGGGGGTAAAATAAATGCCTTATAAAAGTATTTTTCTTATTTTTTCGATTAATGAAATGGTGCGCTGTTGTGACATCGGACACATCCGTTATAAAGCATATTTGCATCCATAGGCGGTGCCAGGCTAGCGAAAAAGGGAGGCAAAATATATCAGAAATATCTTCCTGCAAACCTCTCCTTTTAAGTCCCTGAAACCGCCTCTGCCGTGCAATATTTTCTATAGTTCATTAAAATCAACTAATTTGCACTTGTTTCAATCACCGTAAACCTATGTAACAACTCATTTATACTTCAGGCAGTTAGGAAGAAGCCGTGAAGTTTGCATCTCCGTATTATCGCAAAATGTCACCGAAAAAAACGGGCCCTGGGACCGCCTCTGTTAAAGTTAGGAACTCAAAATGTTGACACCATATGTGGAATTCAATTTTAGGAAAAGTCCCAAATATTCATGAGTATGATCCCAGCCGTTTGGGAGCTATCTGCGAAAAACATGAGGGGCGGAATCCCCCCCCCCCCCTCCTACCACTAATAGGGTTAAGCGATTTTTCCCAGCTCAGCCCCCCCCCCCCACACACACACACACAACTTTCTGGAGAAGCTACGCCCCTGCCACGTCGTATTTTTCATATTCCAATCTTGATTTTAATAGGAATTACTTGCAAACTAGAATCAGCTTCCGCCATAACAAGCTTGTGTGTTGGGGGGGGGGGTTCGGCCGTCCTAAACAAATATGGGGGGTCGACCCCCCCCCCCCCCCCCCCCTCCGTTTTTAAAAAAGTGGGGGTCGCAAGGGCGGATCTGGGGGGCGAACGGGGCCATGCCCCCCCCCCCCCCCCCCCCCCAGACGTGAAGTCTAATACATGCTATATTTGCGTTTTTAGAACGGTACTGGGCATTCCCAAATTGCAGCAGTCAAAATCCAGCTAGACACAGTCAAAAACTGTAAAATTTCGCAATTGCACGCACAAATTTGGAACATTAATTCCATTAAGTGTCTTGCAGAGGCTCTCCTTGGCGGTAATTCCTGGCCCCAGGGCCAAACTCTCTTCATAAAATATTAACTTTAAAGCGGGCTACATGTTTAGCTAGTCTGCCGAGTTCCGAAAAAGGCGACGCGAACGCAAAGACGCGGACCTCGGCAACCGGAAGCTGTTCCAGCGGTGCCCAACTTGCTGGCCAGAAGAGCTAATAGTGGGGACCAGGCCAGGACTATCTCTCCAAGCCATCTCCCCCAGGCTCCTCCAGATCCACAGGGACCATTTATGCGCGGAAATGTCGGTCTGCCTCTTGCTACTTTGAAACAATTTTCACCGTTACCAGTTTGTTTATTGTTTATTGATAGAAAAACACCAACAGGCATCATGCCCACTGTTAGGTGCAGTCACATAGTAAAAATAAAACAGTGTTTGTCAATACATCATACGTTCAGGCAAAGTACACAAATAAATACATAATAATGCACATAGTTCGCATTCACACGCAGCGGATCACATATACGTGCCGCCACGACTCGCGAACTTTCGAACGCTGGTCAAGAAGGAATAGCGTGTTGAAGTGAAGAAATCAGCGGACAGCAGACAGTTACAGTTCGGTACATAGGTATGTATACAGACTACAGATATTATTATCATATGTACTATTGAGCGCAGACTGCCACCGGTCATCGTGATTTACTATCCGAGGCTAATGTATATGAAAAACTACCTTCATTTCAACATTTTTCATCATACGTATAATTTATAATAAAAAGGCACTGAGATGTGCAACCAGGAAAAGGAGTTACCTGAGGCTTGGCTCCACTCGCGGTCTGGTTCCAATATTTAAATTGCGTTTTTCACGACCTAAAATAAAATTTTGGCTGGACGTAGGCTTCTGAAATTTTCCGAGTTTTCCTAAAACTAGTCTGGGCAGTTTGTCTGAAAACTTCATGAACTTTCAAGAATTTTACCCAAAAAAATCACATAGTTTGGTCCTGGAAACGCCTACGAATTTTGCATTTTCAAATGTGACCAGGATTTATCAATTTTGTATTAATTTGCTGTCTATCCATATAATCCATATTATCGATCCATCTGATCAGACTGGTTATTGATTCGACACTGATTGAATCGATTGGAATCGTTCAATCAAAATTCATTGAATCAAAACATAATTGATTCACCACCAGATATTGATTCATGAATCGTGATTGAATCAAAACCCGCATCAAATCAAGGCTGATTGAATCAAAAGATTTAACGATTCAAGTACACTGGTAAATTGTCCAAATACATGGAGTCCCAGTGGCTGCATTCAATTATACTGAAATACTATTGCTGTACCAATGTTTTAATGATCATATATATGCATGTTTCCATTTTTATTGATTTGCCATAAATTCACCTCATATATTCAAATGTTGAATCAAACTTGAATCAATTAAAATATTTGTATGGATTCTTTGAATCAGAATGAATCAATTCTCAAAATTGTATCCGTGAATCGAACGGTGATTGAATCATTCAGATTCCAAAATGAATCATGATTAAATCGTTCCAAAAAAGTTGAATCAATAACCAGTCTGCATCTGATTCATATTATCGATCCATCTGATCCATATTATAGATTATAACCATTTCCTGCAACTTCTTGATATTCAGTTACAGTGGTTATAATTTTAAATATCTGTAAAAACATATACTGTTTATGAACTGTTTAACAGACACGTAAACTATTTATGTAATTGATTACTTCATTTCATAAATTTCCCCTTTGTTTTGCCACCTAAGGTATCATTAGCTATAAAACTACATATTTACATAGGCAGTGTTATTCATTGCATTGCCTGAATCTAAATATTGTGTAAGTCTGTACGAGAATAGCCCTGTAAAACGTTGTACTGATAAGCATTCCTATTAAAACATAACTTGGCATCATTCGGAACATGTGTGATACTTGTTCAACAGTTAAAGGGACATTGCCACCTTTCTGAAAGTTGTCAAATATACGCCGGTTGTACCCGAACATATGAAGTAAGACGTAAGTGCTGCTGAAAACGATGGTGATATTTTTTCTCGAAAAATTCACTCAATTTATAATAATTAAGTTTGTAAAATTTGGGTTGATGACGTCATTATTGAGCTAAATAGAACTATAGATAAATCCTTTCCGCTGCCAAAGTTTGGCACAATTTTTGTCCGACAATTCTGGCGATTCAAATACAAGCAAATCTTGTATATATCACTGCGATTCTCCACCCCGTGCTCTTGATGTGATTTTCAAAACAAGTAACACAACATAATCATCTATTTTATAACAGGGAATCAGTACCAATTGGCTGTAGGACGTAGGTACTAGGTACCTATTATACCGCATACGTAAGTACCAGGTAAACTGTGTCGCACTCACTTGAACACTGAAAGCGCCACATACCACACATCGAATTATTGGCATCGTTTGCAAATTGCATTAGAGTTTCACTTTATAGAAGTCTAGTTATCCTGATATAACCCACGGTAAACATAATACACCCAGCGATCGAGAAACGAAACGCGTAAATATCTCCAAGGTTTACCTTGAAACAAGTCGACTATCATCACCATTGGGTAAAGAGAGACGACGTCATCGGCTTTGAACCCCTATTCAAATACACGTGGGGTTTATTTGTTACAATTGTCAAGACCAAGCTCGAATTTCTTTTCGAATAGACCTATGTGGTTGTTTTAACTGCTACCCTACTTAATTTCAAAGCAAATCCAACAACATGGCTATCTCAACTCAAAACTAATGTTAAGGTGGAAATGTCCCTTTAACACTACCAAACATCCCAACACAAATGTAAAATGATATTCACTAAATAAATTAAGAATACCTTCAGACGCTACCGATTACACAAAATAAATAGCTTAACATTATTTTCCTAGTATTTATTACAAAACAGCCGATTACAAAAAGCAAAATGTGTCTTTATTTTACCATAAAGTATACCTGCAACCCAAACAGCATCCGCCCATCTGTAGGCCTATAACGTTTGGAAGTTGCCAAACTAGTGAAAGGTGAATCACAACCCGGGTTTTAATTAACCGATATGACTTACTTTGTATTGACGCTCTGACACCGTCTTCAGGTTTCTAAATTCGGTAGCAATACACTACCACAACGGAACCAACCGCCCGACACACGCAAAGATTGCCATCGGAATGTTTTGTTTACATTACGCAACGGCGAGTTCAGAAGCTCAGCTTTCTTTTCAAACGCAAGGTGGCCGGGGTAGTTTAATTACGGCAAATAACTTCTTGATAAGATCCTGCCGTCTGGCTCTATCAAAAAAATACTCTTCACGCACATTCTATGCGAGGGAACAGTAATATTGCTTCATTTATGTCTTGGAGTGACCCACTCCTAGCTGTTACTAACCGTGACAAAGTTACTAACCGACAACAGTACAATGTACTACGCTTTATTAAACACGCGACAGTTGTAAGTAGTAAACTTGAAACTACAATTCTACTACAGTAGTAAGATTGTGAAAATTATTTATGAGGAAGGCCACAGGGGGGTAAAATCAAATTACCATTTTGAAGGAGCGGGCCTCCGCCGTCAGCTGGTGCCGGCCGGCCGTGGATACTGTGACGCATAGCATGATACTGTGCCGCACAGCACTGAAGCACGCCACCCAGTGTCACGCTTGTTGGCACGTCACAGTCTGAGGTTACCGCAACGGCCAGTCAGCGGTGGCCTGGCCGGCTGGGACCAAACTACGGAATTATGGTACGACTTTGACCCCAAGGCAATGCCCCGACCGCATTGCCGGCCTCTATTTCAAAATCGTAGAACCATGAAAAACATGTTTACATGTTTTTCAGAGTTCGAAGATTTCCACCGAGCCGTCGCTCGGATAGTGGGAGGAGCTTGTGTGTGTGTGTGTGCGTGTGTGTGTCTGTCCAACGGAGCATATTGGCATGTGGAGCCCAAACGGCCCGGTTGATTTCGACGCGGGTAGCACCGGTCGATGCGGCAAAATGTGGCACAGATGATGATACTATTTGCGGGTCAATAGATGACACGTGGCACGTGCCAAGTACCAAAACGTGGGCGCCATCATTTTTTCTTCTTTTTTTACCTACTCAGGTCACACAATTCGTGACAGACTTGCTACTCGCAGGTCACGTGCGCGATACAGCGGCCCAAAATCCATTAATTGCCGCCGATCCTGAGGGGTGCGAAATAAACCCCCCAGGGGGGGGGGGGGGTAAAACCAAATTACCATTTTGAAGGAGCGGGCCTCCGCCGTCAGCTGGTGTCGGC